>JARJCX010000168.1:0-341400 GCA_029282285.1 Mycena rebaudengoi
AGCGTCTGCTGGCGAGTCAGTGGCGGCATATGGGGAGGTGGGACGGCGGAAAGGTGTGGGGATACAGCTTTGTACAGGATACTATTCTATCGGTGATTGGGAGGGGATCCTAATTTGGGACAGAATCAAGCGTAAGCGCTGGTAGCCAGAAATGGGGTGATGCACCCACGCACTCAGGGAACATATCTAATACGGTCACGGACAGTCCTCGGCGGAATCGGAGCGCTAGTAGCGTAAACGCAGATCCTGAGGGAGATGACTGCGACTGCATCACCGCGTCAGAAATATAAGAAAACAGACGAAAAGAGCAGCTAGGAATGAAAATTACAATTATTCCATCACTCCTTCGGACGCAATCAAGATTCTGAAGTTGATTCCCCATTCCCCAGTATATCTAGCGCGTGCCACAGAATATTCAAGTGTGGGCACCAGAAGAAGAAAATAATTGTGAAAAAAAGAACACTCAGAGAAAAATTAAGCTTGTTTCATTGCTGATAAGCAGGAGCAGACCTGCCATAGAATTAAAGAAGCCCCGCAGAAGAAGAAAATTTATGTGGCCCAAATACTTGCCGAATACAAAAAAAGAATTACGGTAAAAAAAAGGTGTTCATGGCAAACGAGAGGGGTTGGAAAGCTGAACGACAGGTGAGACTCACGGAAATTGCCATCGATTCTTTCCAATGTGGTGTCCAATACTTGCACTGTCTCGACTGCACACTTGCGAACAAGGTAGGCCGGGTCGCTGGTCCAGAAGAATTAATTTTGCGGACAAGAGGAAAAGATGTGAACCATACTCAAACAGTGCGACGATATCCTTTCGCGCCACTATCGCTACCACGGCCTGCACCGTTGATTCGTGCTCAACGAGTGGTCGCAGTAATCGACACGTAGCTAACCGCATCGGGTGGGAGTATGAATGAAGCCCGCTGAGGACATTATCCAGCGCTTTCGTGGCCACCATGCCCTCAGCGCCATCTTGCCATCTCGTCATACAGGCAAGTAGGTTAATTACAGAAAGAGTGAGCCCGAGCGGACGACTATCGGGGTATTCATTGGGTGACATAAAAAAACTCTGGAAATATGGAAAAAGTAAGAGGAGATGTACTGCCAGAGAGTTTCAAACAAGTCGAAGGGGAGCATGCGGAGGACGGCCCTTGCAGTTCATAGGATGCCAAGCGCTCCAGCATCGAGAAAATGCGCCGGCGTAGGTCGGTGGGCTTAGCTCTCAAAAGTTTATCTACAGAGTTTAGTACATTTGCCTCTACAACAGTTACTGCAGTGGGCTCGTGGAGCGCCAGGGTCGATATTATCTGGAATATCCGCGAATAGCGCCATTCGGTGGTAGATGAATCTTGGAGCATATCCAGGAGGCGGTCCAGTAGCTTTGCTTCGACGGATACTCCGGCTGTGACTGGCGGGAATTGGATCTGGGGAACGCGAGATAGTACCCATAATGCTCGATCAGCGACCTGGGGCATATCACTGTGGCTAGTGGCAGTGAAAACATCACTACTATCTCACCACACGGAAACCACAAGTGAACTCCAGGTTGCCTCAGCGCTGGCTTTATGCGGGGAATGCAGCAATTCTGCGGTTACCAGATTCTCCGACCAGATCTCAAGCAGGTTGGCACTCAGCGTTCCCGGATTTTTGCTGAATGAGTTTGTAAACTTCTGAGGAAATGTGTAAGTGAAGGGAGATGTACCGCCGGTCAGTCCCAAGCAGGTCAAGGGGGAGCATGAGACAACGGCCATCACAGTGGACTCGTGGGACGCCAAGTTCTCTAGTATCGAGAAAATGTGCCGGGTTAGGTCAGTGGGCGAAGATTTCAATTTCTCCAGGGTGTTTAGTGTGTCTGCCTCCAGGATGGCTACTGCAGTGGACTCGTGGAGCGCTAGGTGGGATAATATCTGAAATATCACTGGATAGTGCCCTTCTGAGGTATTCGGAGCTTCGAGCATATCCGCAATGTGTGCGAGAAGCCTTGCCTCCACAGATACTCCAGTTGTGACCGGCGGGAACTTGAGATGGGCAACACGAGATAGTAACCATAGTGCCCCATCAATGACCTGGGGCATAGCACTGTCACTAATTGCAAAGATAAGAGGTGTGGCAGTGAACACACTGGGGATATCTCACTACACAAGAGCCACAAGTGAACTGCAGGTCGCCTCAGCGGTGGCTTGACGCGGGACCTACAGCAATTTCATGGTCACCAGATCCTCCCACCGCGTCGCAAGCCCGTCAATCGGCGCGGTACTGCTGACACTTTTACTGGACGAGTTCGTAAACCTCCGATAAACTGTGTAGTGAGGGAGACATACCCCCACCGAGTCCCAAGCAGGTCGAAGGGGGGCATGCGGACGACGGCCATCGCAGTGTACTCGTGGGACACCAAGCTCTCTAGCGCCGAGAAAATGCGCTGGTGTAGTAGTTGGGTGGGTCGAGATCTCAGAAGTTTCTCCAAGGAATTCAGTATGTTTCCCTCGGCGATGGCTACTGCACTGGACTCGTGGAGCGCTAGGCAGGATATTATCTCAAACATCTTCGAATAGGGCCATTCCAGAGAGCCTGGAGCTTCGAACATGCCCACGATGTCGTTTAGCAGTGTTGCCTCCGCCAAAGTGTCATACTCAGCCTGTGCTCTCAGGGAAAGATCCCCCAGAATGGTACTCTTCGTCGACGCCGAGACATATTCGCATCTGGATAACAAATCAACTCTGGGTGTCGGCTGTATTGGTGGATGAAGATACGATAGGTAGCTTCCATAGATCTTTGCGGTCATTGAAGTCAGCCGAAGATCGCGATTATGTCTGACGAGCGCCAATGCTTGTCGTCCATACAGGGGCTTCATGAGCGGCTTTGCCGCCGCATGGAGGTTGATGGTCGGGCCACGCAGGCTAGGATTACTGTCGGAAATGGGACAGTGGAAAGGTGTAGAGCCACAGCATTTGCACCGTGACATGGCTGTACCACACATCTTGTCGAGGAAATTCTAATTTTTGCAAGAATCAAGCGCTAAGCGCTGGCGGCTACAAATGGGTGATGCGTTCACTATGACTATGCATTCATGGAAAATATATAACTCGATTAAGAATGGGAGAATGAGGGCGAGGAGTGACAGACAAGAAAAGATAAAAGTGTGGCCCGTATTTGACCACCGACATCCAAGTGCGTTGATATTCTAAGCCAACGTATAAGCTGCAGAATACATTCAGAAAAGTTAAAAACAAAAGAAAATTCACAATACCTCACAAACTCATCCTGGACTACAACGGACTTGAATATTGCTAAAAATTTTAGCGACATATACAACAAGATTAGCGACATATACATGTATGAGGGGCCGAACATATGAATACCGATGGTGACGACATGGTGCGGACTCCGGAATTGAAGGAGAGCTTCCGGAATGATACGCAACCAGCCATATAGGCGTCGTGGCTGGACAGCAGGCACAGAAAATGCGGAAACTCACCATCATCGCGAACACTCACAGTCCCTTCCCCTGCTCCTCCGCGGAAGAGCTTCTCACGCAGTAGACATCCGTCATGAGGAAGTTACGACCGAGTCTACGTCCCGTCAGCATATACCTCGTCAGAAATATAAAAGAAGTCGAAAGAGAACAGCGTGCGAGTGACAAATTACTCAAGGCCCGACGGCGCAATTTGTACGCCAGAGGGAATAACACCTCTGCACCAACGTGGAGCTTGCGTCCTCACCCCGTATATCGCCGTTAAGAAGCGCGGGGGAATCATCTAGCAGAATGACTGCAGACTGAGATGGAAGACCAAGAGAACCGAAAAAAATGGCCGCAGTTGTCGATTGGCAGAAGAAATTGAGGATGCAGCGTGGAAGGAGGGACTTTGATGCAAGGCGAGATTACTTAAGTAGTCAGCCGCAAACAAGTAGTTTTGCTCTGGCAATTTTTCGGAGTAGTGGAATATCAAAAGCAAAGGCAATTGGACGAAGTATTGGAACTGTGAGGCTCGGTTGGTTAAGTGGCGAAATGAGCAAAAGCCGGAGATTGCTTGGGCGTGGTACGGACCGTCAAGTAGCATTCTGGGATTTACGGGGAACTTCCGGGATGGGATATGATCAGCATGCCTTCGTGGGGAGGCACGAAAAATGGAGAAACTCACCATCACCTTTTGCTCCCGCTCCTGCGCAGGAGAGGTTCTCGCGCAGCAGTTAGAGCAAATCCTGACTGCGACTTCCATGTCCTTTTCATGTATAACTCGACAGATATACAAGGAACATCGCCGAAAGTGAGCAGAGTACGAACGAGAATTACACAAGCGCCGTTTGGGTCCTTGCGTGGAGTACGTAGGGCCCGCCAGTTGGAAGTACATGCCAGACCCAAATACGCGAGTTCTGAGGCCTATGAGCTTTGAGACAACAAACAGCGGATTTGAGATCCAGCATAGCCCAGATCCATCACAGCCCAGGCACCCGCGCCATAAAATCAAATGTGGGCCCAGAAAAAGAAAATAAGTTGCAGAAAGTGTTATCGCGAACGCATGCAAGGCAAGTGATGCACCGGCGAGTGCGGCCTAAAAGATGGATTGGGCAAGTCAGGAAACTTGAAGGCGGATGGCTTTCCACGTCAAAGATTGGATCAGATTAATAAGATGCGAAGGAGATTCAAGAGGCTTGATCCATACTTGAAGCCTGAAGACTGAAGCTAAAGCTAGGCTGACCCAAATGTCCAAACAAAAATCGGCGGTGGTCGGCAAGACGAAGGGGTGATTGTCACGCGTTACCATCGTGACTTTCCTAATACGACGCTCGACTTCTTAATCTTGCAGCGATTAATTGACTAGCCCAACTCTTCTTGAACTCGCTTCCTGCTTGCGATGCTACTTGCGGGGATCGCGACTTGCCTCGAACGTGCCAACCTACGGCCCCAATGTGCTGCCCATCCTCCGCTGTGAGTTGCGAATCTCCCCTACACCCTCGTCCCACCCTCCGCCTACCTCTGCCGCCTCTCGACCGCCTTCCTCCCTCGCCTATAGCACCCCATCCGCTGCCCGCGCGCTGCTAAGACGTGATTGCGAGACCCGGATCCTCGCGTGTGATGACGTGTTCCCCACACACTTTCTAGGCCTGCGGATCCCCCATCTCCCACGACCCGTCGAACACCACGACGCGCTGCGACAGCGCCCCTGCGGAACGACCCGCTGCTCTGGTCGTCCGCCCGCTGCTTGGTGACCGCGGAGGGGAGCAAGCTAATGGGCCCTCGCCTGTGATGGCGCGTCCACAGATTCCCCGTGCACTTTCTAGGCCAGTCGCCGCCTCCCTCTCCCGGCTCGAGTCCGCCACCGCACCGCACTGCCGCACGATGTCCGCCAGCGCCTCCCGCAGAACGATACCGCTGCTCTGGTCGCCCGCCCGGACGCGCTGGCCGCGGAGGGAGCAAACAAAATTGTGGCGCGCGAGCACTGCACCATTCCGCAGGCGCTCGGTAGGTAGCGACGCGTTCCACGGGGGGATAGAGGAATGGCCGCGGACGTAAGTATTGCATTCAGCTCGTAGACTTAGGTGGGGTGGTAAGCGAAGATGGTGCGAAGGCGAGTAACGGTAATGGGAACCCTCGCCGTCGCGGCGGGAGTCGGGAGCGAAGCGCGCGTGCCCAGTGTGGATATGGTGGAGTTCTCGGTTCTGGACGAACACCTGCGCGACTGGGTTAGAAGAAATCGGTGCGCAAACCGAGGTACGTATTCTCCCGGATAGTAGATACGCTGCGAGAATCGGGCTTATTCCTCCGTAGATCGCGCTGGCTTGCGGCGAGGTGTATAAGGAGGAGACTGATGAGCGTTTCGGCGTCGTGACCTAGATTCCCCGCCGATCCGCGACGCTCTTCACTGCGGACACCCAGACGCCATGCGCGTACCTCCGGGACATTCTCGCCCATGCCGCATTCTCGTCGGAGAGGGCACACACGACGTCGGGATGCTGGCTGTGCTCGGGTGGGAACCAAGGTGGCCTGTGCCATGACCGCGACGATTTGTGTGGATCATCCCTCGCGTAGGACGAATCTGGGACTCATCGGGGGCTGGTGTGGACGCTGGTGGATCATGGCGCGGCATTGAGTACCCCCGCAGTCACGACGGGGTAGGTTAGATGAATGTACTACATCTTTGTGAGCCCTTTGGTGTCTTCTCGTCGTGATTCAAAAAACTGGAGGACATGAAATTGGGATTGCTAACCGGTCATTACAACTCTTCCTGAAAAGTAATGACACTGGGACAGTTTCTTTTTCTATGCCTGTTCACAATTCACTATTTCAACCTCCCTCGCCATGTCGTCCCCTTTAGCTTAATCAAGTGTCCTACTGCCACCGATTTACGTCGCTGCTCACACCCACTCCATTTTTTAACCACCCAAGAACAGCGATTGTCCTTTCAAAAGAAGCTTTGACGGCGCCAAAGTGAGTTTTGGACTTCTTTCTCCATCTTGATGTATGCCCGCCTGAATTTGGCGGACAATCTGAGTTTTTTTGACGCTCTTGAACCTGGTACTCATGGGCCAGGTTAAACAATACAAACTTTTCACCCATTCGCAATGAATATCGGTGTTGTCGCGGGTCTCGGCCTTATTTCCATGCGCTCTTGAGGCGGTGTGGATCCTGTCAGAGTATCCTGACCTAAACGGCCTTAACATGTGCTTGAGTGGCCATGAGGAAAATAAATGCCCACGTATCAGCCATGTATTATTGAATCTGTTTTTGAGTTCCCCAATCAAGTAATCCGGTGAGGAGCGAAAACTCCTGAAAATACCACTCAAATAAATTAAATCTCACGAACCAAGTCGAACCAAGTCAAGAAAACCAGTACATCAACAACTTCCACGATTCACACGAAATTATCGATGGCTTCTATTTTGGCAGCATTGAGAAGCCCGGCGAACCATATCGCTTCTTCGCAGGCTTCCTCTTACACCCCTGTTTGGTCTACACACAACAAATCACGACTCAAATTTGTATTCGCACATCCGACAGTGGAGCTGTTTTGTGCAATTTTTCTCACCGAGTGTGTTAAGAGACTGTAAAATTCCCCTACTTTGGCCCCAAAGATGATCAATCACATATGCGAGAGCGAAGCGAAGGCACTTATTGTTCTGTTAAGGAACCTTGGAGGTCGCTTTCCCCTGACAGATGCGCGCGACATCACAGTCCCATATTTTCAACTCGAAGCTCCAAATGTTCTGGATGGAGTCTAAGCTAATAATTTCATGTATACAAGCCTTATAGAATTTTTGTGCAGGGATTGACTCAAAAGAAAACCGGCAAAACAATACTTGAACCACCAAACTGCCCAATTGATAGTGAGGCCGTTTCCTTTCCGCAAATATAGATTTAATATCAGACAACACTATGTCTATGTTAGCTATCTGTTCCCATGCTGTCCAGAATTAGCGCAAGTGCCGTGAAGCTGCCGAAATCATTTGAACCTTGTCCAATCCCAATATAAAAATGATACGCCTTGTGTCTCTTCCGGAACCGGTATCTAGTGGGCCCACACATTGAAGTTGAAGGTCCCCTCCTGCTCCCGCTCCCGCTTCTCTGCGGGGGAGGTTCTCGTGTGGTAGTGATGGAAGGACAGCTCTGCGCCGGTGAGCAATCGCGAGTGGCCCGCAGCCAGATGATACGGCTGGCGATGTACTGCAGCCATCTGAAAGAAGAGTGTAATTGGAAATCGGTGAAGAAATTAAAGGAGAATAAGTGAGACGATGGAAATCCGAATTCCCCAGGTCGTGCAGAAGGTAGGGAGGCTCTTGCCATTGGACGGTTCAGAAATTTATAGGTGAGGTAGAATCATGAGGAAATGCACGATGAAGTACGAATCGGAGAGCCGCTAGCGTAGGTCTTCGATCTGGGTGCAGAATGCACGGATGTCGTGGGTTCAGAGTCGCAGAACAATGTGGACAGAAGTACATATCGTACGGTTAGAGATTCGACTTGTTTCGCAGTACATCTTCCACAAGAATGAGCAGACGCGCCGCAGAGTTAACGGAGCCCCACAAAGAAGAAAGCATTTGGCCCGAATACAGAGGGAATTTTTACCGCAAGAAATTCACAGGGCAGACAATACGGCTCTGGAGGGTAGACGACAGGTGGCACTCATTAATTCAGACGGTGAAAAGGCAGCTCGATGGCGACCGCAATAGCTCCAGGATTGTAGAATTCATAGGACAGAACTTGGATTGAATTTAGACAAAGACTTCAAGAAGGGGATATACCAGGATATAACGAAGACGCGAATTGACGCTCGAAGCGTAACCAGACTGAGCACAAGAGAGTCAAAATTCGCACAAACACCGGCGGTCCGCGCGTCTCTTTCGGCAGGGAGCGAGCGCTAAACGCGAGTGAATCACCACGTGGCCAAAGACCGACTTGTGTCGCGTCAAGGACTACCGTGCTCGTGCGCGCAAACACTTCTCGGCGCTCGCCGCAAGCGCGCCCCCACCGTAGGCGAGCGTGTCTCCACGGCCCGCGAGGTTCCAGCGTGGTGAAGACGCGCGGCGGTTAGACACCGATCGATCAGAAGAAGCGCTGCCCGGCTTTTCAGAAGAAAACCATCTGGCTTGAATAACGAAATAATAATTGCGAAGAAGTGTCCAGGGCAGACGGGATACAGAGTGCAGCCGTGAAAGATGAACGAGCAACTTGGGGGAACGTCGTTACGTCTGCGAAGTGAAGCGCGACCGGAGTGCGCAAGCAGGGTGTATCGAACAAGTATCGAAGGCAGGAATCTCGGAGAATTAAATACTTCAAGGAAAAAGAGAGTCAACGCAGATTTGAGCGTGCTTGAAGCTGGAGCCAGACTAAGCGCAAGAGAGCGCAAGCGTCCAGACAATATCTGCGGTGGTGGAAGCTGACAAAGCAAGTGTGAGTCACGCACGTTACCACTGTGACACTCGACGAGTGTCCCCTCCGCCTTTCGCGCGCCCACCTGCCACACCCGACGTCTTTACTCAAGATATCACGAAGGACGCAGCGCGAAGCCCATCTTCGGCGCTCAGTCGACCACGATCTTCCGCCACGCCTTCTCTGTTTTGCGTGCACATCCGCAATGACGACGCGCTGTAATAGTGCTACTGCAATCTCTACTGAAGCGCGCCCGACCCGATAACCCTCCCCCGTTCCCCGCGATGCCGCCCTTCCCGCATACCGCTCCCGTAGGCGCAGGGACAAAGCTTTCGCGTACGCTATTCTCGACCGACAGAATCTCCTGCACCCGCCGTCCGCTGGCGAAGATAGTTTCAGTTCCCCCTCGTGTCTCCCCACCCTCATACCCCCCCATCCACCTCTACCTCCGCCTCCGTCTCCACCACCTCTCTGCCTCTGCCTCCTGCCTCCCCCACCCTCGCGAAGTACCACCGAGGCGGCATCGCCCATACCTGATCCTCGCCGCGTGCGCTGGAGATGTCGAGGACGCCGGAGGAGCATGGCGGCTGAGGAAGCACGGTGTCGGCGCCCTTTTCGCAGTTAACTCGTGGCTGGCGCTCATGGGGAAGAAGACGACGAGGCTCTCGGGACCTACCACCACGGTGTCCTCGCGCAGGACCAGCTGAGAGACGTATTGAGGGGGTGAGCGTGGTGAGCGGTGATGCGGCGATGAGGAGCCTAGCAGTCGCAACGGAGACAGCGACGCAGGCCGGGCCAACGTCGCGAAGGGCAGGTGGGGCGGATATCTACATATCGTTCGTGGCGGCTTTGGGGTGGATGTGTCCGGGCTGCTCGTCGCGGAGGAGGTACGCGTTTTCCTGATCGCGCTGTGGACGTCGTGCTTATTCCCTTCCCCAAATTGCTGCCGGATGACGATCGCGTCGTCGCCAGGACCCATCCCCGCCGAATCACAGAGCCGGCGCCGCTAGCACGACAACGCCCGTATTGCGCGCGCTATCCCGCATCCTCGTGGTATTCCCCAGTTGCTCCCTTCCATCCCGCTCGTGCCTGCGCCGAGCGGGGTTTCTTACCCTCGCGTCTGGCGTTAAGCGTGAACGACGCTGCTCATCACTACCTGCCTCCCTCCATCCCGAATGCGTCCACCTTCTGCGACCCGACCTTCCGCACCACACATCCCGCTTATTTCTTTGGCGCTGGGTGGGGTTGTGGTCTTGGGAACTGGATATGGGCGATAGGAGCTGAACGGATGTCGTCGTGGGGACTGAGGTACAAATCTTCCTGGTTTCGCTGTGGAAGTGGGGCCTATTCCTCGACAGGTCGCTGGTGGGAATAAACCTGAAGTACTCACGCCACGACCGATCCCGTTGTTATTACGCGTTGGATAAGATACAGCCCTTGAATGTACTAAAATATTTGCGAACTCTTAGGTGTCTTCTCGTCCAGAATCAAGAAACTGAAGGATATGAACTGCTGATTTAACTCTGAGGAACGAGAAACTGATGTCCGTTTTTTCTCACTGGTGCGCGACCTCACTGCCGTCCCCTGTTTCATGTAAACCAAAGCGTTAAACGTTCTGAACGGACTTCCTCGCTGTATACCAGCTTTAAAGAACTTTAGTGTCAGAATTGACTCGAGGAAAACTGCGAAACAATATTTATTTCCAAAAAATGCGCAATTGATAGCGGGTGACTTCCCGTAAGATAAATATATTCCTACAGATTATTTTGAGGCCGTTTTTGGACATCCCGAGACAGCTGTCAGGACCCCATCGGCATTGGATCTCACGGAATATCCTGTTGACCCTCGAATAGAGTTAAATCTGGTTGGGGGGTAGCTACCCCCCCTACAGATATAAACCATGGTTGAATAACACTTTCGGCCACTTCCTCCACCCTTACGCCACGCCGCCGCCAAGCCGCCGCCTAAATGCGGCACTCGTCATCAACCATTTCCGTTGCCTTCTCCACTTCAAGTTCCCTTACACTCCCTTGCGCGACAGATGATCGATTAAATGCTCAGACCCGTCTTGACCTCTTCAAGACCCTGCGCATTGCACTAGGCACACGGGCTCATTTTCTTTGAACTTGGCTGAATGAGCCTCAGGCTGAGGTGAAGAAGGCAGTGATGTGAGCCGTCAGTGACGAAAATTCTACAAGTTGTGAGATATGCGGGATAGGAGGTTGGGACACCTCATTTAGGAGGCTAGGACACCTCATTTATGTGTGGACCAGATACTCATTCAAAATATTATGAGTGCTCTTATGGGAAAACAGTAGAATAGGAATATTCGATTTACCCGTCAGTTGCCATCATTTGGCACCCCTCCGATCGCCCTGTGGAATAAATCTATCTTACGGGAAGTCACCCAGTGATACCGTTCCCATCCCACAGCTACTTATTTAAATACTCCTGGGATGCTACCTGTCTGTTCCCGTAGGTTCTAGATTTTTTCACGAGTGCGGCAAACAGTTGGACCTTGTTTGATCCCATCAAAGAACATCGTATATGCCCTGCTTCTCTGCCAGAACCGGCATCCAGTGAGACCGTAGTTTAGGAGAGAATGTGTATAGCTCACGTAGGTATGGTGGAATATTTTGTGCAAGTAGAGCGCAATATACAAGCTGCTATGGATGTTCCTCAATATAATCATCTTTGAAATTGATTTGGAGAAAAGGCATACGAAGCCAGAGCTGAGCCAAAAGGAGAGACTCTTTCTCTCACTCTTTCTCTCTGGCTGGATTAAGGTAAAATCTCCTTCTGAAAGAGATTTTACACTCCTCCGTTCAATGATGAAGAGGTTACTTACCAAGACGGTAGAATGGTTCTGTTCTCAATCACTCCTAGGATCCTCTGGAAGGCAAAAGGACCCGACGACGCAAGTAGACAGGGTATAGTTAAACAAGAAAACATAGTAGATCCTCTGTTCGTACGGCCTCTTGATTGCAAGAATTACTACCAATTCCTTTCAATGTGGCATCTAGTTTTAGCAATGTCCTGGTTGCACGCTCGCGAACCCAGAAGTCCCGGTCGCTGGACAAAAGCGTCAATTTTATGGTCAAGGAGGCAAGATGCGAACCATACCTCAACAGTGCGACGATATCCTCTCGAGGCACTGCTACTACCACGGCCTGCACTGTTGATTTGTGCCCAACGAGTGTTCGCAGTAACGTGCACGTAGATAACCGTATATCAGTGTTGAGTGAATTGAGCCCTGCGCGAATGTTATCCAGCAATTTCGCAGTCACCACGCCCTCAGCACCTTCCCGCCATCTCGCGATGCGGGAAAGCAGGCTAATAACAGACAGGGTGAGAGTCGGCGGACCACTACTGGATGACTCTGTAAACCTCTCCAAAGATAGAAAAATGAGAGGAGACGTACGACCAGAGAGTCGCGAGCAAGTCGTACAGGCCTGGGGCACATCACTGTCGCTAGTAGCAAAGATGAGAGGTGTGGCAGTGAACAAACAGGTGATATATCACCACAGGAGAGCCACAAGTGAACCGCAGGTCGCTGCAGCAGTGGCATCACGTTCTGCCAACCCTCGGAGTATCGGTTGTATGGCCTCCCATATCCTCGTGTCCACTGCTATAGGGCCTTCAAGTAGCTGGAGGATATCAGGGAGTATATGTGTATGCACCACCAATGCTTCAGACTCAGACTGCGCTCTCCTGGAAAGATCCTCCAGAATTGCACTCTTTGTCGATGCCGAGACATATTCGCATCTGGATCACAAATTAACTCGAAGTGTCCGATGTCTCGATGGATGAACATACGATAGGTAGCTTCCGTAGATCTCCGCGTCCATTGCAGACAGCGGAATATCGCGATTATCCGTTCTCTTAACGATTACTCTCGAATCAGATTGTACATGTTTTGGCAGCATCCCCATTTGTGTATCCCCATTCCTGTTCCTCCTCTCTGGCCCTTCGTTAACAGCTTTCTTGACTCCCATGATGGCGCAGTGTTCCAACAGCTATGTTCCATTTACAGCCACGGAGCTCCGTGAATAGACCTGGCAAGCCTCATGATGTGAACACAAGACCCAATGTGCCGCAGTTAAATGACGCCTTCCGCAGCCAGGCGGATACTGCGGCCACGTATTCTTGCGTGGCTTCCAACAGGATAAAATGACTGGCTTTCTAGATTCTGGGATCCTCTTCTCATTTCCCCGTTCGCCTAATTCTTCCTTGGCATGCAATTCTTTCTGCCGCAAGCGACCAAAGCCTCACCCACTTCTCTTCAAATGCACAAGCACGAATCCGCGCTCGAAGACGAGACCCAACCTCTCATTAAACTCATTTCAAAACCTTGCTTTTGATCTCCCTTTGTTGCTCTGCGTCGACCGATGTACATTCCAACAGCAAACTTTGTGATCTTTACTCCAATAGAAACAAAACTCAGGAGGCATTTCTTCTATCTGTCTGTGTTGAAAATGCGCCGGAGACGGGTCTACCATTGCTCGCAGGATCAGAAGTTCCCATTACCAGTCACACAGTCCGTTATTCAATTACACCTCATTTTTCTGGCTTAATCTAACATGATTCTATGATGCAGTTCATCCACAAGTTTTCACCACCTAACGGCTCGGGTGAGTGCCAGCTAGCGCCTACAGTTTCGGGAATCTGAAGCCGCCTCGACGCGCACATTGGAGCTGCGCGTGCGCCTCCCCGGGTCGTTAGCAGCGTCGTTGCGCCGCTCGCAACGTGCGAGGTTTTCCGTCTTCGTATTCGCTCGCCGTCTGATTATGCATACACTGCTGAATATAGACAATTCACAACTCAGCCTGCGCTCCTTTAGCCACGTGAGGGATGATGCCCTTCAAATTCTTCTCCATTCTTCGAACCCCCTGCTGAAAGCTCCAGAAATAAGCCCCTCCCCCCGATGCCGGAGCGAAGCAAAGTATTAATGACATTTCTGGATTTTTCGAACATTATCTAAATTATCCACGCCGATCAGGTTAACTCTTTCGATACCCAGCCATTCACAAGACTCTTCAAACCTCAGCCGTTTCATTCCTCTTTTCTGTTCTCATTTACTCTTCCTACTCTACTTACATAATAATGAAATTTCATCCTGTCATATCAACAATATTTGAGTAAATCCGAAGGCCGGTAAGTCCGAAGGCCGGAGCGTAGCGCAGGCACGTCTTGTTATTTGTAATAAAGTCCACTGCTCGTTGATTATTCAGGAGTTTCATGATCGGCTTCAATGCCCCATGGAGGCTGATAGTTGGGCCACGAAGGTTAGGATTCTCGTCACGCGCCAGGTTCGATACTATCTGTAGTATCCACTGAGACCGTTCCGTAGTGGGTGAATTTTGGAGTATATCCCCGAGGCGGGCCAGCAGCTTTGCCCCGCCGGATACTTCGGTTGTGGCCGGAGGGAATTTAAAATGGGCAACGTCGGATAGTATCGATAATGCTCCATCAATGACCTGGGGCACATCACTGTCACTAATAGCAAAGATGAGAGGCATGGCAGCGAACAAACAGGTGATATATCACCACAGGAGAGCCACAAGTGAACTGCAGGTCGCTGCAGCAGTGGCATCACGCTGCGCCAAGGCCACGAGTATCATCAGTACCGCATCCATTGTTGCAGGTAATTCAAATAGTTTGAGGATATCATGAAACATATTTGACTGTATCGTCAATGCTTCAGGCTCAGAATGTGTTCTCTGGAGAATCTCCTTCAGAATGGCAAATTTCGTCGACGCCAAGACATATTCGCATCTGGATAACAAATCAACTCGGAATGTCCGATGTCTCGATGATTGAACATACAATAGGTAGCTTCCGTAGATCTCCGCAGCCGTTGAAGTCAGCGGAATACCACGATTATTGCTGATGAACTCCAATGCTTGTCGATTATATAGGAGCTTGATGAGCGGCTTCGCCGCCGCATGGAGGTTGATGGTTGGGCCGTAACGAAGGTTAGGATTTCTGTCTGACCACCAGCTGCGTACACTTACGAACGTCTGCTGGCGAGTCAGTGGCGGCATGGCGGGAGGTGGGACGGTGGAAAGGTGTGGGGATACAGCTTTGTACAGGACTGTACGTAGTGTGTGACAAGGGTTTGAAAATACCACGGTATTTCTCGGAGGGTAGGGTAGGGTACGGGTACAGTATCCGGCATCTCAGCACCGTGGGAAACCGCCACCCGTGGGAATACTGAGGCAGTAAAACCGCGGGTATATACAGCCTACGGGCACAGTATTACTGTGCGGTTAACTGCTCCAAGAGACGGTCTATTATAATTTGCTATATATATTATTTCAAAAACTTGAAGTTCAAAAAATGAGTTCAAGAATATTTTTGGTATTGTACAGAACATAGACAACATTATGTACAGAGTCCGGGATCGATAGCAAGCAAAGCAACGGCTAGTGATACATTAGAAGAGTCCATGCAGCTCATTTAGTTTTCGTGAGGCCATTAATCATATTCCCGGCGATACTGCACAGTGGCTGCGGGCGTATTGGCGGCAGCGGGGGTCGTAGGCGTATTCGCAACGGCGGGTGTGAGCTGGCGCAGTATGATGAGGCCACTGCAAAAAAAGGGGGAAGATAAATCATTGGGAAAGGAACCAAGGAGATGGCATACCCGGAATCGACGAGGAGCGCAGGATGGATGATGAGCTTGCGCAGGGAACTGAGGATGAAGCCGGGAGTACCGAGTACGAACGAGCTGCGGACGACGTTGTTACGCTGCTCGCCTGGGAGACGACCAAGCGCAAGCTGAGGAAGCCACTGCAAAAAAGGGGAAGATAAGTCACTGGGAAAATAAATAAAAGAAACTGGTGTACCCGGAATGGACGAGGAGCATAGGATTGATGACGAGCTTGCGTGGGGAACCAAAGCAACGTTGTTACGCTGCTGCGATCACTGCTCGCGCGGGATGATGAGGCGACTATGAAAAAAAAGGGAAGATAAGTCACTGGGAAAATAAATAAAAGAAACTGGCGTACCCGGAATCGACGAGGAGCGCAGGATTGATGATGAGCTTGCGCGGGGAACCGAAAATGAGGCGGGCGCAGAGCTAGACATCCGCGAGGCTGACACGGAACTTACACGGGCCGCAGAGCTGCTAGGAGCTATCGAGGAACGCGGGACTGACACTGACGCTGAGGCACTCGAATAATCCGGGACGCCGAACTCGAAGGGCGGAGCGACGAAGAGGAGACGGCCGCACTGCTACGAAGCGATGAAGCGGAACTAGCGCGCGAGGAAGATGGGCGGGGGGCCGAGCTGGTGATCTGGGAGGCGGAGGCGAAGCTTGAGCGGGGTGCTGAACTGCTCGGGCGCGCCGTCGAACTAGAGGCCGCAGAGCTTGCGCGGGATGCCGAGGAGGCACGCAAAGACGCTAAAGAATGTAATTCATAAGTAGGACTTCAAGTAAAGAGCACAACACTACTCACCGGCGGAACTGCTTGCACGGGCTGAGCTCAAACGCGTCCCCCACGTCGTTGCTCACCGCAGCCTTGGGCGCTGCCCCCGAGTCCTCCGATCCGCACGACACATCCCCCGGGTGGTCCTCGTCCATCGCGTCCGCGTCCTTCTCCCCCTCCCCCTCCTCCGCCTGCGCCTTGGGCCGCGGCGTAAACGCGCAAACAGTAAGCTTCTTGATGAGCGCAGCACAGCACGTCTGGGTGGTCCCCCAGCGTATACACCGTGTTGATCGCCTGCTCCGCGAGGCCGAACCAGTCGCGTGAGCGCGTCGGCTGCTCGACGGCCTCCTGCAGCCGGCGGAAGATGGGGTTCTCGATCTCGATCCGGATCGTCTTGTCCAGCAAGGAGTCTGCGCAATGTTAGTCAAGAGCCTCATAGAATAAGTAAAAACCGACCTTTGATTTTCTTGGCGCTACCGTCGAGGTGCTGCAGCGCGACGCAGGTGTAGCGCGCGAGCATCAGGTCCGCCTGGTCTTTGGCTGGTTAGGACATATACCGTCTCCATAGCGAGATGCATACCGTGCCCTAGGGTCCGAGCCCTACTTTGAGCATCACGTCGACATGGTCGGTAAGCACCCCACGCTTCGCGAGCGCGAGCATCCTGAGGATGATAATGGCGCCCCGCCGCTGCTCCTTGGGGAGCTGTTTATTTGCGCCTGGGTTGTCGCGCGTCAGAAATTATTTATTGGTTAGAATAGAAGGCACGCACCATAGACGCTCCAAAGCTTCACGATGACATCCGGATGAATCTGGTCGTCGTCCATCATAATTCGCATCATCTCCTCGAGGCTCGTCAGCTCCACGAGTGTCGTGTTGTAGGTTAACCTACGGCGGGGACGATTACTATCAGTGTTGAATGCGACGAAGAAAGGAAACGCACTCGATCATGTTTTTCGCAATGCGATTAACTGGCGCCTTGGGCTCCATGCCGGCGATAGGGTCGAAGTAGAGCCCGCGGTAGCACTCGAGGAGGCGCTACTGGATGCCCTTGAGCTCCTGCCGTCCTTCAACGTCGAGTTGCTGACGAGAGCTACCCCGTGGACGACGTAGCCATGGAATTCCGCCAGCAGCTCGTTGAATCCGCTCCCCACCTCGTACTCGATGCAGTTGTCGACGTAGCTGATGCCGATGGGCGTATGGTCGACATCGCCCTCGACACGCTTGCGGAACGGAGCGAATACTATGTGCGGGTGCTTCCCACAGGAGCCCATCACCCAGCTCATCGACGTACCTGAAAGATGGTCAGAGGAGAATGAGGAGAGGAGCGGAAAACGGACCACTGCGGGCAGATGGCACAGTAATGGAGTTTGACTTTCACGTGCACGTTGAGTACATGGACAAGCCCAAAGTGGTTGTACCAGTCGTCAGCGTGGTCTTCGATACACATCTCGCCATCCTCAAGGCGCCATCGACAGTGCCGGGTAGGGTTCTTCTTCGTCGTAGGGAGAGCGAGCGACCCGGTGCGTGTTTCGACATGCTCGATAAAAACATCGCGTGACTTGAACGCGTAATCAAACTGTTTGCATCCGTCCCACTGACAAGGCTCAGGGGTATATTCGGATTCGACATATTCTTGAATGTGTTGCTGCTGGCGGGACGTGATGCAATTGTGGATGTGGGAGCCGGAGCTACCGCCACCCCGTCACATATAGCTCGAATCTCTAATGAAAATGAGAAATGGGAAGAAGATGATGAGGGTGAACGTACAAGCAACTATGCTTGCAGACAGGACAGCAGTTGTCCGCGTTAGGGGACTCGTTTGGGTAGCATACGGGAAATGGACGCTGGGGGAGCCCAAGCAGAGCGTTGACGGCCGGGGCAACCTGATCAGAAATGTTGGGGGTGGCGAAACGGTAGAGTATATCGATAAGGTCCATAATAGGGTCGATACAGAGGCTGCTGAGAGCAAAGGTCGAGCTGGGGGTATGGTTCTCCTTGCCGAGCGAGGTGATAACATACGTCTCGGGAGCAAGGACGACGTTGCGCGTCTTGTCGGCGAGCGGTTTCCTTGCTAGAGCCATAGTGGGTGCCGACGGAGCAGCCTGTAGCGATGTTAAGAATGTTGCGAGTATGAAGGGATAAGAACACACCTCGCCTCTTAGCTGACGACCCGACGACCTAGCATGAAACGTTGCTTGTGCTTTGCGGACGCGGGCAACCGACTCGCGATTGAAGATCAAATCGTGAGTCGATTGAATCTCGCACCCCTCGCGCATTAGCCTCCGAATCGTGCTGTGTAGATTCGCAAAGTCTTCGATCACTTGAGGATCTTCAGAATCGGGGTCGAGACTAGCGAGGGCCAGCTTGTGAGTAGCGACCTTGAGCTGCAGCAGGTAAGCTAGAGTAAGGCAGAGGAGGACTAAATAAACCTAGGTCGGCACGGCGGACCCGAAGCGAGACCAACTCGGGCTCTGCTAACAACTCGGCCTGTTGAGCGACTGTGAGACTTGTGGGTGCATCAGAGTCACGTCCAACCGCTGCGCTGGCGATGCGCTGAAGAAACAGTGGGTGAGAAGGGAAGGATATGATTGTTCTAGACGGAACGTACCTTGGCGAGCGCCAGCTTTTCGGTGTCTTGGTCGCGCTCATGGAAAATGGTACAGTCTTGCTGCATAGTTAGACTAAATTTTGGATTAGAAGAGGAAATGGAAGAGGAGTATCAAAAAACGTACTGCAAAGAGGCGTGAGTTGGAAACTTGACCCATAAGTCCCGTTCGATTATCTGCCGACATTATTTTCGAGAACTTGTTCCCAGCTCCGCAGCGAAAGGTGTACAAAGCGACTGGCAGAAAAGATGATTAACAGGGGCGATGAGGTGTAAGAAGAAATTACGCACTGACATAGCCCACCAGGGTTGTAAGTCTTCTCAAATATTCATATTCTCCATGTATGGGGGATCGGAGGGCTTGGGTGGGGGAAATAATGAAGGCATTAAGGTCATGGTCGAAAACCTCAGCACGGAGGACCGGGGTGGAGAGGTGTTCGGGCCTTATGGCTAGTTTGTGGATCGCGGTGGGGGCGACGGTAGGGAAGAGCAGCTCCTCAATTGTCGTTATGTCGGTGAAGACTTGATCTTGGAACACCAGGTAGAGAAGGTGAGTGACGGGGCAATTCGCACGATTTGCGAACGGCACTAGATACGCTGCCGGGGTGCACGCTAGACGAAGGGTGGACCGAGGAAGCAGAACTCAGAATGCTTCTGCTCGAACAATTCAGCCGTCAATGATAAAAAATACAAAGAAAAAAACTTACCAGCCGAGCTGCTGCCTGGGCGCACACTCAACGAAGAACAGGGCACGGATACCGAGAATCCCGAGCTGCGAACGCTGGTGCTCGCCCGAGTGCTGGACGAAGAGCTGCTGGGGTGCACTAGACGAAGAGCGGATGGAGGAGGCAGAGCTCCAGAGGCTGCCGCTTGAGGAAACACGCGAAAACAATTCAGCATTCATATAATAAAAAATGCGAAGAAAGAAACTCACCCTGCTGGACCGCACACTAGATGAAGAATGCAACCCAAAGATGGCGGCGGTTGCGGAGGGTTGCGGTCAAGACCAACTGCACGTGACTGAGGTTTTCAAAATCCCGTAAACCCAGATATTCAATCTCTCCCTTCGGCCCTTTTAATTTCAAGAAATTTGTACAAATACATTATAGCCACTCCCGACTAACGAAACAGTAAACAAACAGTTTTTTATACAGGAATATGTACCGCAATATAATCAATATACGTTTGCGACTCGCTCATTGGTGATGAGGAGTGGCCTGGAAAGACGGAAGGTAATAAGGGTCAGGGAAAGATGGCATGTAGTAGCGGTGTGGGGTCTGGAAAGGGGGAGGAAAACGGGGTTGGGGGGAAGCCAAAATAGGCGGGCGACTGTAAGGGTGATCTCTCCATTCGGGGCCAGGGAAGGGGGGGTGCATATGGAGAGCGTTTGTGAAAGCAGGTGTAGCAAAAGATAAAGCATCCATAATGAGCCTGTGGAGGCGGGTGTAATAACATCTGGGCCACAGCATCATTAAAGGAACTTCCAAACAAGATGTACTGCACTGACTGTAAGTATGTGTGCGCTTGCAAAAGTTGACGGTGGTCGTGAAGAAGCATATTATAGGCCGGATTCCCCCCAAGCCTGAGGACTTCCGGGGGGGCGCAGGCTACAGCCTTGCGTAGCTCCTCCGCCTGCCTACTTTAGCGGACTGAAAAAAGGCTCAGATGAAAGAGTACTTACAAATTCCGCACTGAACTCAAGCTGCTGAGGCAAATACATGTGGTCTAGATCTTTTAAAACAGGCTGGCTTGGGGGTGGAGGGACCGGTGTGGGGGCACGCAGGCACGCAAACTGCAGGTTAGCTGAGGCCTCAACTGGAGGGTTCTCCTCCGTTCCAGACCAAGAGTTGAAAGACTGAGATTCAGCCATGGAGAAAACAATGGTGAGGGTAAGAGGAGACCTGTGTTCCTGGCTAATATGTAATAGTCCGCACGCGTGCAAAGAACTTTAAGGTTACTGACGGCCCGCCACTGTAAGCACCTGGGATTAGAAGATCCATTGAGGTTCTTGATCTGTGCCGCTCTGACCCTCGGACCTTCAGGCAAAAATTCCTCCCGATCCCAGCGGTTTGCGACCGGAGAACAGAACGAAAGTCAAGGTGGATTTCAGTGTTTCACATAGTAGCATTGGTGTTGATACTGGCCATCAGGACAAAGAGGTACAAAGTACCGGTGCTGGAAAAGAGGCTCACGCAGCGAACGGGTGAAAGGAGTCGACCAACATCACGTGACTAAAGCGGAAACCCTTTCCGCTTTTCAAAATCTCTCTAATTACTTCAAAACAGCCTATCTGGCTAAGACGTCGGGACGGCGGGGTGGGGTAAGGGATAAAGAAAGAAAGAAGAGAAAGGGCAGAGAGAAGAAAAGAATGAGCTAACGGTACATAGGAAGGATGATCGTGTCTTGCGCATCAGCGGGGGCTCTAAACGCCGTAGTGCGTCGCCAGGCGCTCCTGGATCGCGACGTCCACCCAGCGGGGTTGTGCTGCTTGAAGCCCTGCAGCAGTGTTGTGAACATCTCGTTCAGCTCTGGCCACAGCTGGTTCTGCCGCACAACTGCGTTGCAGAACCACAGCAGGCTCTGTTCGCGTCATCAGCTCTGTCTTCTATAAAAAAAAAAGAAAGAAAGAAACCCACCTTGGCAATCCCCGGCGGATTCACCCGTGCAAAAGCCCCTAAACGCTGAGTCCTTCTCCTCATTATCCCGGATCTCGTACAGCGTCAGGCACCACACCTGCGCAAACTCGGGTAGGTGCACCGCGACCAGCCCCAGGTGCATCAACCCGATCTGCCCAATCGACACTGCCGCGTTCTCGTGCAGGCTGTGCAGCGCCTTCGGGTGCAACAGAATCAAGATGAGCTCGTGCGATGAGCGGGTTCACCCGCTGCTTGAACTCGGGGTTGTCGGCCGTAGCGCAGTGCAACCTCGCCGACGGACCGCGCGGTGTTGTTCGACGCGCTGATGAAGGGTGAGCTCTGGCGCACGGGCACCTGCGGGTGCTTGAGGCATACAGCGAGCAGCGAGAGCAGGTTCGGGTTCGACGCGGCGATGAGCGGCTGCAGCTCCATGTCGAGCCCCTGCATGAGCCCTGAGAGCAGGTCGAGCGTAATGACGAGGAAGGCTTGTCCAGCTCCTCCATGTCAGCAAAGACTAGGGCGAGTCAGTTACTGGCCTCGATAACGCAGAGTGAAACATACTTGTGGCCGAACATAGTCAGTGTGCTCGAGCCAAGCCAGTCCGCGGGGTTGAATGGCTTGAAGTCGAGGAGGGTGATGCCTATAACCCATCAGTCTCGCATCCAAGTAAATAAAGTAAAGAAAGAGCTTACCCGCACACGCCTTCGCACTATCCCCCAACGTCTGCACCACACCCATATCAATTGCGTCCTGGTTCTCCGTCTGCGATGCATACGCCACCAGTAGAATCACATCGTCCCCGCTAAAGGTCGAATACGTCAATACGGTGTCCTTGTCGATCCGAGCTTGTTCATCGTCTTGTCCGAGCGCAGAGTGTCACGATCGCCTTGTGCTTCGCCGACGGCAAGCATCGCGCTGAGCACCATGGGCCTGGTGATGGGGATGCTGCTGATGAGGAAAATGAGGAGTTGTTGAGCCTGCGGCGGTACGTGGAGTGGAAGCCGGCGTAGAGGACGAGGATCTCGACAACAACGAACAGCCCAATGATGATGAGCCGATCTGCGTGAGGATCACCAGGTGGCCAGCGGCGCCATCGTCCTGGCCCACGAAGGAGGCTGCGCACCCGAAGAAGGTGTTGAGGCCAGTGGAGATGACGTCGTCTTGCCCTGCTTTCGCGTCGAGCCGCTGTTTTGTAAAATCAGTTAAGGGGGGTTGATAAGATAATAAAAAAAAGACGCACTAGAAGCACTGGTCACCGAGCTTCTTGGCCTGGGGGCGACCTGCCGGTGAGCGCCGCCCGGTCAATGGAGACATTGATGGCCTCCGTGAGGGCAGCAGTCCGCAGCGACAATGTCACCGATCTTGAAGCTGATCATGCCGTGCGGCGGTGGTGATGTGCCATTGTACGTCGTCCCATTCTGAGCGCCATTGAACATCCGCGCCCGCTATGACACACCAAAGAGTACATACAAGTTTAGTAGCATAGGTATTCATGAATGCCTATTGATGGCATGAATAACTATTCGCCAATCGAATGCCTATTGTCGGAACGAACAGCTATTCCATCAAGTACCACCGGCGCCATCAGCTCCGACGTCGCTTCGCCACGCTTACTCTCACCACCACATCTCTTCCCTCCGCCGCCGCGCGCGATGCCCCCGACGCACTGAGGCTCGCTCACTGCATGGCATTATTCACATCTGTCTTCAAGACGGAGACCAGCACAGAGTCTGCGAGGTGGGACGTGCAGGGGATTGCTCCCGAGGTGTGTCATGATGGTCTGCCGCTTCCCTCTCGGATTGTTGATACTTTCTATGTGCGCATCGCCGCCGCCACAGTGTGCTAATCTATTCACCCATTCATGCGACTACAATCCTCCGCTTCGCCATATCCACCTCGCACCACGACTCCCTGCTACTCCGAACTCCGGACATCTTGCTAGCGGCAGCCGCGCCTCGGCAGCACCTAGGGAACTGCAGCTGCGTCTGCGCCACCTTACACCGCACCTCAGTGTTTGCCACTCATCCACGCCGATCACCCGCAGCAGCACAGAGAAGGGTGGGGTATATTGTTTGCGTTTGACCTCGAATTGCATGTGCATGCACGGCAACACACTTCATCTCCTCCCTGCCTCCCCACTTACTTTCGTCGTTGTTGAGGTCATCATGACTCACAAATGACATTAGAATAATCGGAGTATGGTACCGCTCAGTAGCGCGTGTATCTACGTAAGTATTTAGAAGTGAATATACTGTTTTGGACACATCAGCAAGGCAAGACTTCTCATGTGTGAAAATCATACTCGACACACGGGTTTACCTTTGCACGCGTTTCAATTTGCAACCGTATAATAGGCATTGACTAGTCAAATAGGCATTCATTCACAGTGATAGGCATTCACGCCATCAATAGGCGTTCACGAACGCCTATGCTACTAAAGTTGTCGTGCCTCCACGCCAAAGTACCCCGGCGGACTCTGCACAGGCCTGAGGACTAGCGTAGACGCCAGCGGAGGTCGTTGGTGAGCGTGGAAGCCGCTGACGGCGACGGCTCGTCAAAGTCTATGAGTGAGCGAGGATGCAGGGCAGCGGTGTAGTCTCTGCGGCGGAAGGCGTTGTAGCAAGTGAGGACGGTGTTGATCTGATCGTTTATCTGGAGGAGGGTATTTGTGACGATGATAAGTCGGTGTATCCAGCAATAATAAATAAATGTACCAAGGGACTCGGAGCCGTCTTCCAGAATAGTGGCGACTTGCTGCAGGGAATGAGCACGAGAAAGACCAAGAGAGCAATGTGCACACCTTGTACACGTCGCTTGTGATGGAGCGTTCCCCGCCTGCCATGTTGGTGTTGTCGAGCATCTCACCAAGCAGCTCTCAAGGCGCTCGAGCTTGGATAGGGCCTGGGTACGGTAGTCTGGGTGGCGAGCAGGTCCTCGGGCGTGCCGCGGCGGATGAGTTCCTGTAGCAGAGAGAGGAGCAGCAGAATTTGGCTTTGGCTTCACAACGGAAGGGTCTTGACGAGGTTCTGGGGCGGATAACATCTGCAGAGTCAGTGAGGACGGAGAAGTGAAAAAGAAAGGAACAACGTACCAGGACTCGTGGTCTTGGAGGTAAAAAAGTCTCCCATGGGCAGAGCTGCTATGACTGAGAGCACAGCGGGAGCCAGAAGGGCGAAGGTGAGTTGGTGCTGGGTTGGCACATGAAGGGAAGAAGGGCGTTGGTTGACTTCCATTTTAGGAAATCGAGAAATTATGAATATTATAAACAAGTAGTCCGGATCCCTGACAAGCTACTCCTGGCTCTCCATCCGCACCCCATAAGTCCCGCCCCAGCTGTTAGCCATCTGTGTCCAGGCTTTACTGTTCACATCCGTGTGAAATACAAGCGACGCCCGAATGCCTTGGTAATGCAAATTAAAATGGGTGAATTTCCCGGATGGAAACAGCACGATATCTCCAGAGTGCATGTCGAGCACTAGTCGTGCTTCGTGCAGTACCAGTCCACCGCCCTGGCAATTCTTCATCAAGGGTATCACGACGCAGCTTTTCTCCAGGTCCAAAGAATCAAGGTGAGGAGGTGAGCACGCATTAAAATTGACCACCACTCCGCCAAACGGAGCAAATGGGCAAGCGGCATTCCTTGGAAGGATATTAACGTACGCAGTTAGGCTTTTGGCAAATTGAGGACGGTGGTAAAAAATCTGTAAATTATTCAGCATTGACATACTCCGTAATAGAAGAAAAAGATTACGCGGTCGGCCAGGCCCTGGCACAAACCCGTCAGGCCTGCTGCGAGGGCTTCGTAGGCCACAGGATCCTCCACTATCTCTTTGCAAACGTAGGGTACTCGTTGACTGTGGTTGACATGAGATACGCCCTCCTTGGCGATGAAATGGGGGTGAATATCGTCAGTTGGGGCCCCCGTCCCCTAGGAAAAACCATAGCTGAATATATAACCAACGATAATATGATAACGACTCACCTTTTCTGTGTAATGGTTATACCCTGGTTCTAAATGCACAGCATGCACTTCGAAACCTTCTGATCTAGAATCACATTTGAAGAGGGCCGTCGCCCAAAGCTGCGTTGAGTAAATCGGGAAGGACGAGAAGAGTCTCCTGCAATTCTTCGCTGAGGTCCATAATGACAAGGGCGACTTCCTTGTTCCCATCTTCCTGGCAACACCTTCGATTGAAATTGTATCTCTGTTAAAAGTATTAAAGTAGGCTCCCAGGTAAAATGAAGATGAAATGGTACCCTTTGCAGTGAGCAGTATCGAAACGTACATAGGCGTGAGGGTCTTCCTCAATATTATTGTGAATTTCGTTCAACTAAATGGCAGTCAGAGTTGAAGAAAATTTGAAGAAGATCGCTCACCTGGACTCCCAAGTCCTCCACAGATATAGCCTGCTTTCCATTTTCCGCAAAATGTCTTACTCGCTCTGCAAATTTATTAGCTTCTTTCCTCTTCGCCTCCTTCACAGACTCTTCATCATCATCTTCAGAAACGACGATCTTTCCTTCACCGGCTTGAGCAACAGATTTCCCCTCTGGAATCGGGATGCTGGTGCAAATCTTGCGGGCCGGACGAAGAGTATGAGCTACTTTTGCAGCAGGGCAGGAGTTAATACGGTTCCACCAGAAGTACGCTCTGGGACGCAGCGGAGCATCGCTGAAATATATTAACTCTGGAAGTAATGAGGGAGGAAAACTTACTTGGTTTTCAGTTGGTCCATGACCAAGTCATTCAGTTCTACGTTGTTGAAGTCAATTTGGTAGCGAGTCAAATCTGCTGAAGCTTGGATTTCAGCTGCCGTGAGCACTTCGTTACCAAAAATCATCATGTCTCGGAGCCGTTCATCCTGTTTAAGGTGCTGGATTTGGGGGATAAGAGTCCCTATAACGACTTGACTCCAAGAGTCCGTGGCTAGAAGGGGTCGTTAATAAATTTGGTATTTTTTTTTCAACAACTTGCCAATGGGATCTCGCAACACATGTCCTACAAGCTCAATGTCCGCCTCCAAGAAGGGTTTGTTAAGTACCACCTCTTTGAGCCCCAGAGCGGCCACAATCAAAAGTATATAGAAGGTTCCTAAATAGCCGTCAGCAAGCAGAAGGATATTCGAAGAAAAAAGTACCTCCGCCTACCAGGTAACAAAGCCTTTGTGCCTTCGCCTTCCAGGTTCTCAACGTTCGGTCGCTTACACCTATTTCTTTGGCTAGCTGAAACTGTTTGCGAGCTGGCCAGCTAAAAAAATGTTGAGTAATATATACAACGGAAGTTGGGTGAGCAAGGAACTAACCTCTGGATTAAGAGACGTAGACGAACAAGCGCCATCATGCTATAAAAATCTTGAACCTTGCCCTTCTCCAGTATCCGTTTGCACTGTTTGCCCATTTCTATGGGAGAAGAGAGTTGGTGAAGAGTCAGTGCTTCTTCCTCCGTTGTAGACGATGCTTGCTTGGAGTGGAATTCGGCAACACCTTGAATTAACTCGTCCAGCTGGCGTTGTTCAGCAGGTCCGGTGATCCCAGACAGCAAGGATATGAGCTGCCCTCCCTGGGTGGGGGTTTTGGGAGGTGTGCCGTCCGTTCCGAAAGCCCTCTTGATTTTCTTTTTCTTAGGCCTGAATGAATCGTTGTCAGAGATGAGGGAAAAAAACAAAAACAAAATGCACGTCTGCAGCTCAGATTCACAGCCAGAGAGATCCTCAGGGGGAACGGAACTGCCCTCTGGGGATCCCTCTCCTCCTCTCATACGCGTCGCTCTGTCGAGCCTGTCCTGCTTCCTCCTGGAAGAGTCGGAGGTGGCATTACGATTGTTACACGGCTTCTTCCCCTTACCAACTTGTGGTGCATGCCCAGCCGCTGCCTGAGATCTGGTGACAGCACCGCCGCGCAATCGGTTGGCAGGGCCTTCTTCATCTTCTTCCTCACTGAGCTCAGCGGCATCGTCGTCGGGCTGCTCGTAGTCCGCCTCACTCTCTTCCGCTTGGCCACGTTTTCGTTTGTTCAAGGCAACAGCAGCAGAGAAGTTAGGAGAGAGGCATGGAGAGGGGCACGGAGAGGGGGGAGGAGACAAGTCAGACAAGTCTCCACCAAATAAATCCTCTATATCATCTTGTTGGAAAGACAGCTGAGGAGCCTGAGGTAGCATAGAAGGAGGAGAGATGGGAAGAGATTGATTGGTATGGAGGTACACCACAGAGTCTTTCAGTTCGACTAAAGCGGGGTGGCTGCCTAGTTCGGGATGGTCGGCGACGAGCCGTTCCAAGAGCGATAGTTGGAATTGCAGGGTAACAGGATGTGGGTTTCCTGAAGCCATGACTGGGGATTGCCAGATTGACAAGGTCTAGAGAAGAAAATGCGTCGCAAAAGGTCGTTTGGGAGCGGCGTCGTGGTAACAGAAAGAGGTAAATTATTAATATATCTGGTCCCGTGACTTTGCGGAAGTGCTTTCCGCTTTCTGGAAACTAGCGGCAGTCTTATTTTCCTTGGAACCAGGCAGTAATAACGAGTGTGCTTTAAAGATGTACATATTTCTACACCAAGAACAGGTATAACTACTCAGATTTGCAGGACCGGCAGTACGCCCCCGCGGAGTCCGTACTCCTAGAGCCTCAGCAGGCAGATAGGAACGCGGGCTAGCACCTTCTACGGGGATTGCGAGGGGTAGAGCCCTAAACTGCGTCCGCCCCCAATGCTGTCCGCCCCGCCCCCCGCCGTGATGCTGATGATCGCACCCCCCAGCCCGAGCCCCAGCGTATCTTCGCCTCAATAAAAGCATCGTCATTGTCGTCCTCCTCCTGGTCCTCCAGCGCCTTGCGAGCTAAAAACAGGCGTCGCGTAAGAACAGCCTCACAAAACCCAGTAACACAATCCGCACCTTCAATCGTGCTGGGCAAATCCTTGAAGATCTTCAAAATGCCCCCAATGATCCCCGGCCACCCGTCCTCGAGCCCATCGGGCACCGCGTCGGGCGCCATCTCGAGCAGTGCACAAAGCGCCAGGATCGTGAGCTTCTTGTCGTGCACGCGCGGCAGCTTCGTCTGCTGCTCCCCGATCGCCGCAAACCGTGTGTCGAAGAACACGCGCGCTCTCCATGATGTGCAGCGCCGCCGCAGGGTTGTACAGCACCGCGTTGATGAGCACCTCGAGGTTCGCGAGGCGCAGGGCGGCCGTCTCGGACTTGTCGAGCTGCCCGAGCGCAGCGGTGATGATCGGCTGGAGCGCCTACAATCCCTCGGTGTCAGTGCCTATACCGCCCCCATAGTGCGAGACATACCTCGTCCGCGCTACCGCGCAGGTTCAGCAGGATGGACTCGGCGAGCTTGCACCCGTTGATGCGGTCGTTCTCGCCGAGCTGCTCGCTCGTGATCGAGATGGTGTAGATGTCGAGCAGCATGCGCATGTAGTCGGGGCGCGTCTTGATCACGTCGCTCCCGTACGAGACGAAGTTTTCCAACGACGGCAGCATCTCTACCTCTACGCCAGGCACACCAAATGTGAGTAACGCTCCAAAGGCGCCTAAAAAAACACTTACCCTCAAGGAAGTCTACCGTGTCGGACTTGAAGAGTTCGTACGTGAGCTCGAAGATGGGCCACAGGTTCGGCGAGATGGAGCGCAGCTTGAAGGTGAGGTTATCCACCAGGTCGTACATGTTGTCGAACAGGTCTAACAAGTATCAGCGTCGCGTCCTCGCCTCTTGAAGAAAAAAACGACGCACCAAGAATCATGTGCTTGAACGTGAAGGTACCTTGGATGACCTTGTCTTGACTGTGTACAAAGGCTCCATCAGCACACATTCGATGAGGAGGGAAGGGAAGAGAATACACACCAGAATCATGCGGGATGACCATCTCCGTGAGCGCGAGCGCCGCCTGCACACGCACGGGCAGCTCAAGGTCGTCCAACGCGGCGGCGACGGCGCGGAAGTGCGTGCTCGGGTTCTATGTACCTTGTAAGCAAAGACGAAGGACAGACGGGAAGTCACGCCTCTTCGGAAGACCACTCCAGTCCCTCCTTCGTGATGGTGCCGAGGACCTCGCAAGCCTAGATACAATACACGGTGTGAGGGCGCGAGCAAATAAAGGGGTGGGAATGCCAAGAACGGTACGGAAGGAACGGTAGGGGAGGGAACGGCACAGAAGCGAGGAAAGAAAGGGCGGAGGAGGGGAAGAAAAAGACAAAGAATACGCACAATCGCACACATATACGCATCGGGGCTCACAAACTCGGGCGTGACAAACTGCAGCACGAATTGCTCCATGTTGCCGTGCACGTCCGGGTGGCGCATGACCCGCGGCCCGAGCGCCGCGGTCATGTTGAGCGCGCCGAAGCGCTGTGCGGCGAGCGCGTTACTGCATTGAAAGGGTCAGTCAGTACATGTGGAAAGGAGTTGGAGGAATAAATAAAATGGGTCGATGGATAGACGGGAGGAGGGGAAGGATAGAAGGAAAGGAGGAGGGGAGGTGATAAGGAAAGGAAGAACGGAAAAGCGGAAGCACGCACAATCTCAACACAGTATTGATAAACCCAAGAATAGGCATAAAGGTCTTCTTGGTGCGGTTGCTCGTGACACTGAACACGTCGCGGCAGACACGGGCGTCGTGAAACTCTCACCTTCGTCTGTAAAAATATGTGGATCAGTTTGGTGTACAACAAATAGATTATGGAAGGGAAGGTGACGCGACGCACCGACCGTAATCCTGATATAATCCACGGGATCGCTCTCCCACAGAAGCTGACGCGCGGGGTTGAAGCTCAGTTGTGGGAACACGAACAACTCAACGAGGCTCTGCGCGTGCGGCTGCAAGAGTACCCAGGTCGACTTGGGCTTAACGTTAAGTGATCGGGTATCAGTATACTGAAAATGAATAGAAAAACAATAAAGGGAGACACACCACTCGGTAAAGAACGAGAAGATCTGGTACTGGCAATTCTTGGAGAGCCATGCCTGGTTGGAGACGTAGAGCTCGACCTGGCGCAGATAGATGGCGAAGATCTCGGGCGCGAACATGGTAACAAAGTGCGCGCAAAGGCGCCGTACTCGGACTGCATGGCGCTCGGGAGCTGTGAGGGGTTGCCGAATCTGCGAAGGGATAGTCAATTAAAGGCAAAAAGAGGGAGAAAAGGGCGCACCGTCCGAGGGTGCTATATGCCCATTTTTTCACCACTCATTGCGCTCGCGGTCGTCCTCATCTGCGGCGACGACTTCTTTGGGAATCTGGGGTGCCAACACATGAGGTGGCCCAGAAAAAAGAAGACGTGCAGTCCTCCGTGTAGAAAACCCAGAAGGAGATTGGTGTTGGCGTGTATGCGATTGAGAGTCCTGCTAAAGCGTAAGGGTGAAGCCGTTCCAAAAATTAGAAAGGGGACGAATCACAGATAAGAAATCCCTTTTCAGTGCACCATAGAACACATGTAGATCCAGCAGTGAGTGTAACAAGCCAGCACAGATGTAGCAAGTACGTCGCACCGTTTGGCAGCGTCTTGTTTGGCAACACCAATATGGACTAATATTTATTAGTCCCGTGACTTTGCGGAAGTTCTTTCTGCTTTCAAATTCTTGAAAAGGCTTTCTTATTTTCGTTGGAACCAGCCTGTATTAATACATGTGTGTGAATATGTACTTATTTCCCCTCCAAGTAAAGGCACCATACAGAAATAACTCCCGGACTTGACTTAACTTTCGGCTCCGAGAATCTTTCAATGATGCTGTTCTCGAAGTAGTAGTGCATGACCTGCATGAAACGGCGGGTCATCAGGGGGGAATGGAAGGTGCAGGAGGCGGGGAACACACCCGACTGGTGCGGGATGATAACAAGGTCTGCGCGCACGGTGCGTCGGATGTGCACGGAGATGTAGTCTTCCTCGGGCGCGCCGGTCTTGTTACGCTGGAGACTTGCGCCCTTGGGTTTCACGTTGTCCATGTCCGGATGCTAGTCCAGGGCCAGCAGACGGTCAGAAAAGTCCAGGCCCAAGGAGCGCTTGGGTTTAGACATTGTGGTAGCAGTAATTAGTCGTCAGTCAGTCTTTCAAGTCTACGTAGAGCGACCTGCGGAAGAGCAAAGGGGACCGGCCTAAGGAAAGGGAAGAGGAAAGATGGGAATGCCCTGCGTCGTCCGTGCTGTCCATCGAGCGCGCGGTGCTGCGGTACGGCAGGCATGTCGTGACAGGGCACGTGAACAGCTCGGGCTTGTCCATCGTGCTCGGCCCAAGGCACATCTTGACTACGAGGTGCGGCGGCTCCTTCGGGTCGGGATAGTAGCCCGCGCACGTGGAGACGCCAAAGTCCACGATACTGACAAAGTCCGACGAAATGCGCGGCGTGATGGCGCGCTCGCTGTGCACGTACCTGAAAAACGGTGAGATAACTTGAGATATGGAAAATAAAAAAGTGGGCAGGCGGCTCCCGTCGTGTGGTGCGGGCCCCAGTCCTCCCAGGGGACGAGCACGGGGGCACCCTTGTGCGGCACGGCGTACGTCTGCAAGAAGTGGTGGGGCACGTAGAGGCAGCAGTCATCCTCCTGGACACCGTACTCAAGTGACATGATGCAGATGTGCGCGTCATTGACCTTGAAGAACAAGCGCTCTGGCGTCGTCCCGCCCATCCGTGCCTGCATTCGCCCCTCTTCCTCCCTCCTCCCTCCCCCCCAAAAAAAAGGAAAACACCACTCGCTGCCCGCGCCCCCACACCAAACTCCTCCGAATAACAACGTACCTTTCCGCGGCTTGAAGCGTCGGGCCAAAGTGCTCTTCGGCTTGCTAGGCTGTAAAGGTACATAGGCGTCAGCAAGGTATGGATGTGAAGAAGGAAAACTTACCCATTCCCAGCTCTGAGAGCAAAGCAGCGACCTGAGATACAGGTCAGGAGATGGAGAGCATGCTGAGTAAGCGGAAGTTTGTCCTGTGCCGGGAGCCATGGAAGAGGACGCCGCGTCGGGACGTGACCCGGAACTGCTGGAAGGCTTCAGGGTGAGCGAAGTCATCCTTGCGCGCACGGATGTTTGAACAATGATGAGAAATGGTCTTGGGAGAAAGGGAAAAAAAATCGTGTAGTCCTTCCGACAACCTCATCAAAGGTGACGTTGGCATTGATGTTGACACCGAGAGGATCCGTGTCTGCGAGGGCAGCGTCGGCGAACTTGCCAGACCTGGCTGTGGGCATTGTTGTCTGAGTCCGAGTCGTCGTTGGCACCCGTGCCCAACCCATTTTAATTTCTGCGATTAGACCGGTGGAGAGGGGCGTCTGTAGAGGCTAAGAACTCCGCGGAAAGGGAATGCGTGGGAGTGGGTGGCTTGAGGTTGCAGATCGACATTGAATTCGCGACGCGCAAAGTTGAGTGATGCCTTGTTTGGCTGTATTCTCTTCCTCAAATAAACTTCTTGAATCCGAATCGTCGCTTGAATCTTTCTTTGTAAAGGTTCGTCTTTCCCTCTGTATTTCTTCAATGCTCTCCATCTTACTGTGAAAACAGGTGTCCAAGAAATCCCTGTACGTACGTAGAAGCCCTCAGCGGAATAAACGCGGTGGCGGCGCCCCACGAGGTACGTATTACGATTTTATTTGAGTTACCTGAGACGGAGAACTTTGACTCACAACCTCCATCTCCTGTATTTGAGGCGCTCTCATGGACGGTTTTCTCAACGTCGACGGTATTTCTCTTTCAAGTCTAGTTGCCCTTCACATATAACTTCTTAGACTTGCCTTTTGGCACCGGCCCTGGCCCTCGCATCTACACGGACTCCGAGGATGAAGTTACCCATCCCGACCCTCCTGTCCGCATCCTTCGTAGAGCCGGGCCCTGCTTCACCAGGCCGGAGCGTGTAGGTCCTCTTTCCACATATACGAATACCTTAATAATTCTCTTAAAACGCCAGATACTAGGTCCTCCTGACGCCACTCCTTCCGGATCCCGTCTTTCCTTGGCTCTAGTCAGTCAAAGCATCACATTGATGCTCTTGGTCGTCCTTTTGGTCCTGATACTCCAAAGCCAGGCGCATTATAAAGGGTTGCTGTAAGTCTCCTTCCGCCTCTGTTTACTATTTCTTATTTTCCACGCAGAGAAGCCCATATCATTCTTATCAAGCACATTGCGCCCACGGCGCTGAGTTCAGGAGCATCACTGGATGAAATTGGAGGTCGTAGGTCGGGGGGGCTAGGAGATTTCTTGGGCTAAGGATATCTTGCAACTCGGATTTCTTGTAAAGGCGTTTTAAAATTTTCTATGTGTAAACTCTCCAAGTTTGATAGTTTATTGAGAACTGGGAGTATGAAGAAAGTAATTATAAACTTTGAAATACGAGGACTTTTTCCTCGGCGCTTAATGAGCGTCTAAAAAGCGGAAGGCCCTTCCGCTTTGCTTAGCTAAGCTCCAGCGCTGTCGACCGTCCTCCTCCTCGCCCTCTTCCTCCGCTCTTCTGGCTCTTCCTCTACTCCTTATTCTTGTATTCAAACTGGAAGCAAGGTAAGCTACAAGCTATTCGGCGCTTGATGTATGCTTAAACTATCCGGACGACCTGCAAGACCATGTCTTTTCCAACCAACATGTCTTTCCCCCACGAATTGGCCCGCATCCAAGAGGCGATACGCCTGCTTGAGCAAGGTAGGAATCATGTGGATGACTTGTTCCTGGACGCTAAATTGATATTCCAGTTGCGCATGTGGAGCAAGCGCTACCAGTAGAAGTCGGCACTCAAGCTGTAGCCTTAGAGGATGTTCCAGATCTGCCCCCTCCCCCATACGAAGAACATGTAGGGCCCCCTCCTGTTGACGAAGCAAAGGCTGGTCGAGTAAGCAAAGCAAATCCCTGCATAACAAATTCGTTCCGATTATTTTTAGGGCCGTTTTCACCTCCAAGCTATCCTCGTAGTACTTGCTGCTGTGATGTTATTTTCTCATTCCCAAGTGCAAGGCTTGTTGTAAGTTTTTCTGCCATGGCGTTATCCCTTGTCTCATAGATTTTAGGAGAGCTCATATGTTTGTACTAGCAATCGCCGAGGGAGCGGTCTATTAGTCCTTTAAACTTAACTTTTGATAAATAATGCCAGAAACGTTCGCAAAGTTCTTTCCCCCGACCTTCTTTTTTCCCGGCTTAGGTCCACGAGGTTTGCGCCACCACAGGTCCCGAACTGCGGCTGATAGAGTCGCCGCGAGGTTAGAAGACAGGAAGAATCCAAAGTGAGTTCCTCAGCCTTTCGATGTCGGTCATCCCTGACCTTCTGCAAATCCAGACTGCTGCCTTGATTCTTGAAGACGGTGAGTGATATTTCTCTTTCGTTCTTTCAAATATTGATAGAGTCCTGCAGAACGTTTACCACCGCAACTGGGCTTGTTTGCAATGTCGCTGCCATTCGAAGATGGTCCACTTCTCCCTCCTCCCTATAACAATCGCCCTGAACCTAGCCAAGATATCCCCCGTAGTCCCGATGCATCCGAATCGTCTGAGGCTTCTGAGGCTGAGGATGGCCAGCACCCTTCAGAGGATGAACGATGGGAGCCACCGGACCTTGTTAGCTCCAACGACACCGACTCTCCATATTCTGCGCCACTCGGTCCAGCTCGTATGGTGCATATTGAGCAGGCAATCTTTCAGGTAAGTTTTCAAGCTTGGGAAATACGGCGCCATTGATCCTGTGAATAGGCTCCCCGGAACGATACCCCTGGCGCTGGGTCTTCTCCTCCCTCCTCCTCTGCTCCAGGAATGTCCTCTATTGTGTTGGCTCTCTTTATTCTGGCGGCGTTCATGTGGTTCTCTGTCTCACAATTCCACAGCCTCCTGTAAGTTTCTCTCTCGGATCGTCGCCTTGTTTTCGTCCACTTGCTAACCAGAATCAGTGAGGCGCATATGGTCACCATTCGTTTGACAGAAAAACTCATACAGGCGAGGAAGGTGACGTCCCACAGCCTTTGCAACGGACAAGCCTTCAAAGATGGCGAGGTGGAAAAGGCTCATATTTTTGAAGTAAAAACGGAAGCATGGGATAAGCCGGAGGACTTGGAGGCCTTGGATTGAGCTGGCGTTTGTATCATGTAGTTCAAGCCAAATTGTACATAAAATACGATTGTAATTTTCTTGCCTTCAACGTTTGTTTCTCCCCCTGGCCCGGCAAGGCCTTGAGGGCATAATATGAGCATACAAATATTGAGCCTTTCCACCTTCGTTGACAAGCCCGCCAACTGGATATGCCAGGGCGGGCTTGGCGCTTGAGGTAGGCATCGTTCATATTGCCGAAAGGCCCTTGTGGCTTCTGCTCAGACGCCTGCAGCCAGGTAGTGCTACAACTATATTTGTCGGCCTCCACTGTTTCGCTTCACTGGGCTCTGGATTTGCCACCATCCTGACTGTGGAAAGGCCGTCTTGACCGTGGCTGAAGACATCTCCATTCACTGCCTCCCTTTCCAGTAAGCTTTAATTTTTGTTCACCATTCAATGCCTTTTCAGAATTTTTTTCCCTTCTGTCAAGATTTCAACGACACTCTATCTTGATTTGCCGCTCCCGTCGTAACGATTTGGCCCTCCCGTCTCATGCGAACATCCGCGATAATCGATTGGGCCCTCCCGTCTTATGCCAACATCCCTGATAAATTTTGTTCACCCTTCAATGCCGTTTTACCCTTCTGTCAAGAGTTCACCGATGCTCTATCCCGATTTGCCGCTCCCGTCGTAACGATTTGACCCTCCCGTCTTATGCGAACATCCGCGATAAATGGTGTTTTCAAAATATATATCTGGGGAGTTCCGAAAGCTCAATTTCGTCTCTCCAGATGGCCCCGAAGAAAAACAAGGACGACTCCCAGCCTCCGGGCAAAACTGCTTCCCTACGCACCCGCTCTTCCCGCCGCTCCCATATTTCTATCCACACAATATCCTCTTCGGCCTCCAGCGCCGTCTCCCAGCTCGGCAACAAAATCAAAAAAAAAAGGAGCCTCAATCGTCAAGAAGGCCAAGGGCATCATACAGAAGAAAGGTGAGTACCTGGCTCGAATAGTCGCTCACTTCACTTCTCTAACTCTATTGCGTCAGATACTGCCACGGCCGCCTCTACCGATGATGAACACGTACGCCAGCCGACTCTCCTCAAAAAAGCAAAAAAACTCTTCAGAAAATCGAGTGAGTAACTGCTTGCTAGACATCTCTTCTTCCTCTTACCACCTCATTCAGCCAAAGCCGACGACCGCTCATCCACTATATCTCTGCCTGAAGAAGGGGAGGACGAGGGAGGGGAGGACGAGGGAGGGGTCGGTGATACTGATTTGGAAGGAGAGTCGGACGAAGCGCAGCTCGGTATGGGTTTCTTCTGTAATCCATTTTTTCCGCATCTTGGGGCTAATTCCAGATGCTTTTGTTGCTATAGAACGGCTTAAAGGCATCTGGCGCTCCCCCGTGTACGGTCTTTACCAGGACAAGGTCGAAATTGGTTACGAAGGCCCGTGCAAGTATCACCTCTTCACATGCGCAAACCCAAAGTGCCGGCTCGGCAAGAACCATAAACGAGGCACAGTGAGGCGCTACCTGGATTCTAAGGACCGTTCGGCAACCGGCAACCTCCTCACCCACGCACGCGCCTGCCAAGGCAGGGAAGCCGTCGACTCCGTTTTGGGCGGTGCTTCCCAGAAACCCAAGGGCAAGCGTGACGGTTCCATCTACTCGGCCTTCGCCCGGATGGGGAGCAAGGTAGCTCGATTTTGTCACAAACCGCAAACGGCACAAGAAACCAGGTATATCTTCTACTTTGGCTGCCTAGTGTTTATTCTGACTCAATTTTTTTAGAGCCACCATTGTTCGCTGGGTTACTGAAAGCAACCGTCCTGCCAAAATCGTCGCCGATCCTCGTTTCAACGAACTAATGAAGACAGGGCGACCGTCAACCACTCTACCCAGTCCTCGTCAAGTAGCACGCGACGTCCACAGTTGTTTCGATTTGGCTAGGGCTAGAATAGCAAATCTCCTTCAAGTGTGTGATCCTTAACGTTCTCTCTTGTTCCCTTCCTAATACCTTTCAGGAATACCCGGGCTCTCTCAATTTTTCGACGGATTCTTGGAGTTCTCCCAACCACAGGGCGATAGTGGCTTGGACAGTCCATCTACAACACGAAGGCAAAGCTTTATCATTTCTTATTGATGTCATCGAGGTTCCTGAAGTGAGCTTGCCTTTCAATTTTATTATATATATTTCTGACTCAGTGAAAGTCGCACACGGGGGAAACCCTCGCCCGGGCATTCCAGGACATGCTGGAGGGCCTCAACATCCAAACCAAGGTGTGCGATGCCTCCTTCCATTTGTGGTCCTTTTTGATTTCATTATCAGATACTCGGCGTCACCGGAGACAATGCAACCAACAACGATACACAAGTTACCTGTCTTAGCGAACTTAATCGTTATTTTGACGTCAGCAACCATGTCCGTTGCTTCACCCACACCCTCCAACTATCGGTCAAGGCACTCCTCCGCCCTTTCAGCAGGGATCCCACAAAAGAAGAGGCCACTGTTGAAGAACCTGCTACTGACGACATCCCTGATCTTGAGGACGCTAGTGAATATGGCGACTACGATTCCGACGACGAGGAACTCCTAGCAGAGGGCGAAGAAGAGGATGAAGAAGAGCTGGACGATGAGGTTGAGGCCCTTAACGAGGAGGATCAGGCAGCTCTAGACGAAGCTACATCTGCTGTCCGCTATTCTCTCTTCAAGGTCAATTTTTAGATTTTCTTTATGATCCTGTCTGAACGCCTTCCCAGATTCGCCGTATCGCATTCTCGATCATCAAGTCGACGACCGTCTTGCTTCCCCTATGGCGATCTACATGTGTGGCTCACAAAATGAAGGCTCGACTCATTCCCCGCGATGTCTCTACCCGTTGAAATTCTACTTTTGATATGCTGAAAGTAGCAATTGAGTACCGAGCACCTATCGACACGCTGGTGGGTGGGAGAAAGAATAAAATGAGAGATTTGGAGTTGGACGCATCCGAGTGGACTGCCCTAGAAGACCTGATGAAGGTCTTGAAGGTGATTTTTCTATGATTCATTCGGTATTTCACTAACATTTCCTTCTTCTTTCTACAGCTCTACAAGGACTTGACACTCAAGTTCTCTCAGGAGGGCGTCACCACCATTGCTCATGTCATACCTTCAATGGACCGTATTGACCAGATGCTCACCACTAGTCGTCAAGACGCCGCTCTTAACCCCGCCGTTGCTGCAGCTCTGATTAACGCGAAGCGGGTAATGAATAAGTACTACTCAAAGACCGACTTGTCTTACGTCTACCGCATCGCCATGAGTACGTCTCATCTTCATCTTATTCCCATTCACCTGTTCATCATTGTACAGCCCTTCATCCCGGCCTGAAACTTCGCTACTTTCAAGCTCACAAATGGACTCAAGAATGGATTGACGAGGCTTTGAGCATTGTCAAGGGGGAATTTGGATTGTATGTGGACAAAGCTCGGCTTTCTGCTCTGGACAACGGCGTGAGTTCCTTCAGTGCTTTTTTTTTTCAATGAGTTTGGCTGATACCACTCAACTTCAGGACGCCTCGGAATCCAAAAGCATCAAAAGTTCTGCTTCCACCGATTTCGATGTCGATGCCTTCGACATCTCCATGGAAGACACTGACACCACCGGAAATGGGGAGCTCATACACTTCCTTGAGCAACCGCTTGAGAAGGTTTCCGACCCTCTTTTGTGGTGGTGGGAACACCGTGCTGTCTATCCCGTCTTATCAAAGATGGCTTTGGATTATCTGGGCATACCCGGTGAGTCGCCTTCATTTTCTTTGCAACTACTGAACTGATCACATTAATGTAGCTTCTTCCACCTCGGTGGAGCGTGTATTTTCAGCTGGGCGCCACCTCCTTCACTTCACTCGAAACCGTCTCTCTCCCGCTTCAATTCGCGCATTCCTTTGCCTTGGGGATTGGGGTCGTCGGGATCTGCTCCACGATTCTGACATGATCCAAGGCTGTTCGACCAACAAGCGCATCCGGCACGTTTTCCTTGAAGACGATGAAGAAGAAGATGACGAGCAGGAGGGCAGGAATGTTAGAGCTCGCCACGATTGAAACTATCTACCCATTTATCTAACCATTCGTACTACCGCTTTTCCGTCTTTCAATTTAAAATCTTTTAAATTGATATTTTTTTTGGTGAGGCTGGGGTTGCTATCAGGTACTTGTATCTTCTTCTTGAAATTAATAAGCAGTTTTGGGTCAATTCGAAGGGAGAGATTCTGGTTTAGAAAAGCGGAAAGCCTTTCCGCTTTAGTCACGTGCCTTGTTGCTCAGCTCTCGTCTCCTAAGTGGCATCCTGCCCTTCCACCCTTGGGGGGACGCCATTCCCCTTCGACCCGGTCGTCTTTGGCGTGTACCATGACATCTGCCCCTCGACTTTATGGCTCCCAAGTTCCTCATTCCTCCAAGAGATCATATGCACTCCCAGGTCTGCGCAAATGGACGCCAGTCCAGCGAGCAATACTCCAAGTCCGCTTTTCTTTGACAGCGCTAAGCAGCGCCGCTGACTGACCGCCCCCCAGAAACTGAACAACTTTGCGTGTGCGCCAGAGTACATCGGGTATCTAGCCTATATCCTCGCCGCGATGCCCCAGGAGGAGGACAGAATCCGGACAATTGCAGGCTATCGCCATGCTGCAGGCCTTCAACGGCGAGTCCCTCACGATTCGCAACGCTGCGGGCCAGGACATCATCGCCACACAACTGGCCAGAGTGTCTCATGAACACCCTTGATTCAACAGATCTCGATAGGTAGGAGGTAATTTTACTTCATTTAAAGCTCAATAAATACGATATTGACCCATCTAGGTCGCATTCAACGTCCTCGAAATGGCCTGTGAAGACTACAAAATGGAGATCAACGGCACCCACCTGCTCGACTTTATGATCCCCAAGTTCCTCATGCTCGCAGAGCACCGCTCTCATGCCATCACCTGTCTCTCATACTTTGTCCCTGTCGGCTCCCAGTCCCTCTTCCTCCACCTCGATGCCTTCGCCTCCCTCTTCAAGCTTGCGTCCGACGACAACCCCTCCGTGCGCCGCCACGTCTGCCAGGCCCTCGTTCTCCTCGCCGCCCGTCCCGAGAAGCTCATGCCCGAGATGGCCAATGTCGTCAAGTACATGCTTTACAGCACCAAGGACAAGAATGAGAACGTCGCCCTCGAGGCGTGCGAGTTCTGGCTCACTTTTGCCGAGGACACAGACCTCGCCATCCACCGGTACCCGCTGCTCGGCAAGGTCGCGCCGGTGCTGTTCGCTTGCAGGGTCTACGGCGAGGGCGACACGGAGGATGCCGCGGTGTCGGACAAAGACCCGGACATCAAGCTGCGCCACTACAGTGGCGGCAAGTTGCACGGGCTCGAGTGCGATGACACAAGCAGCAAGGCGCCCAAGTCGCGCGCATCAGCGCCTACTGTGCTCGCAATGCACTTCAGCGGGGACCTGCTCAATGTGCTACTCGGTCCGCTCGAGGAGGGACTCTGGAGCTCGGACTGGCTGCAGCGCGAGAGCGGCATTTTGGCATTCGGCATGATGGTGGAGGGCTGCATCGAGGCGATCGAGCCGCTTTGATGATGCTCGTGCCCTATCTGATTAATACCCTTTCAGACCCAAAGGTGGCATTTTTTTTGGACATTGCGCTATTATTATTCCTGACTGAATTCTTTTTCCAGCCCCTTGTATGCACGGCCGCTATGCAAGCTGGACGATGCAGCTGCTTTCCGAGGAACACAAGAATCAGTACTTTGTTCCCACCGTGGAGGGTGTGCGTCCCTTGCCTTCCCAGTCTCTTATTGAGTATACTCACCTTACATCCAGCTCCTCGCATGGTCCTCGACAACAACAAACACATGCAAGAAGCGGGATGCAACACCTTTGCCAACCTAGAGGAAGACACGGGCCTCGAGCTTGTGCCGTACCTCGAGCCTGTGCTGCAGAATCTTGTGGTGGCATTCAACAAATACCAGCACAAGAACATGCTCATCCTGTACAATGTCGCCGAGATCTTGATGCCGCCGCTGACAAACCGCTGGGCGTGCCTGAAGGACGACGAGGAGGACCTGATCCCGCTGCTCGATGATCGGGTCTATCATCGAACTGTGCTCCCGCAACCGCACCGAGGTGCTCAAGGCCAAGTTGGAGGTGCGTTTCTCCTCTTCATCATCTTCTGCGCTCCATACTTGCTTTTCTTCCTCTATTCATCCGACTCTTCGTTATCCCCACCGCACTGACGCACACTGCCTCCCCTTCACCTTGGTCGTCTTTCTCCCCCCTCCCCTCCGACTCTTCTGCTTTTATCCCCCCCCCCCCCCCCTTTCACCCCCTCTCACAAACGCCCTTATCTCCCAATTACCATCTCCAATGCCCTTTATCTCTTCCACCCTCTCTTAATCCAATCGCTAACCCACCTCCCCCAGGTGGAGATCGAGAACTACGCCACATGCGAGCTGCGCGCGCTGGCTGTTGTGTACGAGGCGGAAGGGGACGACTTCAAGGTGGAGGGGAACGGGTTTGAGCTCATTGGCTTGATGGCGATCTTTGACCTGCCGAGAGAGGATATGAAGCAGGTGGGTTTTTTTGTTCTTCTCCAGACATAACACACCTCGGCACGCTTCTTGATGCGGCGTGACGGCGATTTTTTCTTCTCTGCATGTTATCGTGGTGCCTGCTTGCTGACATTCTCTATTTGTGCAGACGATCGACGATGCGCTCGCGCTGGGTGTCAAGGCCAAGATGGTTACGAGCGACCACGAAGGAGATGGGCCGTCGTCTCGGTTTGGGAGTATAGGGTCTCTTCTCGTATTAATCTGCTCGCAGCTGACACCGCTCGCAGGACCACATGTACCCCGTGCGCGTGCTCAAGGACGGGCCTGCACCTGGGAGCAAGCATGCGAGCCTGGACGAGATGATCATGGATGCGGATAGGTTTGCGGAGTGCGTTTCTTTTCTTTTTTCCCCTTTCTCTCCCAACACAAGCACTGATTGATGGAATAATAATAGTGTATTCCCGGAGCACAAGTACGAGATCGTGAAGTGGCTGCAAGGTCTGGGACATCTGTGTGCTATGACTGGTGTGTTTCCCTCCTCTTCCTTTCACCTCTGTATATGATGAATGCTAACACAAATCCACGTATAAGTCCAGCGGCCGCGGCGTCTTCCTACCGACGTCCCCTGGTTGCGTTGAAGTTGTATCATCTGCCACGGATTAGACATGGAACTCGTTCCCCACTCACAAAATTGACTTCGGCTTCATGGAGCGCGTAGGCGTTAAGCACCCCCTCCCCCCGGCGCTTCCCATATTCCACCAGGCCCTCTCTCGATCACACTGCGCGCCACCGTTATCGCGATTGAGGGCCGCGCTGCATCGTCATTGCGATCGAGCGCCGCGGCCTCCAGCGCCTGCACGTTCCCCCCCCCCGCCTACGCGTTCTCCTCCGCCCTTGCGCGTCCGTTTTGCGATGTCAGGGAGGGCGTGGAGTTGGAGGAGGAGGAGCTGCTGCCGGTGCCGGTACTGATGCTAAATCGATGTGTGGGTGGAGGATGGGAGGCGCCGGTTGCCTCGGCGTCGTCGGCTAGCTCACCCCTCGCGCGCACCGGATCGCGGGCGGGCGGTGGTGGGCACGGCGTAGAGCTAGCGGGGGAAAAGCTGGAGCGGGAGATGGAGCAGGAGTAGACCGAGAAGGAGGTGGGCGGGAGGTGGAGGACGAAACGGAGGTGGGGGTGGAGGACAGGGAGGTGTAGAGATGGTGGGGGGCGAGGGTTTGGAGGTCGTCGTCGTCGTGGAGGGGGAGGAGGGAGGGGCTTCCACATCTTCAGGGTCAACGGATGGGTGCGGGTGGCCGTGGTTGTTGAGGGTGGTATCAGTGCCGGGGTGCGTGAGGGGTCGTGGATTGTATGCGTCGGTGTCAGCGAGCAGAGAGGGCTTGTCGAGGCGCTGGAGCGGGGTTGGTGGAGGGCGGGGCGAGGTAGCTGAATGATCCCCCCTCTCCATCTCTGCCACCACCCCCACCTCGGTCGTGGATGGCGTACTCCGGCGAGGTTGTGGGCGGGGTTGGTGAAGGGCGGGGCGAGGTAGCTGAATGATACCCCCTCTCCATCTCTGCCACCACCCCCACCTCATCCTCAACTGTGGAGGACATGCTTCAGTGAGCGCGGAGGGGACGCTGTGCCGCACTGCCGCGTATATGGCGCGGCGTAGGCAAGGGGTGCGAGCGCGCGCTTTGTTATCGCCGCAATAGGGTGTCTGCAACGTGTCGGTGGACGGTGTCGCCAGTGGCGGGGGTAAGTGATGATGTGGTGGGCGGTCGCTGTAGAGTCGTCCTGGCGAGACACACGACCCACCGGCTCAAATTGTCTGTACATCGGGGTGGGGAATGTTGTGGAAGGTGGTGTGGAAGGTGTCGCAGACGGGCGCCAATGACTTGCACGCGCCAACGTCGGTATTGTGGTTGAGGGCCCGACACCGCCGATATTGTGCTCACAGAGCCAGGCTTGTTGACGATTATGCATGCGATTCGTGGGAGCCGGATTGTTTTCCATGGAATTAAATTATGTGATTTATGGTGAGTGGTGTTTTTATATTCCTTGTGTGCATCTTGCGTACATGCGTGCCCTTGTGGGGATGCATCCACGCTGGTGTGCATGGTGCTCACGCACCCGCATGGCGCGAAAGCGGGGACGCGCATCTTTGCCGCTTGCTCACTCGCTCATCGTTCGCTTGCTAACGCCTTCCCCAGCCTGTGCCATCACCATCGGTATTGTCGTGTGATCCGTATTGTCGTGTGCTTCGCCATCCTCGCCTTCACGTACAAGTCCGACCCCCCGCCGTTCATGATCCTGATCATCGCGCTGCTCAACGACGGAACCATCATGACGCTGAGTGTGGACCACGTGCTGCCCAGCAACGCGCTGGACTCGTGGGACCTGGTGGAGATCTTCAGCTATGCGGTTGCGTAGGGGCTGTATTTGACGCTTTCGAGGTGCATACCCATTTCCTTCGTCACCTTCCTTTTTCTATTATCAACGACGCATGCACTGACACCCCGCCCCCCCTCAGCGTGATCATCATCCTCGAGATGACCTTCCAGGACAAGTTTGGTGTCACACCCAACAACATCACGCCCAACCCCGTGGACTCAGCTGTATATGATTGTTTATCTGCAGATGGGTCTTTTTTTCTTCTTTTATATACGCGTGGGCACTGGGATGGGTGTCCTGCGAGCGCACAACTTCGACTCACTGCATACAGGGGGGCTGTGAATGGCATGCACTGCACTTGCTTTCCCCATGCCCTCATCCCCATCAACGAACTCTCGCTAACGATTGTCTTCTGAAAAACAGGTCGCAATCATCTCTGCTACAACTCCTTGTTACCATCCACTCCGACTCTTTTTCATCTCGCCTCAATTTCGTTCCACTCTCATAACGATATCTCCGCTGCGCCTGGATCCATCCTTTATCCTGTCCAGATACCTACGCATACATACACTTGTACATAACGTTCCTCCAGCACCACCGTACATCTTTCATACCTACTCAATCTTCCGTTTCTTCTTTCTCCTCCTTACATATTGCAGCCTGCGGTCTAAGACAAAGTAGTATTCAAGCCCACACACAAGCACATGTATATATGAGCTTTTAAGAAGAGAATGCAGCCTTCAACATTGTGATACTGTAGAACTGCCTTGAATACCGCGGTGTAATTACCTGCGGGTTTCGGGCATACCCCTCTGCTTGGTGAATACCGCAGTATAATTACCTGTGGGTTTCAGTGCATACCGCGGTAGTGCTACCCGCGGTCTTTAGGGGCTACCGCGGTTAACTAACCGCCCACCCGTACCCGTAACTTCACGGGTGCGGTTCGGCGGGTGCCGGGTACGGTCCGCGCCGGATTCACCCACGGTGTCACCCTTGTCACACACTAACTGTACGGCATAGTTACAAGTACTTATGTAATAAGTGATCGTTTCTTTAAAATCCGAGGGGAGCCCGATTTCCGGACTTTTCATTTCAAACACTCGAAACGTTGAGGGACTTCTTTGGGGCTGTGCTAATAAATCTAGTGGCTGTGACCAGAAACCCTTCCTTTTTTTGAAATGTTTCTAGTGGCTGTAATGTTTATTCTTATTGATTGTGGATCAAACCCCGAGTCAGCTGGGATTAACAAACTTTTTCATTCCCTTTTCATGCAAGGCATCGGTCCCGAAGTGATTGATGTCCGTTATGAACCCCGGTCGGCATCTCTCGGCTTATCTTCTCTTTTTTCTGACGGCAACCAAGGGGTAGCAAAGTAAAAAGTGTTGGATATCAATTACCAAAAACCTCCTGTCAGGACCCCGGAACTCGTTCGACCACCACAATCATTTGGAACAGTGGGCCGTGCCTCCGAGCCAATAGCGAAGGGGATCAGATCAGGCATCAACGATACATCAAATGCGCTTGCGCCGAGTGTCGTTTGTAACTTGTATGTGTCCCAAAAGAGCCAGTACCTAGCTACGGCGTGTTCATACCATTCTAATTAAGTTTTATTACTATTCTAGTCTCTGGAATGCAACTTTCCTGATTTTAATCGGTGAAGGCACTGAACTACCTCGGTCCCAGAGACTCTGGGAAAGGTAAAATGGGTTGCTGGGGTAAACAGGAAGCAGGGGGGGACAATATCATAGATGTGCATGTAGTTGGAGATGTCTAAGGCCGTCCGAGTGCGGATTCACGTCGCGATATGTGTTGTTGATACTTGTTGATTTGTCTCGGTAAATCCCGTTTCTGCTTCCCTCGTCTGTAGGTTTTCAAGCAACTTCAAGATAGTTACATGGATGGACTCAGAGAATTAATTGGAACAAAATAGATATCTAAAATTGGTGCTAGAGGCCCGGGGAAAAAACCTTCGCAAACCGAGGCAAAAAGTGGTTTGCCAGGACCCCGGATACTCAATCAGGTAGGTCACGGTAGGAGTCGATGTCCGGAATTAAGGTTTTCGTCACCCCTTGATGGCAACATCCAAGTATTTGCTTATATACTAGACCACGCCGCTCAACAGAATACTCAGGGGCTAAATAATTTATTTACCTTGGAAGATGGCGACATGGTGCTAAGAGAAAGAACGTAAAGTCACCTTGTCACATCAATTCATTAGGGGCGGTCAGAGTAGGCTGGAAAAGCAGTTCTGGGGCCGGTTCTGAAACCGGTTCTGACAATTGATTTGCATCAGAACCGGCCAGAACCGACCTCCAATCCTGACTGCCCATTTTGAAAAGCACCGGTTCTCATGTCTCAATCAATTATTCATTTATGTCTCATATCTTCTGCCAGTTGTACACTGTGCACCTACCATCATCCTATCGCTACGCCTACCCAAAATGGAAGTCAGTGCACTGAAAAACTGTCATAGTTCAGCCCTACCTCCGCATCCAAAAGGGGTGCTGAAATTAAATTTAAACCGCGCTATTTAATTACCATGCAAGCATGCTATGGCCCGTCTAATGCCTGGCTAATCCCGAGCCATAGGCCTTGGTTTTGACCTCACCTCACAACTCCCTAGCGGATGGGAAATATTTTATAGTATATATTTAGTATTTAATGATATTTAAAAGAAATGATTAAGGGGAACTGAGTGCAGAGAACCGGAACCAGAACAAGAACAAGAACCAGAGCCAGAACCATTGCAGAACTAGCTCTAGAGCTAGTTCTGCATGCAGAACCCGGTTCTGATTAACGACGGTTCTCCCACACTAAATAAATCAAGAACCGGTTTCAGAACCGTCCTCAGAACCGGCCGTCAGAACTGCCTCTCAAGGCTACTCTGACTGCCCCTATTACTGGAAATGATAGGCAAGCCTTTGATGCCGACCAGTGATCGGTGTCTAAAAATCGGAAATCACCGAAGTAACCAAAGTTATAAGTACGAGTCCTGCCTGGCAACGCCATGGCCCTACACCCCAAGTATTCTGTCGGTGATTGGGATTGATCCTAATTTGGGACGTAAGCGCTGGTGGTGAGAAATGGGTTGATGCACCCACGCACTCTGAGAACATAGAGTCAAGTACAGGAAAATAAGGGCGAGGAGTGACCTGAGGCAAAAGAAAACATCAAAGTGTGGTGTTCAACAGTTACGTGCCTCAATACTCTAAACCAATATTAATGATGGTGTGTAGAAATCCGGGAATGACCAAGAGCTTCCGGAATAGTGGGTAGTCAGCCAGGGGATGGACAGCGGCACAGAAAGCGCAGAAACTCAGCGCGGACACGCCCCTGCTCCTGGTCCTCGGCGGAATCCGAGTGCTAATAGCGTAAGCGCAGATCCTGAGGGAGACGACTGCGACTGCGTCCTGTTGGTGTATACCGCGTCAGAAATATAAGAAGCATTGTAGGAATGATAATTACAATTATTCATGAGCTCTTCGGATGCAATCAAGATTCTGAGCTCGAGCGCGTGCCATAGAATGTTAAAGTGTGGGCACCAGAAGAAGAAACATCACCTCTCTCTTATTCACCTTTGACCACTCATCCTCCCTCCAAATTTATTCTATATACAACCCCCCTGAAACTAACCAAGCCTACGACGAACTAGCCCTACACTTATTCCTCACCCCTCCCCAACACCCGATGCTCTGGCACGGCGACTTCAACAAACACGACGCACTCTGGGCAGGAAACAACATTCCTGCATCCATTCCAGTAGACGAAGCTCTATCGCTCCTGAGACTCCTTGCCGACCACGACCTTGAACTCGCTCTCCCCCCAAGGCACCCTAACCCATCAGTCCGCCACTCACAAAACATGGAACACGCTAGACTTGGTATTTACATCTGCTGACATTTCCGACGCAATTATCACATGCGACGCCCTTCCCGAACTTTGCCTTCCTGACGCCGATCACCTCCCGGTTATCGCAATCCTGGACTATGAGCTCCTGCGCATCCCAGATACCCCGCGTCCAAACTTCCGGGCTGTCGACTGGGAGGAATTCAACGATGCGCTCTCAGACCACCTCGCCAACAACCCTATCCCGCTGGAAATCAACACCACATCCGACTACGACACCGCATACCTCGCGCTAGACCAAATGCTCCAAACCATCATCGCCAGCCACGTACCGTGTCTCTCTGCATCCCCCTACGCCAAACGCTGGTGGACGAAAGAACTGACAGACTTGCTTGCTAATGCCAGAAAAACCGAGCGCGCCAACTGGAAACACCCATCGGAAGCTGCTAAGGCAGCGGAAGAAGCAGCCTGTAAAGCCTTTCGATCCACGGTTAAATCCACACAAAAACAACATTGGCAGGACTGGCTCGAGGAGGCCGTCGAGAAGAGTGTTTTGGCTCGCCTCTCGTTACGCCAATCGCCCGTTCACTGACGGCAGCGCTGAACGTATCCCCGCTTTAAAGCGCGGCGACGGCACCCTCGCGACAGATGCGCAGGAGAAGTGCGACATACTATTTGAAACATTCTTTCCCCCAGCTCCCCCCACTAATTCTCTAGGTATTCCTGACGACTTCATCTACCCAGCCCCTGTCCCCATGCCCGAATTTACACGGAACATGTATGAAGACGTCATTCGCAAAGCTAAACCATACACGGCGCCTGGTACCGATGGCGTCCCATTCATTGTCCTTCAAAAGCTTACCACATCATCGGCGACATTCTTTGGGCTCTGTTCACCGCTACTCAACACCTCAAATACGAAACTCCCCTTCTAAAGGAGCTCTACACAGTTGTGCTCCGCAAACCCGGGCGCTCCGACTACTCGCTCGCTAAATCCTTTCGGCCAATTGCTCTCTATCGCACCATCAAGAAATCCTTCTGTGCCATGCATAGCACTATGCTCTCGTATGTCACCGAAAAATACCAACTAATTCCCAACACCCACATGGGCGGCCGCCCCGGCCGCACTACAACAGATGCGATACACCTACTCACCTCCCGCATCAAGGATGAATTCCGCAAAGGTAATGTCGTAACCCTAATTAGCCTCGACATACGTGCAGCGTTCCCCAACGCAGTGCAAGCTCGCCTAATCCACAACATGCGCACCTGCGGGGTCCCCGCAGAACTGGTTGACTTCTACCAACACGACCTCGCAGGGTAGTCCACCCGACTTAAATTCGACGACTTTCTCTCAGAAGCGTATATCATCGACAATGGAATCGGCCAAGGAGCACCGTCTTCAGGTAATCTTTTCCAATTTTACAACGCCCCCCTACTTAAAACCGTCACTGACCCAAAATCATCTGCCGCTGGGGCATACTACGATGATACATTCTTACTCGCCACTGGACCTACCTTTCAAGAATCCGATAAAATCATGGACCCCATGGCTCAAAGAGCGCGAGCGTGGTCCGGAACACACAACTCTGAATTTGAAGAATCCAAATTCGGTGTCCTCCGCCTCAAAGCTCAAGGCCGCGATGACGAACAGATTCCTTATAACTGGGATGGTATCCTTATTCCACACACTGACCATATCAAATATCTAGGTATCCTCATCGACGACAAACTTAACTTTAAAATGCAGGCCGAAGCAGCAGCGACGAAAGGACTGAAAGTCCTCTTCGCTTGCAACCGCCTGACACGCCCTGCATTCGGCCTGCCTCACAAATACGTCAAACGCCTCTACGAGAGTGTCGTGGTTCCCAAAATGACCTACGGTCTTGACACCTGGTATACCCCCCCATTCACACTAAACCTGGCTCGAAACACAGAAAAGGTAGTATCGGATTTGCGAAGCGGCTTGGTAAAGTTCAACGCCTTGCCGGAATACTCATTACGGGTGCCATCCGCACCACTGCCAACGACTTACTCGACATTCACGCCCACAATACTCCCATAGAACTCCGCCTCAACCACATCTGCTACAAAGCTGCCATCCGCATCTGCAGGCTCCCCAACTCCCACCCCCTCCATCCAGTCGTCACACGCGCCGCCCGTTTTCACAACATACGCCGCCACCGTTCTGCCCTTCACAACTTGATGCACACATGGCGCTTAAATCCCTCCGAGTTCGAAACCATCCACCCCTTTCCTGTCCCCCCAACTTGGTCTACACCATTCACACACGACATCGCCTCAGACAAAGACGAAGCGCTAACCCGCTAGGGCTGCCGCCCGTTGCCGTGGTCACGGTTCCACGGCACCCATGGCACGGGTACCCGTCCCGTGCCGTCGAGGATTTTTCCCTTCGTAAAACGGCCCGTAAAACACGGCCGTCACGGCCGTGGAACGGCTTTTCTGTTCCCACGCTCACTGTACCGCTTGTATCCGCCTTTGAGGCCTCCCGGGTCCTTAATATGCCCTTAAATGAGGTATGTAGCTTATTATAATCTGCTTTCTTTGCGCTATTCTACCTCAGATAAGCGAACAACTGAAGTACCGGAATTTGCCGCGAATTGATGGCGGAGTTTGAATAACGAAACATGTTCAAAACTACGTTTCCGACTATATACTGGCCATAGTTTCGACTCTGAAGCAGGTAAACACCTACAGATAGTGAAAGGGACCCTCAGGATAATATATATACAAGGCATAGTGCATGTATATTTTCAACATGCCGTCGACCCGTTACGGCCGTGCCGTCAGGAGTTTTTTAGGGCAGTCCACGGCCGTTTTTCCACGGGCCGTTGCCGTGAATCCACGGGTGGCAGCCCTATAACCCGCGCCAAGAAGCGCGACCGCGAGCACAACATCTGCCTATACAGTGATGGATCCGGTATCGACGGCCGCATCGGCGCCGCCTGCGTCACCGATGCACGCGACGACTCGTTCTCACGTCGCCTACGTCTAGGCTCCGACCATGACCACACAGTTTTCGAGTCTGAAATAGTTGGCGCTACTCTCGCAATATCATCCCTCCCCTCTCTACCCCACATCCAATGTGTCTTCCTTGACATTGACAGCCAGAGCGCTATCCGCGCCCTTCTCCGCCCCAAACAACAACCGGCACAGTACCTCCTCCTCGATTTCCTACGTGAACTGGAGCACCTGAAAATCCGCATACCCAATGTCCGACTCCACATCGGGTGGGTACCCGGCCACGTTGACTTCAAACCCAATGAACATGTCGACAAAGAGGCCAAACGAGCTGCACAACACAGTGAACCCACTCACCATCGCATCCCTTCCTTATACCATTCTCCCCTCCCACGGAGCATCGCCGCCGCAAACGCCGCTTTCCGCACGTATACAGCCTCGCTCTGGACCAAGTCCTGGGAATTATCACCGCGGTACGACAAAATTAGACGACTTGACAAATCATCGACGATAGATTCCCTCCACAAACCTCTCCTCAACCTCTCCCGCCGCAACTCTAGCTTGATAGTCCAACTACGCACGCGCATGATCGGCCTGAATGCCTGGTTACACAAAATCCGCCGTACCGACTCCCCACTTTGCTCTACCTGCAACAAACGAGAAGATGTTCCCCATTTCATTTTCTTTTGTGCTCGCTATGCTCACCATCGCACCATCCTCCGGAATGCCCTCGGCCGCAAGGCCACCTCCCTTGGTTACCTATTTACAGACGACACCGGTATCCGTCATCTACTACGCTACGTTCACGCCACAAACCGCCTCCCCGCATATCATGACATCGCCCCCCCAGACCCTGACCCCTAGCTACCAACACCGACAACCTATCACCCCCGCTACTTATTTTATTCATTTAACTCCTTACTTACATCTTCGCATCTCCCCCTCTTCCTCCCGGCTATCTCGCTATTGACCTCACCTCCTACCTCTATCGTACATTACAGCCCACCCAGACTACTAACCTCTCACTTCCGCACAGTACGCTGCTCGGGCGTCCGAGCCTTTGCTCCGCTTTCCGTGTGTCCGAGTCTCGACTCCACGCTCACGCCCACTGCGCCCCGTCCCCCGTAGTTTCCCGCCCCACCCTGCCCATTTCATGCGCTGTCTGGGACCCGTGAAACATCCGATCAGGCGGGTCACCGTGCACACAAAGTTTGGCCATTGGTAGTTAGTAGTATCATACCGTGTACCATAGCTGCTTACAGCGGCTCGAGCACGATAATTGACTTCATCAGAAGAAGAAGAAGAAAAGAATTCGCAGAAAGAATTGTGAAAAAAAGAACGCTCAGAGAGACAAATTGAACTTGTTTCATCGCCGATGAGCAGACCCGCCATAGAATTAAAGAGCTCCGCAAGAGCAGACAATTTTGTGGCCCGAATACTTGTCGAATTCAAGAAGAATTAATATTAAGGTAAAAAAAAAAATGTTCAGGGCGAACAAGAGGGGTTGGAGAGCCGAATGACAGCTGAGACCCAGTATTTCAGTGAGAAGGAAGTTCGGAGTCAATGGTGACCGCAATAGCGTGTCGAACAAGTGTGGAGAGATTGTAGCTTGGATAAAGGCGGTGCGCGTCACACGTTACCGACTCGGACGTGACTCGCAACTACCACAACGCTCTGTTGCACCTTTTCGTTTAACAAGCGAGGTACGAGCTTTCTTTTGTTAAAGCGTCTGTCTACGAGAGACTAACCTTTTCGTGGACCCCTTGACTTCCTCTCTTATCCATAGTCATCGAACTGCAGTCGGTCGCGGGTTCTCTCAATCTGCAGGCTGCTCTCCATCGTGTGACCTCTTCTCTTAGAGCCTCGTAGATTTTTATTCTTAGGACGATTTTGTGAGGCTACGCCACGATATGAATGTACTGCGCCATGTTGTCTACAGAAACGACACTCGTACGTCGCTGCATTCCCGGCCTAACACATAGCTCTTCAGCTTTTGCTGCAGGAGTGTTTTTACAGCGCTCATGACACGACGAGATACACAATCCGAGTAATGTACGTCTACTTTCTTGCTGTTTCTCCTCATCTCGTACCTTTTCTCCCTCCCTTTGAATACTGGCCTCATCCCTTATATATATATTCCCGCTGCTCCACCCACCTTCCGTCATGAAACCACGGCGCCCCTCCGCCTTCCGCTTATTCCTTTACGCCCCACTACGGCATTCTGTAAACACCCTCCGCTTCTCCATGGTCCTCCTCCCTCCCCATCCTTCTCGCCCTTTTCTCAGCCTCCCTCAATCATCCTTGGCTCCCGTATCCTCCCGTCCACCTTCTTCCGCCCAAATCTTCCTCGTTCCGCTCGCAGCTCACATATCTCTCCTTCCAGATCCACGATCCTCCAACTGCCTGACGCCTACGCTAGCTCCACGGCCAAATTAACGTCGTCATGCCGACTGGACCCGCGTCTTTCGGCCGCAAGCGCCAACTGCGAGTGAGTCTCCACGCCCCCGCCGCGTCCCGATTCAAGACTGACTTGTTTCGTGTGTCAAAGCCTGCTCTGTATGGCTGTGTTACAGCGCGCACGCACTAGCGCAGGTCCTACTCACTGACAACGTCGTCGCCTCAAGCGCGATGCTACGCCCCCCCGCGGATGAACGTAACGGCGGGGAGCATCGGAAGGGGGACACAATATCCACCGGCCCGACTTGGGTGGATCTCAGCCTGTTCCTGCACCCCCCACACCCCCACATCTCCAACCTCGCTCCTTGCCCGTCCACCACCGACGATGACAGCGTGCGCACCACCAGCCTGGCGTACCCGTAGCATCGAAGACCCCGCGCAGCCATACTGTTGACCCTCAGCCGCGACGTGCCCACCCCGCTCCCCGCCGCGGACGACACCGTCTTCGCAGCCACCACCACGACGCCCGCACTATGTCGCAGCTCCGCGACGTCCCTGGATCCTGGGCCATCCAGATGTGCTTGCTGAGGCCGGAGTCTGATGCAGCGCGGGGCTTCTTGGATGGGGACGGCGATGGCAGAAGCACGACGAAGAGGGTTTATACTACCACGTCGACCCGTCTTGCATGACGCCGGGTCCAGCGCGACGTCTCCGCAGGCTTGATCTTCGCGCTGTCCGAGTCGTGCCGGCGCGGGAATGTGTCGCGCAGCGTGACTTGCGCCGCTGGGACTGGATCATGAGCCTCGATCGCGAAGCCAATGCCCCGGGAGATGAAGGCGAGGCCGGGGAGCGCGGGGACGGTGCCGTGATAACCTTAACCCTATTTCGCCTCCGCCTCAAGCACACCCACTTTCCACAACTGACGTCCTAGCGCTACGGGACCAAATACATCACGAAGGGCGATGCAGCTCGAAGCCCTCATCAGCGCTCAGCCTTCCACGATCGTCCGCCTCACCTCCTCTGCTTTACGCGATGATGACACGTCGCTTGCGCACCACTGTAATCTCGACCGAAGCGCACCCGACAGCAACCTTACTGATTCACCGCCGCGTCCCCTGCGATGCCGCCCTTCCCCTACTGCAGGGACGACGGTATGCCATTCCGGGACGGCGAACCTCCTGCACCTGCCGTCCGCTGGTGAAGGCGTAGTGATTGCGATCCTCCCTTGTGTCTCCCCGCCCTCCACATCCTCCATGTCCTTCTCCCGCATGCGCCTCCACCACCTCTCCGCCTCCGCCTCCGCCTCCGCCTCCGCCTCCAGCCTCCCTGCACTCGCGAAGCGCCGTGGCGTACCACCACCCGGCCCCCGCGCCGCTCTTCGAGTGCTCCGGTATCGCCGCCGACGGCCGGGGCTGCGGCGTAACCCCGATGAACGGGCACGGATTCTACCATGTCAGATGTGGGCAACCTCACAGTCCCATGTTTTCATGTAAATCGAAGCTCCAAATGTTCTGGATGGAGTGTAAACTAATACTTTACTGTATACAAGCTTTATATAATTTTTGTGCAGGGATTGACTCAAGAAAAACCGGCGAAATAATATTTGAATCGCCAAAGTGCCCAATTGAGAGTGAGGCCGTTTCCATTGCGCAAATATAGATTCAATATCAGACAACACCATGTCTATGTTAGCTATCTGTTCCCTGTCCAGATTTTTCGACGCATAGCGCGAGTGCCGTGAAGCTGCCGAAATCATTTGAACCTTGTCCTATCCCATTATAAAAATGATATGCCTTATGTCTCTTCCGGAACCAGTATCTAGTGGGCCCACACGTTGAAATCGATGGTCCTCTCCTGCTCCCGCTCCCGCTTCTCTGCGGGGGAGGTTCTCATGTGGTAGTGATAGAAGGACGGCTCTGCGCCGGTGAGCAATTCCGAGTGGCCCTCAGCCCGATGATACGGCTGGCGATGTACTGCAGCCATCTGAAAGAAGAGTGTAATTGGAAATCGGTGAAGAAATTAAAGGAGAATAAGTGAGACGATGGAAAATGTGAATTCACCATGTTGCGTAGAAGGTAGGGAGGATCTTGCCACCGGACGGTTCAGGAATTTATAGGTGAGGTATAATCATGAGGAAATAAATGCACGATGAAGTACGAACAGGAGAGCCACTAGCGTAGGCCTTCGATCTGGGTGCAGAATGCACGGATGTCGCCTCTTGGATGGGTTCAGAGTCGTAAAACAACGTCGACAGAAGTACATATCGTACGGTTAGACGTCGGATTCGACTTGCCTTCTTCCATAAGAATGAGCCGCCGCGCCGCAGAGCCCGCAAAGAAGAAAACATATAGAGAGAGATTTTTTGCTGCAAGAAATCGCACTGAGCAGATAATACGGCTCTGGAGGGTAGCCGACAGGTGGCACTCATCAATTCAGACGGTGAAAAGGCAGTTCGATGGCGACCGCAATGGCTCCAGGATTGTAGAATTCATAGGACAGAACTTGGATTGAATTTAGACAAAGACTTCAAGCAGGGGATATACGGTTACCAGGATATGACGAAGACGCGAATTGACGCTCGAACCGTAACCAGACTGAGCACAAGAGAGTCAAAATTCGCACAAAAATCGGTGGTCCGCGCGTCTCTTTCGGCGGGGAGCAATCCCGTATCCGCCCTCAAATCTTCGCGCTATAGGAACAATGAAGAAGGGGTACCGACGCCGCTCACCCGCCCCGCCCTCCACGGCGACTGCGCCTACCCCGATCTTCCGCCACACCCACTTCCCTTTACGCGTTCCCGTTATCGCGCTATTCACGAAACATGCTGCACCCGCCGCCCGCGCGCGACGGCGCAGTGGTGAGGCTGTCTCCTCTCTACGTCCGCGGAGCCGCTCTTCCTCGTACCACGGAGACACAATCGCGAGCATCCGGCACTCGCCGCGCGCACTGCAAGTATCGAGGACGCCAGATGACTCGTTGGGGGCGACCTGGAGTGAGCGGTGCGCGATGACGCCTATATGACTTGGGCTGTAGGCCACTGCTGCGCATGACAATACGAGTCCACTGATTTCTGGGTTCCCTCTGAGTCCAACTTTCATTGTGAGCCAATCAGTCCCATTTAAGAGTATATATTATTTATGAGACGGGATATAAGTCTGGTAAATATAGACCAGAAATGGATGCCTTGTTCCCGCCGATTGCGGTACACACCAAAGTTTCAAACTCCGCGGATAATGTTCCAAGTTGTACCATATGAAGCGGTTGCTGCATATTTTCAGTATTTTCCTGGCTGCAAGCGTTCCAACAGTGGTTCTTGTACATAATTGCATATTCAAAGAACAAAAATCCGTGTACAACTTACAAGCATGGTTCCGAATGGAGCGCGGAGCAGCTGTGATGGTCTAATTCTGGCAGGAATATGAATTAAATAGTGGTGATAGCCAAACCAGACAAGCTCAGCCATAATAATAAAGAAGTTGCAGAGACTCAGAAGCAGAAGATATAAAACATCCACGGTCGGAAGTTGCCGTATGGCACACGGATAGTGCCGAAGATAAGATAAGGCTCACTGATCATTTTTCAAAGACAACTCGATTACACACGCTACTAAATAATATGTGCGCGGCAAGGCCCGCTATCATGTGTTCGTGTCTGTACATGAACTATTCCTAGGGAATGAACACATCGCTCTCGGGGATTACTGTAATTTTAAATTCAATTCGACAGGGGATGTGACCCGTGACCACTTGAACCAATTCAACACCCCACGAAATTTCGCGTGACACACGGCAAAATTTCGACACATTAACCTTAAAAACTGCCAACATCGCGCTTTTTTGCGCGTTTTGGACGCATTTCAACATGTCAAGCCGCTGGGTGAATTCGACAACCCCCTCCGTGACGCGTGACTGTCGAATTGATTTTAAAATTAGAGTAGTAGATATTTGAGGTGTTGTAGGCAGGATTCACTGCGTTCCCTGGGCGCCGAGGCACAGGCTCTGCCGAGCTGTGCCAAGATCTGCAGATTTATCTCCCTTTTCTAGGCTCTGTTTGACCCGTTCATGGCCAGGAAAGGTCCGTGCGGCACTGAAATCCATGCTAGTGAAAAAAAGGCGCATCTTGGCTGAGGCGTTGTGGCTGTTTGGTAATAACTTTGGGCTGATGGCGGCAGGGCCGCAGCACAGGGCCGCACAGGCTGTGCCGAGGTCTGCCGAGATGTGCCGCCGTCATCGCCGCGTGGCCTGCCTCAGGACCTCAGCACAGGGCCGCAGAGCTTTGCCTCGGTGCCCAGAGAACTCAGTGATTTAGACTCGCTCCGGTGATCACTCGCTCACAATAAGTTTGTCCAATTAAATTGACCTTGGTAATAGTTGGATTTCTATATCCTTCACTCGGTTGCCGCTTCGCGTCGAGGTTGGGCAGATTGGGCAGGGCCTTTGGCCTGCTGACAGAAGAGAACAACAGATTGTTGCTCAGAATACTTCTCTGAAAGGAAAACATACCTTCATGTCAGTAGTAAGCGGTAGGTTTCTGTACAATCCCCCAAGGTATTAAAAATGTGCTTCCACACAAGTGGTCTCCAGCAGATTGCGGAGCAGCGGTGGCTCCAGTTTTAGCTGGACTATCAATCATTGGCAGTGCAGATCCTATTCCTCCCGTAACCCACAATGCACTTGACCAAGGGAGGATGACGGGTCGTCTGAACGGGCCGGCCATGAAGTTGATGCGCGCAGTGTTCGAGTACATGCGGCTGCAGCCTCAATACCCGAGTAGGATGGATGGCCAGGAGCAGTTCAAGATGCCAAGGTGTCATTTTCGGCTGCGGAGAAATTTTGAAATGGCTTGGTCGTCGATTAATTGATATTGAGACATAGACAGCCAGATTCAAACTCCGCTCAGTGTCGCATGACTGATGGGCAATTAATTGTGCTCGTATCTGTGCATCTTGAATGCCTCAAATATTTGAGGATCTCTGTCGCGTTTTTTTCGAGCTCACTCCCTTTTTCTGAGAGTTTTCTGGACCTGGGACAGTATTCATAGCACTTTTTTCAGTATCGAAATACCACGTGAAGCTCAGAAGCTTTCGCCAAATACGCCCAAATATTACGCAATATTTTCTTTTCGTTATTTCTTTATTTTATTGGGGGAGCTTGCGACCCTTGCTTGTCAAGGTCTGTCGAGGTCCACCTCCTTCGAAATTACCTGTCAAAAGTCGCCATCACCTGCGTAAAATCCACAACGCACAACAAACGAGATAAGATTACACGGCACAGCTTCAACCAAACATGGCCACTAAAAAGATAGCGATAAGATTACTATTCGAAAGTTCTTCTGGGAAACTCCCCATCATCTGCGTAAAATCCATAAAGCTGTGACGCCCGACGGTGTGCTTCCCGTAACCCTAGCTAGAAACAAATCCCAGACGTATAAATCGAGCCAAACAAAGGCCAGGCTGATTAACGTCAATGCGAGCATCCAGTCAGCCGTCCTCAAATAATATCTGAATAAGCATTGACAAGCATTTCGCACGGAAGACCCCCAAAAAAACAGACGGAGTCGACCATGACATACATGACAAAGTAGCCGGCACGCTCCGGCACACTGGGCTGGACCAGCGTAGACCAGCATGCCAATTACACAAACACAAACACGCATTGGGGAAGCCGAATGCCTCCCTTCCCCCAATAAAAAGTACGACGTATGGAGCACCTTACGTAGATTCATGTATTAAATAAGAAAAAAGCGGAAAGCTTAGCCAATCCAGTAACAATTTTGAATTACTCAGCAATCATATATCGAGGACGGACCATACGGACCGACGGGCGGGCCTAAAAGTATCAGCTGAGCACAAATCCCACACAACTATCTCACAGAAAGGCTAATTTAGTCGGCTAACGAAAAACAGGAGGACCCCCGATAATAGGTGGGAAGGCTAGGTCCCGAAAGTCCCAAATCTGGGGATTTTTGTCCGGACAGTTTTTGGTGAGATTCGAATTTTTTGTCCGGACAGGACCTAGCCTGACCGTGGGAAAGTCGCTCAAATCGGTAATTTTCGCTCCCACGGGCTACAAAAACACAAAATTTTCTCGGTGCATGCCTGCATGTGAGCCTGGCACTGATTTGCATGAATGTTGGCTGTTGTAAGCAGGTTTCAAGCAAAAAAATACAATCTTCTTGAACTCACCATGACCGAAAATTTTGCTCCCAACCCTGTCCTACCGATGATTTTTGTCCGGACGGGACCTAGCATTTTGGCTAAACCACCCAATTTTTGTCCGGACAGAACCTGGCCTGGAGGACCAAAATCCAAAATTTTTGTCCGGACACGGACCTAACCTTCCCGCCTATTATCGGGGGTCCTAAAACAGGGTACAGAGGAAAACGCGGTAGAACATTCCTAAGAACGATTACCTAAACAAGTTTAGGACTCGTAAGGACCCTCGCAGTCACGACAGTAAAAGCGACGTAGGCCGGGCGAAGGTCGCGCAGAGATACGAGCATCCAGCGCGGGGTGGGTGCGGCTGTGCGGACGTCGACATGTCGCCAATGGGGGCTTCGAGATGTCCGGGTTGGCGGCTAAGTAGGAGAAGGAGGTATGTGGTCCCAATTAAGCGGTGGAAGTTGGGCTTATTCTTCCTCCCCAGATCATCCTGGTTTCTCGCGAGGTATGGGGCTAGATGACGAGCGCTTTTTCGCCGGGACCTATACCCCCCGCCGTACTGTCGAGTTTCGGCCACACCACGAACACCGCCGCTTTGGCACCAACCCGACGCCCGCATTGTACGCTTTATCCCTTATTCTCGCAGTATTGCGCGCTTTATCCCGCATCCTCACGGTATTGCTCGCACCTGGCGCCGAGTGGGACTGCTTGCCCTCGTATCTGGCGTTAAGGAGTGGCGATGGAAGAAGTGAGAGACGGAGCTGGATGAGCGCCTCACATCACGACAACGACTCTCATCTTCCACGACGCCACGACCCTCCACCGGCCCCGAATCTTTGCGCTGGGGAATGAAGAACGAGAGGAGATACGACCCCCACCGCAAATACCGTTGCGCCCAGCGCACCGCTCGCGAGGCTGCTCGTCACTCCCTGCCGTTCCGCCGCCCCGAACACGCCGGCCTCCGGCGACAAGCCTGCCACAACCTTCCGCGCCACACACCCCGGCTCATTTTTTTCTGAGCTCGGCCAGAGTCCTCCGCACTGATCGCGAAGGCGCGATCAAGTTGCTGGTGGAGGGTGAACGATGTTACTCCCTACGCGAGAAACGCTGGGGTTTAGCCCCGGACGCGCTCGTAACGACGCGACTCGGGCGAGGCGGGAGTCTGCGTGCATCCGAGGGTCGGGCGCAGGGTGGGCGGCTGACGCTGACATGTTGCGAATAGGTGGCGCTGTGGCCTTGGGGTGGGGGTTGAGCGGATGACCGAGGTACACATTTTCCTAATCATGCCGTGGATGTGGGGCTTAATCCTCGACAGTTCGCTGGTGGGGAGTCAGCGGAGGTCCGGAATGAACTTGAAGTGCTCACTCCACGCCATCGATTTTTGGTCTGGTATCTTACGCCTTTGATAGGATGCCCCCTTGGGATATACTATAATTGTTGTGAACCCAAGACGTCTTCTCGCCCAGAATCGAGAAGCTGGAGGACACGAACTTGCGATTATATTCTATAGAAGAACGTCGGCTTCTCTGCGAGAGGTTTCCTGGAGGAAGGGGTTTTAAATTCCCATCATCGAAGCGTTTTTGGAGGGAGTATGAACGAATTCCTTTCTGTGTACAGGCATTACAGAAATTTTGTGTAGGAATTGACTTGAGGAACACTGGCGAAACAATATTTAAACCACAATCCTACACAATTGATAGTGGGCCACTTCGGCCCGCAGATATTAATTTAAATGCCTTGCAAAACTCCTGGGATGTTACCTATCTGTTCCCGTGATTTCTGATTTTTCCAAGCATAGTGCGAGTACGGTGAACCTGCCGAAATTTGGCCGAAATGAGTTGAACCTCATTTGATCTCACAAAAGAAATGGCGTACCTTATTTCTCTCCCAGAATCGGTATCCAGTGGGTTAATACGTTGTGAGAGAATGTATGTAGCTCACATAGTTATGTTAGAATATTCTGGGCGAGCAGAGCACGATGTGCAAGGTGCTATCCAAATTACAACATTCACCGGCGTCAGGTTTACCGCTGACACCGTTTTCATCGCCCACGCCCAATTCGAGTCGCCTGCGCTGTGCCCTGAAGATATGTGGCGAAGAAGCAGCCTGCGCACAACAGACTTCGTTTGTGGCCCAAACTACTTTGCAGCCGAATCCTGCCCCTCAGCAAGATTTTATTTACCTCAAATTCTCATCGCCCACGCCCAATTCGAGTCGCCCATGCTGTGCCCTGAAGATATGTGGCGAAGAAGCAGCGTGCGCACAACAGACTTCGTTTGTGGCCCAAGTACTTGCAGCCCAATCCTGCCCCTTTGCGGTCCAAGCCTGCCAGAAGACTCAATTTTTTCCTCTCAAGTCACCCCTCAAGTCGTTGTCAGCGCGAGCCTCCGGGCTCCATGACCCGGGGACTTGTATGAGAAGCGTGGGCATGTCGACCGCCATCAAGGCGGCGCTGCTACGAATATTTATTCAAGCTCTTCAAGATTTGCACTTTATGTGGGGTGGGCGGGCTTTGTGACCGCTGACGCCGTTCCCCACAATACTTTGCACCCATGCACAGACCATATTGGCAGATCCCGGGTAGCCCGTTCTTACCCGCGCTCGTTGGCCCATCGGGCCTGCTTAACACAAATATTTCACACGTGGTCTCAATCTCGGTCATCGCGAGCTCGCGCAAAGCGCTGCGGCGCGTTCTTGGGACTCCACACTCAGTCTAAAAAATGGTCAACGCGACCTTTGAAGCACCCACTTCCGCGCTTAGCCCATTCGGAGTGCTTCGTCAAGCCTACGTTTTCGCATTTATTCTTTCGCTACCTTGCCTGCTCCATTCACTCCTTTCTCAGGCCACGAGACTGGTTTTATTGTCGGCTGTGATCCTTCCTCGGAAGTTGAACACGCTGATCTGTGGTCTCGCATGCACTCTGCAAAGGGAAGACATGCGACAGCCTTCTGTTGACTGGTGGATACCGGGGAATTTTGCCTGGGAGGAGGGACCCTCCTCCCATACACTTGCGCCTTCGGCTTGTGGTCAGGTCCCACGAGGTTACAACCGGAGGTCCCGCAGAATGGCCGGCCAGTCGCAGTTCGGCCAGCGTCTTGTGTGATCGATCCCCTGGAATGGTGTTGTGCTCAGTTGACATCTTGCAGAATTCTAGATGGATAACCACCCTGATAGTACTACTTGTATGTCTTCTGTAAACTCATTGTTCATGTTGTGGACCATGCGAGTATAATATATCCCCCCCCCCCCTAATGTTTGGCGGGGTCTTATCTAATTCGGGGAGTTTCTCCGAGAAACCGAGTTCCTCTTTAAAATCATCCTTAAAATTGTCAAGCCAGAGTCGAGCCAGAGAGCTCAGGGAGAGACTCTAAAGACTCTCTGGCTCTATTAATGTAAAATTCTTTTCTTAAACAAATTTTAGGTTAATTCAATTACTTGCGGCTTGCCAAGGCGGCAGAATCGTCCTGTACCCAGTAAATTTGTCACTCCTCGAGGAGGCGAAGGGGCGAGGTATGGAACATATAGTAAGATATATTTGGAAGAGTAAAAATAATAGATGTTGCCTCGAGGAGGCGTACAGGCCTACTGAGCGGGGGAACTGCCAATGATTCTTTCCACTGTGGCATCTAATATTTGCAGTGTTGCGACTGCACCCTCGCGAACAAAGTAGTTCCAGTCGCTGGGCCAGAAGCGTCAATTTTTCGGACAAGGAAGAAACATATCAACCATACATCAACAGTGCGACGATATCCCCTCGCCGTACTGCCGTTATCACCGCCTGCACCGTTGATTCGTGCCTAACGAGTTCTTGCAGCAACCTACACGTAGATGACCGTATCTGGGGGCGGAGTGAATAAAGCCCATCAAGGGCATTATCCAGTGCTGTCGTGGCCACCACACCCTCCGCGCCATCTTGCCATCTCGCCATGCAGGCAAGCAGGTCAATTACAGGAAGAGTGAGACCGTCACTGAGCCGACGATTATAGGGGTATTCATTGGATGACGGTGAAAACTCTGGAATTATGGAGAATGGATGGGAGACGCACTGCCAGAGAGTTGCGAGTAAGTCATATAGGCGCATGTTGAGCACAGCGGCCACAGTGGACTCGTGGGACGCCAAGCTCTTCAGCATCGGGAAAATGTGCTCGTATAGGTCAGTGGGGCGAGATTTAAGAAGTTTCTCCACGGAGTCCAGGACATTTGCCTCGACGATGGCTACTGCACCGGACTCATGGAGTGCCAGGTGGGATAATAGCTGAAATATCACTGGATAGCGCCATTTTACCATGTTCGGAGCCTTGAGCATGTCCACAATGTGATCCAGCAGCTTTGCCTCCATGGATACTCCCGTTGTGACCGGCGGGAATTTGATATGGGGTGCATGAGATAGTAGCCATAATGTTCCATCGACGACCTGCGGTATATCACTGTCACTGACAACAAAGATGAGAGATGCTGCAGCGAACACACTGGTGATATCTCACCAAAAGATGGCTACGAATGAACTGGACGTTGCCTCCGCGGTGGCTTTATGCCGGGCACTTAGTAATTTCTTGGTCACCAGAACCTCTAACCGGATCGCAAGCACGTCAATCGGTGACCTATCCTCGAAACTTTTCCTGGATAAGTTTCAAGTTGTAAACCTCTGAGGAGCTGTGCAAGTCAATGAAGACGTACCGCCAGAGAGTCCCAAGCAGGTCGAGAGGGAGCATGCGGACGACGGCTATCGCAGTGGACTTGTGGGACGCCAAGTTCTCTAGTATCGGGAAAATGTCCTCATATGGGTTGGTGGGGCAGGATCTCAGAAGTTTCTCCATGGTGTTCAGTGTGTTCGCCTCCACGACGGCTATTGCAGTGGACTCGTTGGATGCCAAATCCGATATTATTGCGAATATCCGCAGATAGTGCCGTTCTGGGGTGGATGAATCTTTGAGCATATATGCAAGGCGGTCCAGCAGCATTGCCTCGACGGATACTTCAGTTGTGACCGGCGGGAATGTGATTCTGGAAGCGCGAGATAGTACCCATAATGCACCATCAATGATTTGAGGCACATCACTGTCGCTAATAGCAAAGATGAGAGGTGTGGCAGTGAACAAACAGCTGATATATCACCACAGGAGAGCCACAAGTGAACCGCAGGTCGCTACAGCAGTGGCACCACGCTCTGCCAACCTCCGGAGTATCGTTTGTACGTCCTCCCACATCTTCGTGTCCATTGTTGCAGATACTTCGAGTAGTTGGAGGATGCTTGAATGCACCACCAATGTGTCCTCATGCCGCGCTCTCAACAGTACCAGCACTCAGGATTAATCCTCATCGGAATTTTCCTGGCAGTTTGGATTAAATCCTGTGGCTCTTTAGAGGGCTAAGAATTTGGTGGAAGTTTACAGTACAGGATTAATCGTACAGTTACAAAAAAGTTACAAAAAATCATCGTGCTCCTGCAAGATGAATCCAAAAGTGTACAAGATTAATCCTACGGTTAGAGAAAAAAATAAGTTCCGGATTAATCTGTTGTCGAGAGATTAACCAGTGGGTGACTTTCCATAATGATAAAATATTCCAGTACAATATCTGAGCTTACTTGAGGGTGCCAGTGATTGCATCAATCCAGTTAGTCATGGCTTTCTTATGGGAAACGCAACGAAGACATTTTATTTATTCCATCCACATTCCGTTCTAGTGTTGCCGCGGCTCGGCTCCGCTCGGCTAGCCGTTGGAGCCGAGCCAAAAATAAGCTGAGCTGAGCCAGCCCTAGCCAGCCGTTGCTGTGATGGCTTCATTGGCTTGGCTACGGCTTGAGCCGGCTTCGCCCGCGGCTTAGCCGTGGCTGCAAATGGCTTGCACCAGATTTACTAGACTTTCAATTTGACTGCACTGTGAGCCGGGTGAACATCCCCTAACCTTCCAACTGTTCCCCATGCATTTCCGTCCTTTATACCATGACCACAGACCTCTTATTAAATCACTTTGGAACTCGGTTGCGCCTGTCAGCCATGTCAGCCCACATGCACGACAACCAACCAATAAGGGTTTCAGCTTTTGTGGATGAACTTGGAGCAACCTAGGGACACCATACACTTGTTAATCAGTGCATGCCATGCTTTAGGGCCCTTAATATCAACAGGGGAGCTGTCGGGAATGCAAACTCCAAATGCACCTGAGCCGCGGCTCAAGCTGGAAGCCGAGCCGAAGCCGTTGAAGCCAGCCATTTAAAAATGGCTCGGCTGGCTGTTTCCCGTGGTGGCTCCGAAGCCATCAAAAGCCGAGCCGAGCCAGCCGTAGCCGAGCCGTGGCAACACTATTCCGTTCCTTTCAAGTTCCTTTTTCTTTGGCGCTCATTTGTTTGTGTTGATTGGTTGCTTGGAGCGCGTGGCCATGCCAAATAACGCGTCCTTTCTCCCTCGCCACCACGTCAATTTGGGGATCTTGACATGCTCATACTGTTTTAACACAAGGACGATACGGAACAAGATGCAATGGATGATGTAGAGATGCTTATAGGGACAGCAACAGCTCTCATTGCACTCGGGGCAATGGAGACACGTAGGCACCCATATGTAAAGCCACCAGGGAAAGTATACATAGCATTGGAAGGGTCCCTGCATGAATGGCGAGAGAGTGCCGTGTCAGAGAGTGTGACGAAAGGCGACGAAGGAAGCGAAGTCCAACTGTCCAAGGCGATTCGGAGATAACCGAAGTAACTCTCCCATGTGACAATTGTGACATGAGGCCCAATCCGGGAGGATTGCCGGAGCGTTGACCCAATTCGTTATATTCAAGCAAAGGTTGGGTTATTGAAATCTGTTCAGGGTGTCGGGACCCCCTGGACAGAATTCTGCAGATTCGAATTGATTCACAATAAATTGTGTACGTTAAAAGTGATGGGGTCCTGACAGCTGCCTCGGCATCGCGGCGGAAATTGCTCAAATACTCCCCAGGAATTTTTTATCGTTATGGAAAGTCACCCAGTGAAAAGGATGATTGATCGGCAGAAGGGCTTACTTGTAGGAGAATTATTTGGATCTTTATTCAAATTTCACAAGATTAATCGTTGTTGCGAAATTCTGATTCGGAGGATTAATCCATGTCGAAGATTATTTTGAATTCGGGTGACGACGTTGACAGACGAAGTTGAGGATGGCTAAGATTTAAAATATCGCAGTCACTGGCAGTAATTGAGTTGAGGTGATGAATAGCATATTGAAGCATACCCAAACGTCAAGCACGAGCGTGAGAAAAAGCCACTCCGGCGTGGCTGGGGAGCGGGATCCAATGGGAGTGGGAGCGGGAGCGGCAGTGGTGGAAGAGCTAGTCGCACTCTCGCCAGTTCGGACGACTGTGGCGGGGCGCTCGTCGACCGTGCGCGAGCTTGTGTGGCTGAACCTGACAACGTACCCAAAAGTCAAAGCGTGCGATTGGAGTGACCACATTGTGGAATCCGACTCCAGGAATCGGCTAAGAGTAATAATCTTGAGGATGAGGACTGAGCTGAAGTAGTTCATGAGGAGAGCATTGTCGAAGCTGCCGTGGCACGCTAACGGAAAAGCTCGTGGTGGCAGCAGAGAGCAACCAATTGGCTTACGTACATCGAGAGTAATTGTGAACAAATCGTCTCTGTCACAAAGGTGTAAGCTACAACCATTGTGACAAACACGCTTTGTCTCTCTTCCTCTTCTACTCTCCACCGACCACGACCAACGCAACTCAAGTCCGCAACACCACTGAGATCCTCTCCCTATGTCTGCAAATGGTTGGGCCGGGTTTGCAGCCGGAATCACGACATTGCACTTGACAAGCGAGGTACAAGCTTCATTTGTTAAAGTGTCTGTCTACTAGGGACTAATTGCACTGCCAGGCTGACATCTTTTGCCGACCTTACTTCGTGTCTGCGTGATTCCAACTTTCTATTATATTACTGACTTCACTCTCGAAGTCCTGCTTTCCTTCTCGAGCTTGAGCGTGCGTACCCAAGAACCAAGAATCTGGCTCAAATAACAATCGTGCGTATATAATCTCAACCTCAATACTCGCCATTGACTTCATCCCAGGATTATTTTCATGCATCATGCCTGACTTTCGCAGGATTAACCGTCTCGCCCAGTAAGCCTGCTCTAAAAAATCCTCAACCCTAATCATCTCGGATTAATCTTCGGCTCAATAATCCTGCGCTCAGAAGAAAATCCACTAACTCTCAGATTAATTATTCTGTACTGGGTACGTAGTGCGGTTGCTATTTCGGTAGCCGTTGGATTAATCTTGTAAAAAATCCACTATTCTCGCACGATTATTTTGGGTAGCTGTACGATTAATCCCGCGCTACCAATTCTTAGCCCTCTAAAGAGCCCAAGGATTAAGCCAAACTGCCAGGAAAATTCCTATGGGGAGTGCTGATATCACTGGTGCTCTCCAGTCAAGATCCTCCAGAATGGCGCTCTTCGTTGGTGCCGAGACATATTCGCATCTGGTTAACGAATCAACTCTGGGTGTCGTCTTGGATGTTTCGGTGGTCGACGTACGACAGGTAGCTCAAATAGAGCTCAACTTTCACTTCGGACAGCGGAATATCGCGATTATTTCCGATGATTGCCAATGCTTGTTGATGATATAGGAGCTTCATGAGAGGCTTCGCCGCCGCATGGAGGTTGATGGTTGGGCTACAAAGGTTCGGACTGCTGTCTAACCACCAGCTGCGTAGACTTCCAAATGTCTCCTGGCGAGTCAATGGCGGCATGGCAGGAGGTGGGACGTGGAAAGGTGTGGGGATACTGTGCCTATATGTAGGGGAGCAACGGTCATGGTAACGGTGGGGCTGGTTGCTTGAAAAAATCGTGACATTGAAAAAAAAATCGCAAAAATCGTAAAGAAATCTCCTACACTCCGGGGATTTGAACAACAGACAATATGGGTTCGGACAATTATAAGAGAAAAGACAATCTCCAGCTGGGCCACAAAGGTGTATACAAATGGTCCGTTGCTTAGGGAGGCAACGGTCACGATCACGGTACGCTACGTTGCCTGAAAAAAAGACAACGGGCATGTCACGGTCCCCCGACCGTTGCTCCCTTACATATAGGCACAATACAGCTTTGTACAGGGCTGCACCGCATAGTATTCTGTCGGTGATTGGGGGGGGGGGATCCTAATTTGGGCTCATGAACTATCGCTGCCAAATCGCTGCGGTTAAAAGGGAAGATGTTCAAAATCATCACCTGCGTCGAATCCTTGGGCTGAATGAGCGAAGTGTAATAGCGGTACTATTCTCGGAGACAGGACTGGAACCCATCTCATACAGAAGAGCTACACTCCTACTTCAGCACTTAAAGCACATTTCCGAACTAGGAGAAGATCGTTTAGTTAAGAATGGTCTGCTAGACTCCTGGGATTTAGCCAAACAAGGGAAGATGTCTTGGGTCAATGATATTGCAACTTTGCTGGCAGACCTTCCGATACCAGTATAGTGGTCCTTCAAGGACAACACTGCATTGGAAGCGGGAACTATTGATACTCTCACTAAGCAAGTCAAATGATCGATGGAGACATACATTCACACAGAGCTCAAAGCATACTCTAGAACTCGTGATTTGCTTCCGGATCGGTTGTTCATGGAAGACGGGAAATGGGTGCACAAAGTGCTCGCTTTTCGCCTATACCTTCGTGTTCGAAATCATAAACACCGGGTAGCATTGACCCACGCAGTTTTATCTGGGCACGCACTGGCCATGGAAAGAATGAGGTGGAGTGAGAGATACAAGACACAAATTCCGATGAAATGGAGACTCTGCAGATTCTGCAAAGATCATCTGGAAGACGCAATCCATGCATTGTTTGTATGTGATCATAAACCCTTGGTTGAGTTACGGAATATATTCTACACAAACTTGTTCTCAACGCTGCCAGCCTTGCATGATGCGAACTACACAGACCCGGGTCTGTTCTTCAAAGATCTCTTGATTAAACCAGAAATAATCGGCTTGCTTGGAAAATTGGCCTATGACATCTTCGAGGTCTTCTACAGTGAGCCCATGGTGGAAATAAACCCCGCCATATTTACCCCCCAAAATTAATTGGTGTTGAAGTGAAGGTGTGGCTGCCCCTTACAACGTTACCAAATTCTTCCTTCGATTTTTTAGTGTACTGTGTCTCTTCTTTTTCCTTTCCTGTAGATAGCAGCATGCATGCCCAAAGGGACTGTTGAGATGATGGCCGATTTGGGTGTCCTGGTTCTCGGGGAATTAGGGTTAGCGGCAAGGAATTGCAGCATCCCACCCATGAGGTTACAGCCAAAGGACCTACCTGCTCTTGTCCGAGCCAGGTCGGGGACACCTGCTTGGTCTGAGTCTTTCCGCCCCCCTTTGGTAGTATGTGTGTTCTACTTACGACACTTGACTTCTTAGCCTATAAAAGTTTCGATGTCGTACGTGGCTGTTCCAATTGTGGGACCGTGTCAGTATAATATATCTCCTGCTCCTCCTCCTATTGGGGACGGGCACCGATCGATTGTGATCTGGCGTGTTTGGTTGTGTTTATCCTCAGCCAGCCACACAAAATGCATGTTCCGCGATGTTCCTCCTTCCACAGGTATTTTATGAGCTTGCTTTGCAGACACAAAATGTATGTTATATATATGTCTTCATGGGGCGATAAAAAATACATAAATAGCGGTGAAAACACGGCAGTTATTCGTCATCTTCCCACTCCGCGTCGTCCGTCGGGGAAAAACCATACTCTTCGATAATGACCACTTCTGAACTGTCCGGCAACGATTCTGACAGTGAAGAATCGGACTTTTTCCTAAAAAAAGAATCAGAACTCGGCTTTTAATTAAATCATCCAATCCTTACCGTCGTTCCAGCTCCCGGGCCAAAGCTTCCAAGACCATCTTCCTCCGTATTCCTACAGTGCCCATCTCCTTCCAAAGTGTCTTGACAAGAACCTCGTCCTTCAACACATTCTTATAGACTTGTAGCTGTTCCTTCAAGCGCGCGGAAGACAGACTGTTGATTGTCGAGATGTTGAGCTCCAACTCGGTTGCTGCCAATTTGGATGCTGCGAGTTTCTTTCGCGACGCCGTCTTCTCTCGTCGCTTGAGAGCCATCTCCGCCTTCTCCCGCTGTAGAGCCGCCCAGGCCTTTCGGAATTTCGCCCGTGTCCCGCTCGCGCCATCTTTCCGGACCTCTCGCATAACAAACTGCTTTACGGCCGCATCACAATATTTCTTGATGAATGCCTCGGTATTGTTGAACTCGAGTCGCGCCTGATTGGAGTATGAGTGCGCGGTGCTGTTGGAATGGTGCTTCATGTGGCCTCGGAATGATCCTAACTTTCCCTCGTTGTGATCGTTCGTCGATGGGATATGGAGGAGTGCACGCTGCTCTGGAGTGAGCAAGTCGAAGGTGCCGCCTACATGGAACTCCGGGGTAAAATGTATCCATCCCTCGCTACACCCAGAGAACATGGTCGCAACCACAAGAGAAAAGTTCGGGAGCTCAGGAAGAAGTGCGCGGATGGTGGGAATGAGAAGATCGTCAAGAAACTGTCGCCCATTGATAGTCAGGATATCGAGTGGAGTTGTCGGATCCAATAGAATGAGGGGGTTATTCGCAATATGAGAACAGAATCCAGGTAGTTTTCGATGCAGATCTGTGAGGGAAAGAAGATTCACAGGCCGCTCCTTTGTCCCCCGAACCATGGACATATACGGCCATGACACCGATACCCCATAAAGTGCAAGCGCAACGAGTTCAGTCATTGTAGCGGCACAGTCGAGTCCCTTGAGAATGAGATGCTCGACGTGGTTAGGTTGCCCGGATTTCGTTTTACCATCGATGATCTCTGTGACAAGCTCGTAGATCAAGCCATGGAAACAGACCACCTCCGCAGCACCGTAGGTGTAGCAACCATATCGTGTGTTCGAGATATCAGGGAATTTTGCAGATGATGTGAGACCAAACTGCTCGAGTTTTCGTTCCTGCATGAATATGCGGCACTTGTCCTGGTATCCTCGCTCCCCATCCTTGTGACGAAGAAGCGCGCCAATCAGTTGAAGTAGTTTGACGGCGCCCGAGCTACTGGACTCCATCGCGTGCTGCAATGCGGGATTGTCGGGATTATCTGAGCTGAGTTTGATCGTTGCGCTGTTTGCCTTGTTCGCGAGAAGCACGGGGCGCGGAATATCGTGAAAGGAATAGAGCTTCTCGATAGCAGTAGTGCCGTAGCGGACGACGTTGAGGTCTTTGTGGCAGCAGCAACCGCCAAAAACATGCGTGAAGAGGTTGCATTGCTGCTCGGGACTGAGAGACTCGAGTTTTTCTTCGCCAATTTTGCGTTCCAACACCGCTTCAATAAGTTTTGAGCGTTCTTCGGTCAGCCTGTGCATACATATAAGCACAGCTCATTCATATTTAAAATACCCACGATGCAGGCAACTCCGACACCAAAATATTTCCCTCCGCCGCGAGGTCGTCGTCAGTTATTTCGGTCATCTTTAAGAGGATAAAGCTTGTGGTGGTGTCAGTGTCATCCATTGCGGCTCGGCCTAGATCCCGAGTCACAATATCCCTCTTGTGGGCCGCCGAGAGCTTGAATTCTTTCTTGCTGTCTGCGGCGTGATCTTTGCATTCACCCAGTTTCTTCCTCCAGTAGTCATTTTTGTCCATAACCCTCTTCTCCTGTGCCGCCAATGGGCTGCGAGAATATGTGTCGGCAATCCGATTTGCAGCCTCCAAAGTTCCCTCGAACTGGCGTTGGCCGGTATGGTCGAGAGCTTGGGCAACTTCTATAAAGCGAGTACGATGAGACCATGTTGATTGGTCTGAGTCGTCGACATTGGGAGCGTAGGACGGGACAAGCAGAGTAATATGACGTGATTCGACGGTAATTCCGCGATGGGTGGTGCCGTCGGAACTTTCCACAAATCCTTGACGCATTCAGAACCATGTAAAAAATGCGAAAGAAGAATTACCAGGAGCTTCCATGATTTCCCGCCCCAACTGTAGCTCACCAAACTTTCCACCTTCATCGATAGACCTTCCCACAGTGCGCCGACTCATGAAGCTACCCCGTATTTTGATTCCGAAGGTCCGCGCACAACTCCTCACGGCGAACTCCACCTTCCCCGCAGAACAGCCAGCAAATGTCAGATCGCGAGCGAGCTCGCGAGATGCTGCAGAGTAGACTCCGTTCTCCGTGGGAACCCAAGTTTGCAGGTCACGGTATGCCTCCCGGCTAACCTTGAGCGCCGATTTTGCCCGTTGTGTCTGCTTCTGAGCGGCGTACAGGCGGTTGCGAGTCAGAGTGTGAGCACACTGTTTCGCTTTCAAGCTGGACTGCAGAGAAGTGATTGTTGAGTCGCGAGATGTAATGCGAGTATGGGCTGCCGTAAGAATGTGCTCCAGTTCGGATATGCGCTGCAAGGACTTGTCCAAGGACTCCTGTAAGTCAGAAAATGCGGAGCCAGTAGCATTCTTTTTCACTTCGCGGTCATTTTCGAGCCTTTTTATCCGTTTGTGCTTTCGGGTCAGTTCTTGGGACAGGCTCGTCTCTGCTTTTCGTTTCAGGTGGTCAAGGGACTTGTTTGCAAGGGAGATAGTTGTGTGTCTGTGAATAAGAGTCTGGTGGTTGATATCGAGGGAGCGCAGATCATCCTGAGCCCATCGTAAGTCCGATCTAAGCCGTGAGATAAGTGCGTCCAATTCCATGATTTGAACATCCTTCGCTATGAGCAGTGCTTCTAGAGTCGTTGGAGTTGGTGTAGGAGACAGTAAGTTGACATCAAGTTCGTCAAGAGGTGTGTTTTCCTCGTTGCCAATCGAGAAAGCGTCAGGGTGGTGGTGGATCCGCTGGCCTTGTAACTGGCGCTTTTTGGCTCGCGGCATCGTCAGAGAGCTGCCAGAGATGGCGGAGGAATGTTGAAATGATTCTAGCAGTAGACATACGAGATTTGGGGTCAAGAACGAGGCTGGAGACTGACAGAAGTGAAGACGCGTGCTCCGATATTGGTGTGTGACTCCTGTCACATGTAGTGACAGAGCGTGTCAAGTGCGCTGCAGCAAAAAGCCTAAGGCTTTTTCAATTCCCATTGAATGCGCTATGTTTCGCAGGAAAGATTATTCCAAAGTAGTTCCTGCAGAAAAGTACTTTGCCCAATTTTGGAGAATACAAGTGTTGATCATGAAATTAGCTGAACTGCAAGAAATGTGTGTACCGTGCTTTCTATTTCCGATAATTGAAAAATCGGGCAAAGTACTTTTATGTTATTGCTTATTTCAAGAAAAATGAGCGACTCAGTTTCATCCTCAGCTCTACCAATAAAAAGCCTTAGCATTTACAAAAGTGGAACCGAGCCTCTCTGTCAACCAAACACGAACAAACACGCCAGATCACAATCGATCGGTGCCCGTCCCCTAGACTCGTGAAACCAGTCGACGTTGGCTTGGGTGATAAGACAGCGGGCCGCGGCGGAAATATACGGATTAGGAAACAGAACAAACAGGAACAACATCGGAGCAAATACAAACAAGAGGATCACCCTGCCAACGGACTGGGCGCGCCCGTCGCCGTTTTTGGTGATGGTGATTTTCCCTGCCAATCAAGAGGTCTGAACTTTAAAAAAAATTGTCGAAAATGTCAGAAAAAGTGTCCCGAAGTTCCTAATTGAAAGTTGGATAACTTTTGATTCTCTACTGAATGAGCCAAACATGTTTTTGGGGGAAAAAAATGAATTTAGATGAGATATAGGGGTCGCCATCATTGCTGTCCGAGCTGTCACAAAATAATTCATTGCAGTGTTGTTACTCCCCTTAGGCCCGATTTTCTGCGCCTCACACACTTGTAAATCATTGTATGTGCTACTGCCATCTTGTTTATCATCCACCAGGATCAATTAAAGCTAAATTTCACCCAGAAAACATGTTTGGCTCATTCAATAGGGATTCAAAAGTTATCCAACTTTCAATTAGGGGCTTCGGGACACTTTTTGTGAGATTTTCGACGAATTTTTTCAATGTCCCGACCTCTTAATTGGCAGGGAAAATGTCCATCACCCAAACTGACGACGGGGGAGCCCAGCAGGCCCCCGGTCACTCCCCTATAACTGGCTCCGCCGTAAGGTAAATCAACCCTCCAATTTGGGGGTTCCCCGGTCCGTCTCGTAAGGTAAATCAGTGCCCGGTGAGCTGCCGTAGGTCCACAGTAAGGTAAATCGGGCGCGGCCCGAGAAATTTTTTAGGGTAGTAGTCTCTAGAGCATGGAATACTACCTACCTATCTACTGCTATGGCTCAGTAGGCTGCACGTCTGTTTCACAGGTACTCGGATTGCCTCAGGATCGACCCTCACTGAATGCTTTTTTTTTGAAAAACCTGCAAAACGGCCAAAAAACTTGGCGTGGGAAGAAATTTTGCGTCCGATGTAAGGTAAATCAACGACCTGGGGTCCAAAAATTGTAAGGTAAATCAACGAAAATTTGCAAAAACAGGCGGACCCAGTTATGGGGGAGTGACCGGGGGCCTAGCCCAGCCGGTTCAGGTGATGATCAAGCCTTGGCGAGATCGTGTCATCATGATGACACTCACCGGGCCGGCTGGGGACGAGCCTACCCGTCCCCACTCCTATGTCGATAGGTGTGCACCACTCCTGACTTTCCGCCATAACGTGGCAACCTAAATAAGGGAATTTGATCGCGGCACAGCCAGCGATCATTCGAACTCCGCCACGTCAATCATATCGTCAGCCACACTCTCCATCCTCAGATAATGTTCGCCGCTCGAGCCCACCACCGTCGTCCGCCAAACCCGCACGCCGCTCCATCGGCAACCAATACTATCCACGGCACTCAGATCCCCATATCGGAGCTTCCTTCACTCAATCAACGCTCGAGCATGCTCACGTCCCTGTTATTGACTCGCGCCAACGTCGTTCCGCTTGGCTCGTGTCTTCAGGATTGATACTGAACAAGCTTCACGCGGCGAGAACACCACCGGCCTTTACTCGGCTGCTCGCCACCCTCATCGGGCTCTGTGCCGCCACGAAAGCACGCCCCAAGGACATTGCCCGATTATTTCAAGGCCTTCCCATCCTCTGCGCCCGGTATCGTGATGCTCGACTTGTGTGCGACCGCCGACCACGCCTTCCGCTTGCTCTCCGCTCTCTCCGAGCCCCCCGCCGTTGCCAGACACGCCGACCAGCCATATGCACTCGCTTTGTACTGTTTAGCTGATAAATATCAATAATGGATTCCTTTCACACAATATTGCATGCATTAGAAAATTTGGCCCTTGGATGATGAAGCTTTGAAGATCCACCGCGAGAAACCAAGGGCACAATGCGACTTGGGTATTCCTCGCTTGAGCTGCCGAAGTGTGCCGCAAAGATCGCCGAATAAATTGCCGCGATCAAATTTCCCGATCTGGACTCCACGTTATGGCGGAAAGTACGCAAGTGGTGTGCACCCGTGCTGATGGTTGATCTAATCACTGTTCCGCGTGATCCTTGCACCGCCCCTGCACTGCCTCGGCATTCTCTTTGGGCTCATAAACTATCGCTCTCTATCGCTGTGGTGACATATGTCGATAGGTGTGCACCCGTGCTGATGGTTGATCTAATCACTGTTCCACGTGATCCTTACACCCCCCCTGCACTGCCTCAGCGTTCTCTTGCTTCTACTTTACCCGTCAGTGCCAGTTCTATGAATACCGCTGCTGTTCCGGGACCCAAGGGGACTCACGGTGGTAAACGGGCCGGGTCTGGACGCAAGAAGAAGGAAGTAATCCTCGAGAATTCGGCACAGACTTCAAGAGGCGCTGTCCCGACTCATTCTCAGGAGACTCCTCTGCGCGCCGCTCCTTTGGCCAGTACTTCCCAGGCTCTAATCTCTCTCCCTTTTCTTCTTTTTTCTTTCTTTTTGCAATTTGAAAAAACGCGTTTTTTCCCCAGAACCACAGACATAGTACATGAGCCATATTTGGGACTCCAGAATCAAGCATGGCGGCCAGAATGGGTTGATGCATCTATGCGCTCTGGGAGCATATCAAAAACACGAAAATAAGGACCTGAGGCAAATGAAAACATCAAAGTGTGGCGTTCAACAGTTACGTGCCTCAATACTCTAAACCAATGATGGTGCGTAGGATTCTGGGAATGACGGAGAGCTTCCGGAATCGTGGATAGTCAGCCGGAGGGTAGACCGCAGCACAGAAAATGCAGAAACTCGGCGCAGACACTCCCCCGCTCCTGGTCCTCGGCGGAATCCGAGTGCTAATAGCGTATGCGCAGATCCTGAGGGGAGATGACTGCGACTGCGTCCTGTTGGTGTATACCGCGTCAGAAATTTAAGAAAATCGACAAAGAAAGCATCGTAGGAATGATGACTACAAACAATTATTCATGAGCGCTTCGGACACAATCAAGATTCTGAGCTCGAGCATGTACCATAGAATATTCATGTGTGGGCACCAAAAGAAGAAAATAATTCGCCGTAAAATTAAAGAAGCTCCGCAGGAGAAGTAAATTTTGTGGCCTGAATACTTGCCGAATACAAGAAAAATTAATATTAAGGTCTAAAAAAAGCACCCAGGGCGAACAAGAGGGGTTGGAGAGCCGAAGGACAGGTGAGACTCAGTATTTAAGTCAAAGACGACTTGCAGAACTAAGAGTAAATTTAGGCACAAAAAGGGAAAACTAGGATTCAACAAAAACGTGAATTGAGGTTCCAAGTGCAACCAGATTGAGCACAAGAGAGTCGAAATTCACACAAAATCGATGGTGGTGGTGGCATTACGGAAAGAATCATGTCCAAAGTAGAGAGGGTACGGCTCGGAAGGATGGACGATAGGCAGGACCCAGCATTTCAGGCAGTGAGAACTTGAAATAGCGTTACGTTGCGAGCTCCAGGGACTGTAGAATTCATATAGAACTGAGATTAAATTTAGACATAAAGAAGGGAAGTCGGGATTGAATCAAGAGGCACATTGAGGCTCGAAACATTACCGGATCGTGGTGACGTCTTCTTTCTGTGTCAGAGTCCTCCCGTGCTTGATCCTCTTAATTAATTTTTATTCGTTGATGCTAAGGTCTTCACCAGGTTTTGCCACCCGCCGCGCCCGTCCTGGGGAGACACAAACAGTGTATGCCTCAGACGCAACACCGATTCGGCGGATTTGAGATCCACCATAGCCCAGATCCAACATAGCCCAGGCACCCGCGCTATAAAGTAAAGTGTGGGGCCAGAAAAAGAAAACAAGTTGCAGAAATTGTTATCGCGAAAAACAGAATGCATGCACGGCAAGTGATGTACCGGAGAGTGTGGCCTGAAAGATGGACATTGGATTGGGCAAGTCAGGAAACTTGAAGGCGGATGCCGTTCCACGTCAAAGATTGGATCAGATTAATTATATGTGAAGGAGATTCAAGAGGCTTGAAGGCTGAAGCTGAAGCCAGACCGACCCAAAAGTCCAAACAAAAAATCGGCGGTGGCGGCAGGACGAAGGGATGATTGTCACGCATTACCACCGTGACTCTCTAAACCACGACTTACATCTTGCAGCGATTCATGGACTAGCCCAACTCTTCTTGAACTCGGTTCCTGCTTGCGATGCTACTTGCGGGGATCGCGACTTGCTTCGAATGTGCCCACCTACGGCCCCGATGTGCTGCCCATCCTCCGCTGTGACTAGATCGTTGCGCTGCGAAGCTCCCCTCGACCGCCCTCTTCCCTCGCCTACAGCACCCCATCCGCTGCCCGCGCTCTGCCGAGACGCGATCGCGAGACCCGGATCCTCGCATGCGATGACGTGTTCCCCACGCACTTTCTAGGCCTGCGGATCCCCCCTTCTCCCACCACCCAGTCGAACACCACGCCGCGCTGCGACAGCGCCCCGCGGAACGACGCCGCTGCTCTGGTCATCCGCCCGCTGCTCGGTGGCCGTGGAGGGGAGCAAGCAAATGGGGCGCCCTCGTCTGCGATGGCGTGTCTATAGATTCCCCGCGCACTTTCTAGGCCAGCGGCTGTCTCCCTCTCCCGGCTCGAGTCCGCCACCGCACCGCGCACTGCACCGTTCTGCGGCCGCTCGGCAGGTAGTGACGCGTTCCACGGGGCGATAGAGGAACGGCCGCGGACGTAAGTATTGCATTTGGCTCGTAGACTTAGGTGGGGTGGTAAGCGGAGATGGTGCGAAGGCGAGTAACGGTAATCTGAACCCTCGCCGTCGTGGCTGGACTCGGGAGCGGTGCGCGCGCGCCTAGTGTGGATGTGGTGGACCACTTGGTTCTGGACGAATACCTGCCGCGACTGGGCTAGAGGAAGTCGTTCCGCAAACCGAGGTACGTATTCTCCCGGATTGTAGATACGCTGTGAGAGTCGGGCTTATTCCTCGATAGATCGTGCTGGCTTGCGGCGAGGTGTATACGGAGGAGACGGATGAGCGTTTCGGCGTCGTGACCTAGATTCCCCGCCGATCCGCGACGCTCTACACTGCGGACACCACCCTGCATCAGACGCCATGCGCGTACCTCCGGGACATTCTCGCCCATACCGCATTCTCGTCGGAGAGGGCACACGCGACGTCGCGATATTGGCTGTGCTGGGGCGGGAGCTGAGGTGGCCTGTGCCATGACCGCGACGATTTGTGTGGATCATCCCTCGCGTAGGACGGATCTGGGACTCATCGGGGGTTGGTGTGGACGCTGGTGGATCATGACGCGGTATTGAGTACCCCCGCAGTCACGACGGGGTAGGTTAGATGAATGTACTACATCTTTGTGAGCCCTTTGGTGTCTTCTCGTCGTGATTCAAAAAACTGGAGGACATGAAATTGGGATTGCTAACCGGTCATTACAACTCTTCCTGAAAAGTAATGACACTGGGACAGTTTCTTTTTCTGTGTTCACCATTCAACCTCCCTCGCCATGTCGTCCCCTTTAGCTTAATCAAGTGTCCTACTGCCACCGATTTACGTCGCTGCTCACACCCACTCCATTTTTTAACCACCCAAGAGCAGCGATTGTCCTTTCAAAAGAAGCTTTGATGGCGCCAAAGTGAATTTTTGGACTTCTTTCTCCATCTTAATGCATGCCCACCTGAATTTGGCGGACAATCTGAGTTTTTTTGACGCTCTTGAACCCGGTACTCGTGGGCCAGGTTAAACAATACAAACTTTTCACCCATTCGCAATGAATATCGGTGTTGTCACGGGTCGCGGCCTTATTTCCATGCGCTCTTGAGGCTATCCTGACCGAAACGGCCTTAACATGTGCTTGAGTGGCCATGAGGAAAATAAATGCCCACTTATCAGCCTCGTATTGTTAAATCTGTTTTTGAGCTCCCCAATCAAGTAATCCGGTGAGGAGCGAAAACTCCTGAAAATATCACTCAAATAAATTAAATCTCAGGAACCAAGTTTGAACCAAGTCAAGCAGACCAATACATCAACAACTTCCACGATTCACACGAAATTATCGATGGCTTCTATTTTGGCAGCATTGAGAAGCCCGGCGAACTATATCGCCTCTTCGCAGGCTTCTTCTTACCTCTACACACAGCAAATCACGACTCAAATTCTCCGACAGTGGAGCTGTTTTGTGCAATTTTTCTCACCCAATGTGTTAAGAGACTGTAAAATTCCCCTACTTTGGCCCCAAATCACATATGCAAGAGCGAAGCGAAGGTTCTTATTGTTCTGTTGAGGAACCTTGGAGGTCGCTTCCCCCTGACAGATGCGGGCGACATCACAGTCCCATGTTTTCATGTCACTCGAAGCTCCAAATGTTCTGGATGGAGTCTAAGCTAATAATTTAATGTATACAAGCTTTATAGAATTTTTGTTCAGGGATTGACTCAAGAAAAACCGGCGAAACAATATTTGAATCACCGAACTGCCCAATTGATAGTGAGGCCGTTTCCATTCCGCAAATATAGATTTAATATCAGACAACACTATGTCTATGTTAGCTATCTGTTTCCATGCTGTCCAGACTTAGCGCGAGTGCCGTGAAGTTGCCGAAATCATTTGAGCCTTGTCCAATCCCATTATAAAAATGATATGCCTTGTGTCTCATCCGGAACCGGTATCTAGTGGGACCACGCATTGAAGTTGAAGGTCCCCCTCCTTCCTGCCCCCACTCCCGCTTCTCTGCGGGGGATGGAAGGACAGCCCTGCGCCGGTGAGAAATTCCGAGTGGCCCGCAGCCCGATGATACGGCTGGCGATGTACTGCAGCCATCTGAAAGAAGAGTGTAATTGGAAATCGGTGAAGAATTAAAGGAGAATAAGTGAGACGAATTCCCCAGGTCGTGCAGAAGGTAGGGAGGAGGCTCTTGCCACTGGACGGTTCAGAAATGTGTAGGTGAGGTATAATCATGAAGAAATGCACGATGAAGTACGAACCGGAGAGCCGCTAGCGCAGGTCTTCGATCTGCGTACAGAATGCACGGATATTGCCTCCTTGATGGATTCAGAGTCGTAGAACAACGTGGACAGAAGAAGTACAGTTAGATGTCAGATTCGACTTGCTTCCCAGTACATACGTCTCCGAAAGAATGAACAGCCGCGCCATAGAGTTAGCAGAGCCCCGCAGCAGTGACCATTTTCGCTCGAACACAGAGAAAATTATTGCTGAACGATACAGCTTTGGAGGATAGACGACAGGTGGCACCCATTAATTCAGACGGCGGGAAGGCAGTTCGATGGCAACCCCAATAGCTCCAGGATTGTAGAATTCATAGCATAGAACTTGGATTGAATTTAGACAAAGACTTCAAGAAGGGGATATACCAGGATATAATGAAGACGCGAATTGAGGCTCGAAGCGTAACCAGACTGACCACAAGAGAGTCAAAATTCGCCCCAAAATCGGTGGCCCCCGCGTCTCTTTCGGCAGGGAGCGAGCACCAAACGCTAGTGAATCCCCACGCGCCGCGCCAAAGACCGACTTGAGTCGCGTCAAGGACTACCGTGCTCGTGCGCGCAAACAGTTCTCGGCGCTCGCCCCAAGCGCGCCCCCACCGTAAGCGAGTATGTCTCCGAGGTTCCAGCGTGGTGAAGACGCGGCGGTTAGACACCCATCAGAAGAAGCGCTGCCCTGCTTTTCAGAAGAAAACCATCTGGCTTGAATAACGAAATAATCATTGCGAAGAAGAAGTGTCCAGGGCAGACGGGATAGAGAGTGCAGCCGTGCAAGATGAACGAGCAACTTGGGGGAACGTCTGCGAAGTGAAGTGCGACCGGAGTGCGCAAGCAGGGTGTATCGAACTTGAAGGCAGGAATCTCGGAGAATTACATACTTCAAGGAAAAAGAGAGTCAGCGCAGGTTTGAGCGTGCTTGCAGCTGGAGCCAGACTAAGCGCAAGAGAGCGCAAACGTCCAGACAATATCTGCAGTGGTGGAAGCTGACAAAAAGCAAGTGTGAGTCACGCGCGTTACCACTGTGACACTCGAAAATCTCAACGACCTAGCCTTGACCTAGCCCTAGTGGCCCTCCGCCTTTCGCGCGCCCACCTTCCACACCCGACGTCTTTGCTCAAGACATCACGAAGGACGCAGCGCGAAGCCCATCTTCGGCGCTCAGTTGACCACGATCTTCCGCCACGCCTTCTCTGTTTTACGTGCACATCCGCAATGACGACGCGCTGTAATAGTGCTACTGCAATCTCTACTGAAGCGCGCCCGACCCGATAACCCTACCGATCCGCTCCCGTTCCCCGCAATGCCGCCCTTCCCGCATACCGCTCCCGTAGGCGCAGGGACAAACCTTTCGCGTACGCTGTTCTCGACCGACAGAATCTCCTGCACCCGCCGTCTGCTGGCGAAGACGCAGTGACGAATAGTTTCAGTTCCCCCTCGTGGCTCTCCACCCTCATACCCCCCATCCGCCTCCGCCTCCAGCACACTCACGAAGTACCGCCGAGACGGCATCGCCCACACCTGATCCTCGCCGCGCGCGCTGGAGTTGTCGAGGACGCCGGAGGAGCATGGCGGCTGAGGAAGCACGGTGTCGCCGCCCTTTCACGGTTAACTCATGGCTGGCGCTCATGGGGAAGAAGACGACGAGGCTCTTGAGACCCACCACCACGGTGTCCTCGCGCAGGACCAGCTGAGAGACGTACTGAGGGGGTGAGTGTGGTAAGTGGTGACGCGGCGATGAGGAGCCTCGCAGTCGCAATGGAGACAGCGACGCAGGCTGGGCCAACGTCGCGAAGAGCAGGTGGGGCGGATGTCTACATATCGTGCTTGGGGGCTTTGGGGTGGATGTGTCCGGGCTGCTCGTCGCGGAGGAGGTACGCGTTTCCTGATCGCCTTGTGGACGTCGTTCTTATTCCCTTCCTCAGATTGCTGAGGTACAGGGGCCAGATGACGATCGCGTCATCGCCAGGACCCATCCCCGCCGATCCACTGTGGACACCACCTCCCATCGGTCGCGAAGCCCGCCGCCGCCACCACGACAACGCCCGTATGGCGTGCTTATCCCGCATCCTCGTGGTATTCCCCATTTGCTCCCTTCCATCCCGCTCGTGCCTGCGCCGAGCGGGCCTTCTTACCCTCGGATCTGGCGTTAAGCGCGCTCGACGTCGAACGACGGTGTTCATCTGTCGGAAAAAGTGAAATTTCCTTGAAAGGCATTTTGGATACATTACAATAAAAGACTTGCATTATAAGATTTTGAGAAGCGCCTCTCCACTAACGGAGCCTAAATTTTTTATTGCAAGACCATTGCAAGCAATGTCTTGCAAGGGACCGGCCTTGCAAGGAAATTTAGGTTTTTCCGACATCTGCCTCCCTCCCCCCCGAATGCGTCCACCTTCTGCGTCAAGCCCACCACAACCTTTCACGCCGCACACCCCGCTCATTTGTTTGGAACTGGGTGGAGTTGTGGTCTCGAGAACTGTATGTGGGGGATGGGAGCTGGACGGATGTCGTCGTGGGGACCGAGGTACAAATATTCCTGGTCACGCTGTGGAAGTGGGACGCATTCCTCGACAGGTCGCTGGTGGGGAGTCGGAGGGGGCCGGAATAAACTACACCACGACCGATCCCGCTGTTATCTTACGCGTTGGATAAGATACAGCTCTTGAATGTCCTAAAATATTTGAGAACTCTTCGGCATCTTCTCGTCCAGAATCAGGAAATTGAAGGATACGAACTTGCGATTATATTAGGGGAGTTCAGAGTAGACGTCGGCCGCCGGTGCAGAAATTTTCGGCGGCAGAAATCTCACGTAATCAGTAAAAAACCGGTACTTCCCTTTTTCTCTTCCACGCCACTCAATATCTTGCTACACTTGCTTTATACCGTATCATCCGAATAATACATGGCGGAATGGCCAGAAAAAACAAACCTACATTACCTTCTATTAAATGGACCAAGAATGGACTGGCCACGTGAGATTTCTGCCGCCGAAAATTTCTGCACCGGCAGCCGACGTCTACTCTGAACTCCCCTATTCTACGGTTTCCCAGAGACACCCCTCCGAATGGAGTTTCCCCTCACCTATACCTACAACCGCTCAGTCCCCTGTTTTCATGTAAACCAAGGTGTTGAACGTTCTGAACGGAGTATACGCCCCTTCCTCGCTGTATACCAGCTTTAAAGAACTTTAGTGTCGGAATTGACTCGAGGAAAACTGCGAAACAATATCTATTTCCAAAAAATCCGCAATTGATAGTGAAACCGTTCTAGTCCCGCAGCTATTTATTTAAATACTCCTAGGATGCTACCTGTCTGTTCCTGTAGGTTCTAGATTTTTTCACCAGTGCAGCGAACAGTTGAACCTTGTTTGATCCCATCAAAAGAAAATGGTAAGCCCTGCTTCTCTGCCAGAACCGGCATCCAGCGGGACCGTAGTTGAAGAGAGAATGTATATAGCTCATGTAGCTACGGTGGAATATTTTGTGCAAGCAGAGCGCAATATACAAGGTGCTATCATACCGGCATCACCGATACTTGGGCGTTCCTCAATATAATCATCTTTTGGAAAAAAGGCCAGAGCTGAGCCAAAAGGAAAGACTGTTTCTCTCACTGTTTCTCCCTGGTTGGATTAACATAAAATCTCCTTTTGAAAGAGATTTACATCAATGATGAAGAGGTTACTTACCAAGGCGGTAGAATGCATATGGTTCTGTACTCAATCACTTCCTCTGGAAGGCGAAGGGACCCCGAGGGGCGAGGCAACTGGACAGGATATATTTGGGCAAGAAAACAAAGTAGTTCGAGGAGGCCTATTGGTTGCGGGAATTACTATTAATTCTTTCCAATGTGGCGTCCAATTCTTGCAATGTCTTGCCTGCATAATGGCGAACCCAGTACTCTCGGTCGCTGGCCAAAACACCTCAGTTTCTGGACAAGGAGAAAGATATGAACCATACCTCAACAGTGCGACAATATCCCCTCGCGGCACTATCACTACCACGGCTTGCACCGTTGATTCGTGCCCAACAAGTGCTCGTAGCAACTGGCAGGTAGGTAACCGTATATTACCCTTGAGGGATTGAAGCCTTTCGCGAATGTTATCCAGTGATTTCGCGGCTATCACACCCTCAGCACCTTCTCGCCATCTCGCGAGGCGGGCAAGCAGGTTAACAACAGAAAAGATGAGAGTCAACGGACCACCATCACTGGATGACTTTGTAAACCTCTCCGAAGTTGGACAAGTTAGAAGAGCCAACGTACCGCCAGAGAGTCGCGAGCAAGTCGTACAGGTGCATATCGAGCACGGCGCTCGCAGTGGACTCGTGGAATGCCAAGTTCATCAGCATCCGGAAAATGTGCTCGTATAGGTCAGTGGGGCGAGATCTTAGAAGTTTCTTCACGGAGTTTAGTATGTTCGCCTCCACAATGGCTACTGCACTGGACTCGTTGTGGAGTGCCAGGTGGGATATCAGCTGAAATATTACCGGATAGCGCCATGTTGCGGTGGATGAATCTTTGAACATATCTAAGAGGTGGTCCAGCAGCTTTGCTTCGACGGATACTCCGCTGGTGGCCGGCGGGAATTTGATCTGGGGAATGCAAGACAGTGCCCATAATGCTCCGTCAGCAACCTCGGGAATATCACTGTGGCTAATAGCAAAGATGAGAGGTGTGGTAGTGAACACACAACTACTGTCTCACCACATGAGAGCCACAAGTGAACCACAGGTTGCCTCAGCGATGGCTTTACGCGGGGAATGCAGCAATTCTGCGGTCACCAGATGCTCCCAGCACCCCGCAAGTGGGTCAATCGACGCAGTATTATCGACACTTGTACTAGATGAGTTTGTAAACCTCAGATGAAATGTGTAAGCCAATGAAGACGTACCACCAAAGAGTCCCAAGCAGGTTAAGGGGGAGCACGCGGACGACGGCCATTGCTGTGGACTCGTGGGACGCCAAATTGTGTAGCATCGGGAAAATGTGATCATATAGGTCAGGGGGGCAAGATCTCAGAAGTTTCTCCACGGAGGTTAGTATGTTCGCCTTCACGACGGCTACTGCACTGGCCTTGTGGAGTGCCAGGTGGGATAATATCTGAAATATCACCGGATAGTGCCATTTTGCGGTATTTGGAGCTTCGAGCATGTTCACGTGCACAATGCGATCCAGCAGCTTTGCCTCGACGGATACTCCGGTTGCTACCGACGGGAATTTGATCTCGGGAACGCGAGATAGTAGCCATAATGCTCCATCAACAACCTGCGGTATATCACTGTCGCTAATAGCAAAGATGAGGGGCTGGGAAGCGAACACAGTAGTGATATCTCACCACACGAGAGCCACAAGTGAACTGCAGGTTGCCTCAGCGGTGGCTTTATGATGGGAATTCAGTAATTTCGTGGTCACCAGATCCTCCCACCGCCACGCAAGACGGTCAATCGGTGCGCCATCCTCGAAACTTTTACGGGATGAGTTTCAAGTTGTAAGCCTCTGAGGAGCTGTGGAAGTCAATGGAGACGTACCGGCAGAGAGTCCCAAGCAGGTCAAGGGGGAGCATGTGGACGACGGCCATTGCAGTGGACTCGTGGGACGCCATGTTCTCTAGCATCGGGAAGATGTACTGGTATAGGTCGGTGTGGCGAGATCTCAGAAGTTTCTCCACGGAGTTTAGTATGTTTGCCTCCACGATGGCTACTGCAGTGGACTCGTGGGATGCCAATTTCGATATTATCCGGAGTATGCACCACTGGTTTGATTCTAGAGTGGATGAATCTTGGAGCGTATCCGAGAGGCGGTCCAGCAGCTTTGCCTCGATGACGGATGTAACCGGCGGAAATTTAAAATGGTCAACCGAAATTAGCACCGACAGTACTCTATCAGCAACCTGGGGCACATCACTGTCGCTAATAGCAAATATGAGAGGTGTGGCAGTGAACAAACAGGTGATATATCACCACAGGAGAGCCACAAGTGAACCGCAGGTCGCTGCAGCAGTGGCATCACGTTCTGCCAACCCTCGGAGTATTGATTGTACGGCCTCCCACATCCTTGTGTCCATTGCTATAGGGCCTTCAAGTAGCTGGAGGATATCATGGAATATATGCATGTGCACCACCAATGCTTCAGGATCAGAATCTGATTTCCAGTAAATATCCTCCAGAATGGCACTCTTCGTCGACACCGAGACATATTCACATCTGATACCAAATCAACTCTGAGTGCCGGATGTCTCGATGGATGAACATACAATAGATAGCTTCCATAGATCTCCGCAGCCGTTGAAGTCAGCGGAATACCACGATTATTGATGATGAACTCCAATGCTTGTCGATTATATAGGAGCTTCATGAGCGGCTTCGCCGCCGCATGGAGGTTGATGGTTGGGCCGTAACGAAGGTTAGGATTTCTGTCCGACCACCAGCTACGGGTGCTGCCGAACGTCTGCTGGCGAGTCAGTGGCGGCATGGCGGGAGGGTGGAAAGGTGTGGGGATACAGCTTTGTACAGGGCTGTACCGCATAGTATTCTGTCGGTGATCGGGAGGGGATCCTAATTTGGGACGTAAGCGCTGGCGGCAAGAAATGGGTTGATGTACCCACGCACCTGGGAACATATCAAGAACAGGAAAATAAGGGCAAGGAGTGACCTGAGGCAAAAGAAAACATCAAAGTGTGGTGTTCAACAGTTACGTGCCTCAATACTCTAAACCAATATTAATGATGGTGCGTAGAAATCCGGGAATGACGAAGAGCTTCCGGAATGGTGGGTAATCAGCCGGCGGGGGATGGACAGCGGCATAGACAGCGCGGAAACTCAGCGCGGACACGCCCCTGCTCCTGGTCCTCGGCGGAATCCGAGTGCTAATAGCGTAAGCGCAGATCCTGAGGGAGATGACTGCGACTGCGTCCTGTTGGTGTATACCGCGTCAAGATTCTGAGCTCGAGCGCGTGCCATAGAATGTTAAAGTGTGGGCGCCAGAAGAAGAAAAGAATTCGCAGAAAGAATTGCGAAAAAATAACACTCAGAGAAAAATTGAGCTTGTTTCATTGCCGATGAGCAGACCCGCCATAGAATTAAAGAAGCCCCGCAGGAGCAGAAACCGAATACTTGCTGAACACAACAAAAATTAATAATAAGGTGAAAAAAAGCTTTCATGGCGAACAAGAGGGCTTGGAGAGCCGAATGACAGCTGAGACCCAGTATTTCAGTGAGAAGGAGGTTCGGGGTCAATGGTGACCGCAATAGCGTGTCGAACAAATATCGAAGGCTCCAGAGATTGTAGCTTGGATAAAGGCGGTGCGCGTCACACGTTACCGGCGTGACTCGCAACTACCACAACGCTCTGGTGCAGCTTTTCGTGGACCCCTTGACTTCATCTCTTGTCCATAGACATTGAACTGGAGTGGATCCCTAAATCTGCAGACTGCTCCCCATAGTGCGACCTCTTCTCTTAGAGCCTCGCAGATTTTTTATTTCTTGTGAAGGCTACATCACGATATGAATGTATTGCGCCATGTTATCTACAGAGACGACGCTCGTACGTCGCTGCATTCCCGGCTCAACACATAGCTCTTCAATTTTTGCTGCAGGAGTGTTTTTTTACAGCGCTCATGACACGACGAGATACACAATCCGAGTAATGTACGCCTACTTTCTTGCTGTTTCTCCTCAACTCGTGCCTTTTCTCCCTCCCTTTGAATACTGGCCTCATCCCTACTCTCCGCTTATTTTTTTACACCCCACTACGGCATCCTGTAAACACCCTCCGCTTCTCCATGTCCTCCTCCCTTCCCTGCCCTTTCCCATCCTCCTCAATCATTCTTGGCTCCCGTATCCTCCCATCCACCTCCTTCCGCCCAAATCCTCCTCGTCCCGCTCGCAGCTCACTTACCCCCTTTTGCAGATCCACGATCCTCCAACTGCCTGACGCCTACGCAGCTCCACGGCCAAATTAACGTCCTGATGCCGACTGGACTCTTTCGACCGTAAGTAAGCGCCAACGCCAACTGCGAGTGAGTCTCCACGCCCCCGCCGCGTCCCGATTTCGAGACTAATTCGTCTCGTGTCACAGTGTGCTCGGTATTGCCGTGCTCGCGCGCGCACGCACTAGCGCAGGTCCTACTCACTGACAACGTCGTCGCCTCGAGCGCGATGCTACGCCCCCCCGCGGACGAACGCGACGACGTAGAGCGTCAGGAGGGGGACACCACATCCACCGGCCCGCCTTGGGTGGATCTTAGCCTGCTCCTGCACCCCCACACCCTCACACCGCCAACTTCCCTCCCTGCCCGTCCACCACCGACGATGACAGCGTGCGCACCACCAGCCTGGCGTACCCGTAGCATCGAAGACCCCGCGCAGCCCTACTGTTGACCCTCAGCGGCGACGTACCCACCCCGCTCCCCGCCGCGGACGACACCATTTTCGCAGCCACCACCACGACGCCGGCGCTACGTCGCAGCTCCACGACGTCCCTGGATCCTGGGCCATCCAGATGTGCTTGGACCCGAGTCTTGCATGACGCCGTGCCCAGCGTGACATCTCCGTGGGCTTGATCTTCGCGCTGTCCGAGTCGTGCCGGCGCGGGAATGTGTCGCTCAGCGTGACTTGCACCGCTAGGACTAGCCTCGATCGCGACGCCAACGTCCCGGGAGATGAAGGCGAGGCCGGGAGCGCGGGGACGACGCCGTGGTAACCCTAACCCTATTCCGCCTCCGCCTCGAGCGCGCCGACCTCCCACAACCGACGTCTTAGCGCGACGGGACCAAAGATATCACGACGGGGCGGCGCAGCTCGGATCTTCCATCGCGACGGCTCTGCTTTACGCGATGACGACGCGTCGCTACTTGCTTGCGCGCGATTGCAATCTCGACCAAAGCGCCCCCGACAGCAACCCTGCTGCTTTACCCTCCCGCGATGCCACCCTCCCCTCCACCGCTCCCGCAGATCCAGGGACGAAGCTTCCGCGTACGCCATTCCGGATAAGCGGAATCTCCTGCGGCCGCCGCAACACCCGTCGTCCGCTGACGAAGGCGTAGCGACGAGGATTTACCGTCCTCCTTCGTGTCTCCCCGCCCTCCCCACCCTCCACGTCCCTCTCCCGCATCCTCATTCGCCCTGTATCCAGCCTCCCCCACACTAGCGACGCACCACCCAAACCGCATCGCCCACACTTGATCCTCGCCGCACGCGCTGGCAATGTCGAGGATGCTAGAGGAGCCATGCGCTAGCGGCTGGGGAAGCACGATGTCATCTCATGGCTGGCGCTCATGCGGAAGAAGGCGACACGGCGCTCGGGACCCACCACCACCATGTCCTCGCGCAGGACCAGCTGAGACACGTACCGAGGGGGTGGGTGAGCGGTAACGTGGCGATGAGGACCGTCGCGGTCGCGACGGAGTCGGCGAGTCGGCAACGCAGACCGGGCGAACCTCGCGCAGGGATACTTACGAGCGTCTAGAAGGAGGTGGGTGCGACTGGGCGGATGGGGCTTTGGGGTGGATGTGCCCGGGCTGGTCGTCGCGGAGAAGGAGGTACGCTTTTTCCGGATCGCGCTGTGGACGTCGCGCTTATTCTCTTTCCTCAGATCGGGCTGGTTTCTTGCGAGGTGCGAAGGGATTAGGTTAACAGACAATCGTATGCTGCGGGGGCTGCTCTCGAATTGGTGCCTCTTCTCTCTTTCCTACGATGCGCATTGTTGCTAACTGGTGTATCCAGCCATGTCCTTTCAATCTCGCAGTTGCCACCAACGTCTTACACCCCGCCAAGCCCCATTGTCACCGACGCGTCCACTAGCAGTGGGAGCGCTCCACTCCGATCGGCTCTCGCTCTTTCCATCCAGATCGCAGCATTTCGCTGGCTTACTTACACGCACGACCACCCGCGCCATCCACCACCGAGTTTCCCCCCTAGGACTTCGACGATGGAAGCCCACAACGAACGAAGAATAAAGCTCAAAGACCTCGCGGCGCGTTCTGTCACACCGCGTTTGTGACCCGGCGCCTATTCTCTTTGACTCTCGCCACCACTGCGCGCCACTCGACACCACCAGCCCGAACGATGGCGTACCACCATGCGGCCCCCGCGCCGCTCTTCGAGTGCTCCCGTATCGCGGCCGACGACCGGGCTGCGGAGTACCCCTGATGAACGGGCACGGATTCTGCGCTGCGCACGCAGCGCAAGGGGTCTGGACCGCGCGGCGTGCGATGAGCATCACCGGCGCGGAGCGCCTGGCGCACGCGCAGGCACAGCGCTGCTGCGGGCTGACGCTGAAGCACGCGCTGTGCAGGAATAATCCGGGGCAGCGGTTTGCGTTCTGCCACTTGCATCGCGCGCAGGCGGGGCCGGCGGTGGTGCGGGCGGCGCCCAATGGGCGTCGCACGCCCGACTTGGCTTCTTGTGCATCTTACATCTTGCAGCGATTCATGGACTAGCCCAACTCTTCTCGAACTCAGTTCCTGCTTGCGATGCTACTTGCGGGGATCGCGACTTGCCTCGAACGTGCCCACCTACGGCCCCGATGTGCTGCCCATCCTCCGCCGTGACTAGATCGTTGCGCTGTGAAGCTCCCCTCGACCGCCCTCTTCCCTCGCCTACAGCACCCCATCCGCTGCCCGCGCGCTGCCGAGACGCGATCGCGAGACCCGGATCCTCGCATGTCACGACGTGTTCCCCACGCACTTTCTAGGCCTGCGGATGCCGCGCTGCGACAGCGCCCCCGCGGAACGACGCCGCTGCTGTGGTCGTCCGCCCGCTGCTCGGTGGCCTTGGAGGGGAGCAAGCAAATGGAGGCGCCCTCGTTTGCGATGGCGCGTCCATAGATTCCCCGCGCACTTTCTAGGCTAGCGGCTGTCTCCCTCTCCCGGCTCGAGTTCGCCACCGCACCGCACTGCCGCACGATGTCCGCCAACACCTCCCGCGGAACGACACTGCTGCTCTCGTCGCCCGCCCGCACGCGCCGGCCGCAGAAGAGAGAAGGCAAAATTGCGGCGCGCGGGCACTGCACCATTCTGCGGCCGCTCGGCAGGTAGTGACGCGTTCCATAGGGCGATAGAGGAACGGCCGCGGACGTAAGTATTGCATTTGGCTCGTAGACTTAGGCGGAGTGGTAAGCGGAGATGGTGCGCAGGCGAGTAACGGTAATGGGAACCCTCGCCGTCGTGGCGAGACTCGGGAGCGGTGCGCGCGCGCCTAGTGTGGATGTGGTGGACCTCTTGGTTCTGGACGAATACCTGCCGCGACTGGGCTAGAGGAAGTCGTTCCGCAAACTGAGGTACGTATTCTCCCGGATTGTAGATACGCTGTGAGAGTCGAGCTTATTCCTCGATAGATCGCGCTGGCTTGCGGCGAGGTGTATACGGAGGAGACGGATGAGCGCTTCGGCGTGACCTAGATTCCCCGCCGATCCGCGACGCTCTTCACTGCGGACACCCAGACGCCGTGCGCGTACCTCCGGGACATTCTCGCCCATACCGCATTCTCGTCGGAGAGGGCACACGCGACGTCGCGATACTGGCTGTGTTGGGGTGGGAGCTGAGGTGGCCTGTGCCATGACCGCGACGACTTGTGTGGATCATCCCTCGCGTAGGACGGATCTGGGACTCATCGGGAGCTGGTGTGGACGTTGGTGGATCATGACGCGGCATTGAGTACCCCCGCAGTCAGGACGGGGTAGGTTAGATGAATGTACTACATCTTTGTGAGCCCTTTGGTGTCTTCTCGTCGTGATTCAAAAAACTGGAGGACATGAAATTGGGATTGCTAACCGGTCATTACAACTCTTCCTGAAAAGTAATGACACTCCATTTTTTAACCACCCAAGAACAGCGATTGTCCTTTCAAAAGAAGCTTTGATGGCGCCAAAGTGAATTTTTGGACTTCTTTCTCCATCTTAATGCATGCCCGCCTGAATTTGGCGGACAATCTGAGTTTTTTTGACGCTCTTGAACCCGGTACTCGTGGGCCAGGTTAAACAATACAAACTTTTCACCCATTCGCAATGAATATCGGTGTTGTCGCGGGTCTCGGCCTTATTTCCATGCGCTCTTGAGGCGGTGTGGATCCTGTTAGAGTATCCTGACCGAAACGGCTTTAACATGTGCTTGAGTGGCCATGAGGAAAATAAATGCCCACGTATCAGCCATGTATTGTTGAATCTGTTTTTGAGTTCCCCAATCAAGTAATCCGGTGAGGAGCGAAAACTCCTGAAAATACCACTCAAATAAATTAAATCTCACGAACGAAGTCGAACCAAGTCAAGAAAACCAGTACATCAACAACTTCCACGATTCACACGCAATTATCGATGGCTTCTATTTTGGCAGCATTGAGAAGCCCGGCGAACCATATCGCTTCTTCGCAGGCTTCCTCTTACACCCCTGTTTGGTCTACACACAGCAAATCACGACTCAAATTTGTATTCGCACATCCGACAGTGGAGCTGTTTCGTGCAATTCTTCTCACCGAATGTGTTAAGAGACTTTAAAATTCCCCTAATTTGGCCCCAAAGATGATCAATCACATATGCGAGAGCGAAGCGAAGGCACTTATTGTTCTGTTGAGGAACCTTGGAGGTCGCTTTCCCCTGACAGATGCGGGCGACATCACAGTCCCATGTTTTCAACTCGAAGCTCCAAATGTTCTGGATGGAGTCTAAGCTAATAATTTAATATATACAAGCCTTATATAATTTTTGTGCAGGGATTGACTCAAAAGGAAACCGGCAAAACAATATTTGAACCACCAAACTGCCCAATGATAGTGAGGCCGTTTCCTTTCCGCAAATATAGATTTAATATCAAACAACACTATGTCTATGTTAGCTATCTGTTCCTATGCTGTCCAGATTTAGCGCGAGTACCGTGAAGCTGCCGAAATCATTTGAACCTTGTCCAATCCCATTATAAAAATGATATGCCTTGTGTCTCTTCCGGAACCGGTTGGCAGTGGGCCCACACATTGAAGTTGAAGGTCCCCTCCTGCTCCCGCTCCTGCTTCTCTGCGGGGAGGACGAACAGCTCTGCGCCGGTGAGCAATTCCGAGTGGCCCGCAGCCAGATAATACGGCTGGCGATGTACTGCAGCCATCTGAAAGAAGAGTGTAATTGGAAATCGGTGAAGAAATTAAAGGAAATAAGTGAGACAATGGGAATCCGAATTCCCCAGGTCGTGCAGAAGGCAGGGAGGAGGCTCTTGCCACTGGATGGTTCAGAAATGTATAGGTGAGGTATAATCATGAAGAAATGCACGATGAAGTACGAACCGGAGAGCCGCTAGCGCAGGTCTTCGATCTGGGTACAGAATGCACGGATATTGCCTCCTGGATGGATTCAGAGTCGTAGAACAACGTGGACAGAAGTACAGTTAGATGTCAGATTCGACTTGTAAATACATCTCCGAAAAGAATGAGCGGCCGCGCCATAGAGTTAGCGGAGCCCCGTAGCAGAAGAAAACATTTTGGCTCGAATATAGAGAGAATTATTGCCGAAAAGAATTACAGAGAACGATATAGCTTTGGAGGATAAACAACATGTGGCACCCATTAGTTCAGACGGCGACCGTAATAGCTCCAGGATTTTAGAATTCATAGCACAGAACTTGGATTGAATTTAGACAAAGATTTCAAGAAGGGGATATACCAGGATTTAACGAAGACGCGAAGTGAGGCTTGAAGCGTAACCAGACTGAGTACAAGAGAGCCAAAATCCGCACAAAATCGGTGGGCCGCGCGTCTCTTTCGGCAGGGAGCGAGCACCAAACGCTAGTGAATCACCACGCGCCGCGCCAAAGACCGACTTGAGTCGCGTTAAGGACTACCGTGCTCGTGCGCGCAAACACTTCTCGGCGCTCGCCGCAAGCGCGCCCCCAACGTAGGCGAGTGTGTCTCCGAGGTTCCAGCGTGGTGAAGACGCGCGGCGGCTAGACACCGATCAGAAGAAGCGCTGCCCGGCTTTTTAGAAGAAAACCATTTGGCTTGAATAACGAAATAATTATTGCGAAGAAGAAGTGTTCAGGGCAGATGGGATAGAGAGTGCGGCCGTGAAAGATGAACGAGCAACTTTGGGGAACGTCGGCAAAGTGAAGCGCGACCGGAGTGCTCACGCAGGGTGTATCGAAGGCAAGAATCTCGGAGAATTAAATACTTAAAGGAAAATGAGAGTCAACGCAGATTTGAGCGTGCTTGAAGCCGGAGCCAGACTAAGCGCAAGAGAGAGCAAACAATATCTGCGTGGTGGAAGCTGACAAAAAGCAAGTGTGAGTCACGCGCGTCACCACTGTGACACTCCAGTGCCCCCCTCAAAGCAAGGTCAAAGACAATGGACATCACGAAGGACGCAGCGCGAAGCCCATCTTCGGCGCTCAGTCGACCACGATCTTCCGCCACGCCTTCTCTGTTTTACGTGCACATCCGCGATGACGACGCGCTGTAACAGTGCTACTGCAATCTCGATTGAAGCGCGCCCGACCCGATAACCCTACCCCCGCGATCATCGATGCCGCCCTTCCCGCATACCGCCCCCGTAGGCGCAGGGACAAAGCTTTCGCGTACGCTATTCTCGACCGACGGAATCTCCTGCACCCGCCGTCTGCTGGCGAAGATGCAGTGACGAATAATTCCGGTTCTCCCTCGTGTCTCCCCACCCTCCTACCCCCATCCGCCTCCGCCTCCACCACCTCTCCGCCTCCGCCTCTTGCCTCCCTCCCACTCGTGAAGTACCATCGAGGTGGCCCTGATCCTCGCCGCGCGCGCTGGAGATGTCGAGGATGCCGGAGGAGCATGGCGGCTAGGGAAGCACGGTGTCGGCGCCCTTTTCGCGGTTAACTCATGGCTACCGCTTATGGGGAAGAGGACAACGAGGCGCTCGGGACCTACCACTCTGAGAGACGTACTGAGGGGGTGAGTGTGGTAAGTGGTGACGCGGCAATGAGGAGGCTCGCAGTCGCAACGGAGGCAGCGACGCAGGCCGGGCCAACATCGCGAAGAGCAGGTGGGGCGGATGTCTACATATCGTGCTTGGGGGCTTTGGTCCGGACTGCTTGTCGCGGAGGAGGTACGCGGTCCTGATCACGTTGTGGATGTCGTGCTTATTCCCTTCCTTAGATTGCTGAGGTACAGGGGCCGGATGACGATCGCGTCGTCGCCAGGACCCATCCCCGCCGATCTACTGCGAACACCACCTTCCATCGGTCGTGAAGCCCGCCGCCGCCACCACGACAACGCCCGTATTGCGCGCTTTATCCCGCATCCTCGTGGTATTCCCCAGCTGCTCCCTTCCATCCCACTCGTTCCTGCGCCGAGCGGGGTTTCTTACCCTCGCGTCTGGCGTTAAGCGTGAACGACGGCGCTCATCGCTACCTGCCTCCCTCCACCCCGAATGTGTCCACCTTCTGCGACCCACGACCTTCCACACCACACATCCCGCTCATTTCTTGGCGCTGGGTGGAGTTGTGGTCTTGGGAACTGGATATGGGCGATAGGAGCTGAACGGATGTCGTCGTGGGGACCGAGGTACAAATCTTCCTGGTTTCGCTGTGGAAGTGGGGCTTATTCCTCGACAGGTCAAAGGATGGCTCGGAATAAACTTGAATTGCTTACACCGTGCCTTTGACTTCCCGCTGTTATCTTACGCGTTGGATAAGATACAGCCCTTGAATGTACTAAAATATTTGTGAACTCTTCGGCATCTTCTCGTCCAGAATCAAGAAACGGAAGGATATGAACTGGCGATTCAACTCGGACTCCATTGAGGAACGAGAAACCGACGTCCGTTTTTTATCACTGGTGCATGACCTCACTGCAGTCCTCTGTTTTCACGTAAACCAAACTGTTAAACGTTCTGAACGGAGTATAAGCTCCTTCCTCGCTGTATACCAGCTTTAAAGAACTTTAGTGTCGGAATTGACTAAAGGAAAACTGCGAAACAATATTTAATTCCAAAAAATCCGCAATTGATAGTGATACCGTTCTCATGCCACAGATGTTTATTTAAATACTCCTGGGATGCTACCTGTCTGTTCCTGTAGGTTCTAGATTTTTTCGGCGAACAGCTGAACCTTGTTTGATCCCATCAAAGAAATGGTATGCCCTGCCTCTCTGCCAGAATCGGCATCTAGCGGGACCGTGGTTTAAGAGAGAATGTATATAGCTCACGCAGGTACAGTGGAATATTTTGTGCAAGCAGAGCGCAATATATAAAGTGTTATCATACCGGCGGCACCGATACTTGGGCATTCCTCAATAAATCATCTTTGAAATTGATTTGGAAAAAAAGGCATACAAAGGCAGAGCTGAGCCAAAAGGAATGGATTAACGTAAAATCCAAGTAAAATCTCCTTCTGAAAGAGATTTTACCCGATTGTTCGATAATGAAGAGGTTACTTACCGAGGCGGTAGAATGGTTCTGTTCTCAATCACTCCTCTGGAAGGCGAAAGGATCCGACGACGCAAGTAGACAGGGTATATTTAAACAAGAAAACATAGTAGATCCTCTGTTCGACGGTGCGTGTACAGGCCTATTGATTGCGGGAATTACGAGCAAGTCTTTCCAATGTGGCGTCTAGTTTTAGCAGTGTCTCGGTTGCACTCTGGCGAAGCCAGTAATCCCCACCGCTGGGCAAAAGTGTCAATGGTGGGTCAAGGATGAAAGATGCGAACCATACCTCGACACTGCGACGATATCCTCTCGCGGCACTATAGCTACCACGGCTTGCACCATTGATTCGTGCCCAACGAGTTCCCGCAGCAATTCACACGTCAATAACCGTAGATAGCGATTGGATGATTGAAACCCTTCGCAGATGCTTTCAAGGCATTTCGCTGCCGTCACCACACCCTCAGCGCCATCTCGCCTTCTCGCCATGCAGGTAAGCAAGTGAATTACAGAAGAAGTGATTACAGCACCACTGGGTGTGCGCTTACGACCTTGGGGGTCTTCACTGGGTGACTGTGAAAATCTCTGGAAATATGGACAAAGGGGGGGACACGTACGACCAGAGAGTCACAAGCAAGTCGTACAGGCCCATGTCGAGCACGGCGGTCGCAGTGGACTTGTGGGACAGCAAGTAGTGTAATGTCCCGAACATCTGCTCGTTTAGGATAGCAGTCGGCGATTTCAACTGTTTCCCGAGGTGTTCCATCGTATTTGCCTTCACGGCGGCGGCTGCAGTGGACCCATGGAGCGCCAGAGTCGATAACATCTGGAATATCGACATATAGCGCCATCCGTCGGGGCTCAGAGCGTCGAGCATGTCCACAATGTGGTCCAGCAGCTTTGCTTCGACGGATACTCCAGTTGTGACGGGCGGGAATTTGAGATGGGGAGCGCGAGATAATAGCCTTAATGCTCCATCAACGACCTGAGGCATATCACTGTCACTGATAGCATAAAATGAGACACGTGGCAGCGAACACATTAGTCATATCTCACCACACAAGAGCCACAAGTGAGCCACAGGTTGCCTCTGTGGTGGCTTTATGCTGGGCACTCAGTAATTTCGTGGTCACCAGAACCTCTAACTGGCTCGCAAGTACATCAATCGGTGCGGTATCCTCAAAACTTTCACTGGATGAGTTTCAAAGTGTAAACCTCTGAGGAGCTGTGCAAGTCAATGAAGACGTACCGCCAGAGAGTCCCAAGTAAGTCGAGGGGGAGCATACGGACGACGGCCATCGCAGTGGACTCATGAGACACTAAGTTCTCCAGTAATCGGAAAACGCTCCTATGTGGGGCGGTGGGGCGGGATCTCAGAAACTTCTCCACGGAGGTTAGTACGTTCGCTTCCACGACGGCGATTGCATTAGACTCGTTGTGGAATACCAAGTGGGATATTATCTGAAATATCACCCGATAGTGCCATTCTGCCGTGTTCGGAGCCTTGAGCATGTCCATAATGTGGTCCAGAAGCTTTGCCTCGACAGATACTCCGGCTGTGACCGGCGGGAATTTGAGATAGGGAACACGAGATAGTACCCATAGTGCCCCATCAACGACCTGGGGCACATCGCTGTCACTAATGGCACAAATGAGAGACATGACAGTGAACACATTGGTGATATCTCACCACACAAGAGCCACAAGAGAACCACAGGTTGCCTCCGCGATAGCTTTATGGTGGGAACTCAGTAATTTCGTGGTCACCAGATGCTCCCACCACCTCATAAGATGGTCCATCGGTGTGGAATCCTCCAAAATTTTGCTGGATGAGTTTGTCAATCTCTGAGGAAATGTGTAAATCAACTGAGACATACAGCAAGCAATCCCCAAGCAGGTAGAGGGGGAGCCTGTGGACGACGGCCATCACAGTGGACTCGTGGGACGCCAAGCTCTCTACCATCGGGAGAATGTACCAGTATGGGTGGGCAGGCTGAGATCTCAGAAGTTTCTCCACATAGTTTAGTATGCCTGCCTCCGCAATGACAACTGCAGTGGACTCGTGGCGTGCCAGTTTCATTACTAGCCCGAGTATCCACCAATGGTGCGATTCTAGGGTGGATGAATCCTCTTCAAGCATATCCGAGAGGCGGTCCAGCAGCTTTGCCTCGACGGATACTCCGGATGTGACTGGCGGAAATTTGGTCTCTGGAGTGCAAGATAGTAGCCATAATACTCCATCAATGACCTGGGGCACATCACTGTTGCTAATAGCAAAGATGAGAGTCGTGGCAGCGAACAAATAGGTGATATCTGACCACAAGAGATCCACAAGCGAGCTGCAGGTCGCTGCAGCAGTGGCATCACACACGACCAACCTCCAAAGTATACCTTTTACAGCCGCCCACACCCTTGTGTCAATTGCTACAGGGCCTTCAAATAGTTCGAGGATATCATCAAATATATGTGCGTGCACCACCAATGCTTCAGGATCAGAATATGCGCTCCCATAAAGATCCTCCAGAATGGTACTCTTTGTCGACACCGAGACATATTCGCATCTGGATAGCGATTCACATCTGGGTGTTGGATGTCTTTGGTGGATGAACATACGATAGGTAGCTTCCATAGATCTTCGTGGTCATTGAAGTCAGGGGAATACCGCGATTCTTTCTGATGAACTCCAGTGCTTGTCGATCATACATGAACTTCATGAGCGGCTTTGCCGCTGCATGGAGGTTGATGGTCGGGCCATGAAGGTTAGGATTACTGTCTGACCACCAGCTGCGTAGACTTTCAGGCGTCCGCTGGCGAGTCAATGGTGGCATGGGGGGAAGTGACAGGGTGTGTCTGAGGCTGTTCCACAGCGAGACGCCAGGGATCACAGTGGCGATTAAGAGGTGGTACTCCTGGGTATTCCATTTTGGAATCGACGCAGGGGGCGATTCGAAGGCGAATGGAATATAAAGTATAGAAAGCAGAGCCTTAGTTCGGGGGGTCTGTGAGCTCAGATTAAAGTACCCCCAAAAGATGTTCGTTTGAATTGAGGCCGAGCTTGGGCCGAGCGCAAGTGTGGCAGGCTGTGCGTCACGCGTTACTACTGTGCATAGCTTTGGCATAGCTCTTCTTCGACCCCTCAGTGGTGTCTTCTCTTTTCTTAACGAACAACTGGAAGACTAAACAGATACGCACTGCAGAGCAACAGAACCGCGATATCTCGAAATCTGCACGCTGTCTATAGTGCTCGTCTCTTGAATCCTCCCACCTGTCTCAGAAATCAGTAGACAAGAATCGCGGCATAGACCGGTGACCGATCTCTCGTATGAAGACAATCGTTCATGGTCACCGGTCTAGGCTTGTTTGGAGCCACTTGCCTGCTATTTGTGTGCCCGGTTTTGGAACCACCCGGTGGCTCCAGTGGCTGTTGCGGAACCTATCTATTGATGTCTGTCACCGAGAAAATCTTGTTGTGAATTGAAGTGAGCCTTGTAGCCCAGAAAGACATCTTCGGCCTTGACCAACTAAAAAAAAATCTAGCCAAAGAACGCCTCCAGATTTGGGTGTAAGAAGGGTAAAAAGGTCGTGCATATGGCGAGGTTCTACCTGAGGGCCTTGTTAGAAAGCGATAGCTTTCTGGTTTTGGAGGCTCTTAACTTAGAGCAGTACAAACTAACTTCGAACAATGTATATTGTTGAAGCCGTGTGTGTAGCGTAAAGTTAAAAGTAAGTCTACAATAATAGTAAATACTGGTATATATAGGGGATCGGTATCTACCGATCCTAACAATAATCAACAATAGTCCTGCTTTAAGTAACTATTACAACGGGGATCCAACACTCTCCCGCTTAAGACTGACTTGTCAGTCTTCACAAGATGTGGTATCAACATAAAACGTAATGTATATATTAACGTAGTACCCAACTTTAGTCGTTCCTTGAACGTCCAATTTTTCAAGAAATGCGCCATTGGTAACAAAGCGGCGGTCTCGAGGTATATTTCTTGAGCTAATTAGCCCGGTAGCAAAGAGTCGTCGAACGGGGAGTCGGGTAGTGCCGCCGCTCCGTCATCGGTGGCCCATAGGTCCGCGTAGTTATCTTCTTCCGTTTGATCATGTAAGTCGGGCGCTTCGCCCGTCACCACTGTCTCCTCCATATCTGCCTCCTCCCCAATGCACTCTTCATCGTTAACTGTGTCTTGATTGTCGACGTCCATGGACGTCGTAGATGTGAGTGTGTCGTCCGTAGCCGGCGCCGATTCGTAAGTCACAATTACTACGGGCGGTTTACCCGGTATCGTTGAAGGGGGCAACACCCTGTTCCCTCCATAAGCGTTGACGTGTACAGGAGCGGACAGTCGTGCTGCTAGCGATTTACGCGGCGATTTGTACTGAATCGGCACTGCCGGGGCCGGGTTTGCGCGGACGTATGCGTGGTATTCAGGTCCATGGACCCATCCCTTAGAGCAAGGGACGCGCAATTCATGCTTCCACACCGCTCGGTACTGTGCATCATTTTCGATAGTCGTCTTCCATGGAAGATCTACAGGGCGCAGAACATATCCACGTTGATGGGGTGTAGTCGAGCGGGAGCTGGGTCCGGTGCGGGCCTTAGCCAGCACCCTTGTTACACGCTCGGTATTCCAATCTTTACTGCGATTCGTCTCGCAATCAAGTACCCATTGTAATGCAAAGTGGTATGCATCGTCCTGCCAGTGATTGTGGTGACGCCTAACTGAGCGAGTCGCTTGTATACATCGTCCATCGTTACGTTTGTAGCGTTCTTGGGATCCCATGGGATAATGTTAACGATGCTAGCGATGCTCAATCGCAGGCGTGAGCAAGCCTCCTTGTATCCACCTGGAGTGGCAAGTGCTTCAATAATCATCCCGAGTACGTAGGTCTGGACTTGGCGCTTGGCCGGGTCTCCTTTACCGCTCTTTTCGAGTATAATACCTATAGCCGTGGCTATCTGCGATCCGCAAACCAAGCACAAGTCCATGGAGAACCCTGTGTTGATCCAGGGACATCCTCGAACAGGCATGCCCTTGTACTGCAGGTATTTGGCCACTTCAATTGTCGACGCGTCCCAGCCTGGACTGAACACTCGCCATGTATTTGCACACCATTTCTTCATGCTCGTTTCTCTTGAGAAACAGTTTAACCAGTACCACCTGGTACCAGTTTGGCATCTGGTAATACTTCAACAAGTACCAGTCGATATCCCTTCGTTTATATGCGGGCTTCGTTTTAGCATCGACCCACGCCGTGAACACGTAGTGCGTGCTCGTATACAGCTGGTGACCTGCCTGATAGGCCAATAACAGCCGCCATCCGTCGAACGTAGTGGGGCGCATGTTTGCGTCTGTGTTCGTACGTAGTTAGTGCGAGTGGAGCAGATGACGGGCACGTAGGGGTTTTTGTTGATCCCCATCGATGGGGATAGGTACGGTGGTGGCTCCCTTAGGTGCCGCCAATGGTGTAGTAATGGGTGGGGGAAGAGTCCGGAGAGCATGATCCCATGGGCGATGCTCACGACCAGTTTCGACAGGGTTCCGTCGGTAGTTCGTTCTTGTCGTCGACACAGGTTTTCGACTTCCGATGGACTCGTCTCAGTATCCTGTTGGACACTTTCAGCTACCGGCCGATCGTGGCGTCTTTCTCGGTGGCCTATCAGTCGGCCTCGCGTGCCTCCTTCAGCTGCTGTTCCAAGTCATCGCGGTCTCGGTACAACCCTCGCACCTCGTACAATAAGTCATCGTTCTCAGCTAATAAGCTGCGATTCCGCTCTTGTCCCTCATCAATCTCTTCATCTCGTTCGCGCAGCGATTTACGCTGCGATTCGATAGCATTCATTGGCTCGCACTAGCTCGGCCTCCAACTCTTTGATTCGCAACTCACTGACCGTCTTGGCCACTAAGTGCGCTGTTGTCTCTTTCTGCGCTTCCGTTAAGCGCTGCTGCATGTCCTTGATCATGCCCTGCAGAAACACGTCGTTCGACGACGGCATCACCGGTTGCGACATTATCGACGACGGCGCCATCACTCCCCCAAACGAAGGCATGCCTTCGTATCCTACAAATCCAAATGTTGTCGTCAGCGGGCTCCCCCATTCCGAGGTTGCCACTCGTGTTTTCGTGCGTTCCTTCGCCGTACATCGTAATGGTGGTCCAGGTCAAGAGTGAAAAGATTACTTAATCCTATACATTGCTGCGCATTAATCTTCTAGGGCACGCGTCGTGCCGTACTCGGCGATCTTGATCGCCGTGGACCCACAATACCACCACGTGATCGCTTATTTTTGCGCGTTTCTGTCCGACTTGGGCAACTTAGCCCATGTCTTAACCCCGTGCAATGCAAAATAATCATCTAACGCGCTTAGCAGTTTTACTGCCTTGAACGATTCCCACGTTACATCCCCCAGTGTCCACTTCACTTGGAAGTCCACTGAATTACCGCTCCACCGATGCGCTACAATACTCTCTACCTGCCATTCATTGTCTGCCGGCGCCCCAAAATCATACGGGCCGGGCGCCGCGCGTCCTGGAAATAACGCATCACTACTTTCCACGTACGGGCGCAGCAAATTCACATGGAAACGGTTGTGTACGCGTCGTGACGCAAGCACCTCCGGAAGCTCCAGTTCGTATGAAGAACAATGGGGAAGCGCTTTTTGCACCCGATATGGGCCTACAAATTTGGGCAGCAATTTCCCAGCTCTTCCCTTAGGCAGAGCCAGGTTCTTCGTTGATAGATATACCAATGATCCCTCAGGTATCTCTGGCTCCTCGCTACGCTTCTTATTTGCGTAAAATGTCGCAAATACTCGAGATTCAATTATCGCGTTCGTGGGCTTCAGCTAAATTACACAGCTGCTTGCTCTGCGAACTTCCTCACCCCCGGTGGCACTTTAGTGCTTCTACCCATTTCTTTAATCATAGAAGGCATATATCCCCCCCACTAGCTCGAACGGCGCGTATCCCGTGGATGCACTGATACTAGCGTTAATCGCGAACTCGACCAACGGTAATTTTTCGACCCAGTCCTTCTGGCTGGGCTCTACTACACTACGGAGTATCTGTCCAATAGACCGATTTACTCGTTCAGTTGCACCGTCCGTTTGTGGATGGAACGCTGTCGACATCAACAACTTCGCTCCCAACAAACGGTGCACTTCCTTCCACCATATGGAAGTAAACTTGGAGTCTCTATCCGACACAATGCTGCTGGGTAATCCATGCAGTCTCACCACCTCTCTAACATATAACGTCGACAACTCTGTTGCCTTCGTACGCGTGTTTATAGGAATAAGATGTACCGCCGATGTCAACCGGCAGAATACCACCCATAAATAATCATGACCCTCCGTCGTTTTCGGAAATGGCCCCATGAAATCCATAGATATGGAATCCCAAGGCTTGGACGGTATAGGTAATGGGTGCAGTTTTCCTGCGGGATATTGATTACCAGGCTTGTTTGCCTGACAGACACCGCAACTGTCACAGAACAACCGTGTCTCCTTAGAAACATTCGGCCACCAGTACCATCGTCGTATGTAGTCGCCCGTGCGCTGAGCTCCGAAGTGACCGAGGCTCTGGTGAGCTTGTTCAAGTATGCTACCTCGAATAGTTTTACTATTTATCATTCCCTTCGGGATGCATAATACTTCTTCGCCTCCTCTATTCTTTGAATAGATGAGCTCATCTCGTATCTCAAACATAGCGTACTCAGTGGGCTTAGCCACAACTTTTTGAAAAAATGGATCATCCTTGTAAAATCCTTTAATCAATTCTTCTGTTTCTTCAGGTAGCATGGGTTTATTTTTTGCAACATCCTCCCTTGGGCGAGATGCATACACCGGCACATCCTCTATTACGTCGGAACGGACTGACCCGTCCCGCTCCGTATCCTCTCCCGCTTTGTTAAGCTCCTGGGCCTCGATATCTCGACCCTCAGCCCGCTCTCGAATACGGGAGCTTCGTCTAACATGCCCTGCTCGAAACTGCTCAATTTCGAGCACTCTATCAGTGGGCAAGTCGTCCATCTGTTGGTCCAGCCTTATGTCGGCATTCACGTATTCCGATTCGTCGTGGACCTCATCCCATTCATCATTCTCGTAATAACGAGACAGACAATCAGCACCTTTATTAAGCTCGCCCTTGATATACCTGATATCAAAATCAAATCGGGACATGTATTCCATCCACCTGGTTTGTCTACTAGACAACCGTCTCTGTCTCTTGAAAAACTCCAACGCCTGGTGGTCCGTGACCACGTGGACACGATAGCCAATGAGTTTATCCTCCCATTTTAGCAACGCCTCCAATATAGCAAGCGTCTCCTGTTCGAATATGCCATAGTTATGTTGCGCCGAAGTAAATTTCTTCGACATAAAACCCGCTGGACGGCATGTTTGCCACGTCTTTCCCTGCCCATACATAGCCCCCACTCCCGCAATGGAAGCGTCACAAATGACCCAAATATCCTCGTCCTTAGACGGGTCAATGGGTTTCAAAATCGCAGTCCGACAACATATATTTTTGATGTTTTCAAAACAAGCTTGGTGAATGGGTCGCCATGCAAATGACGCTCCGTTCCTGGTCATTGCAGCCAATGGCCCAGTGTATGCTGTTATGTCTGGTAGGAATTGGGCCAAGTACTGGACCAACCCTAGAAATCGTTGAATATCATGATAACTACGGGGCGTCTGCCATTCACGGATCCGTTTCATTTTATCTCCGTCGGCGTGTAGTCCACGGTCATCGATAACGTGTCCCAAGCAATCCATGCGTTTTGAGTACAAATCACATTTCTCCTTCTTCAGATAGAATGCATTCTTACGCAATGTCTGGAAGACTTGTCCAAGGTGACGCTCATGATCTTCTATAGACCTGGAGTATACAAATATATCGTCTAGATATACGTGCACAAATCTCCCAATATAATCCTGGAAGACCATAGTCATAATCCGTTGGAATGTGGCGGGCGCATTACAATCCCCAATTTGCATTGTATGGCTCACGTATGTGCCGTATACTGTAGTAAACAGCCGTTTTCCACACATCCTCCGCTATCACACGGATCTGTTCATAAGCGTCAGACATGTCAATTTTTGACCGATACTTTGCTCAGTGCACAGTCAAGCCGAATCTGATCTTGATCAGGAAACGGAGTTACATCTTTCCGTGTGTTATCATTTCGCTTGCGACAGTCAATGGCTGTTCGTAACAACCCCGTTTTCTTAGGTATACACAACATGGGTGCACCTTGATCCGTTTGTACCGCCTGCCACCATCCCGCACGCGTATATCTCGCGATCTTCTCAAGTAACTGCCCTTTCATGGCGTCGGGGCAGCGTGGCAAATGGTAATGATATACCAGTGCCTCGTCGATCAGTGGTATCCGATGGTTAACCTCCCGCCATGGCAGCATTTATTCAGGAACTCCTGACATGATATCTTCGCTAATTTCCATCCACCGTTCCCGAAGTCGCGGAATATCCACGTCCGTAAGTACAGTAGGATTATCGTTTAATTCTTGAGCGTGCACCTTAGTGGCCTGCCTGAAAAATCTCATACAACTGCTTTTTGGCTTGCTCAGGCATCACAAATTTATTAGTGTCCTTGGACTCGTAATGAGTGCTTGGCTCGACCACCGTTGAGCTCACACGTTGGCTATTAGCATCCGTTCGATGCTTGGTGGGGAATCGTTCCCTTGAAAACTCTTCTACCATTTCCATAATTTTGTCTCCAGTATGGGAGAAGAACGCAGCTTCTTCCCATACTCTAGCCTCTTTCTCAGCAATCATTACTGGCGCTTGCGCAGCTAACATTTTTCTAGCGAGTTCGCATGAACGATTCCTCTTCCTCATCCTCAATCTCTTCCATCAGTCACTGTCTTATTGCGAGTAAACACTACCCGTGCCTTAGGTGGAGGTTCTGGACTGATGGGTTTGGCAGGAGGTGATTCTCCTGCCCCTTCCTGTCACTCTTCTTTGTGTATCTTTCATGCGGCATTTCTCCGCTCAACTTCTGACACCTCCTCTGTTTCGGTTAAAGTGGGCGTAGCTCGTCCACGTATACGAATAGTATTAAACTTCGAAATCAAGCTGCATTTTATGCTTTCGCATAAATTTTGTACCAATAATCACGTCGAAATTTATCGAGATTGACGATGTCGAGGTATTCCTCTGACTTGATAGAGTCATACTCCATCATTGCTGTCATTCCGTGGTTGATCTTGGAACGACTTCCTGCAGTACCCAGCTGCAGTATGACTTCAGACTTTATGGGGAATACTTTAATTCCTGCCACCCATGCAAAATCTGGACTACAGGCTTCTGTAGTACACCCCGAATCGAATAGAGCAAACACTTTTTGCCCGTTAATCTCGACGTATCCGGTCAGGCAGAAATTTTCACTCTTCCTGCGCTTTGGGCGATCCCGTGGGTTCTTAGACCGGCGCACGTACACACCTCTCGCAGGTTTCTCAGATTCCGAAATACCTGAAAAATATTCCATGGTAGCGGCCATTGACCGTGTTCGAATCAGCATATGCGCCATTTCCCGCAGCTAGCTTGTCCACATCCTCTTCTCCAACGTATTCCTCGTCGTCCCAATCGTCCACCAATTCAAACAACCCTCGGCTTGAGGGCTGTCTGTAAATCTGGTGGTAGTCCATAGTCATCATCATCTTCAAAGTCAGTGACTGACCTCGAATCAGACATACTATCCGACTCAGACTCCGAATCAGATTCGTCCAAGAAGTTTAGCGGACAGTCATCATCACTTTCAGCTATCGAGCACGCGTACGCACATCTTTCATCATCATCAGGAGTATTCCTCATGCTGATCTAGCCGATACTCCTCCTCTGAAGAGTATTGGTTCCCTACAAGATTTTCGCCAGTGGTACTTGACCCTGAATCCGAGGATACTGGAGCCATATGTCTAATCTGCTCCTCTTGAGGAGGACCATCATCATCCCTTGCCGGTTCCTTCCCCTCCGTCTCCGACACGTCATTCACAATGTCCCTGGCAGCAAACATCTTTTTCCCGTTCGGACAGTCAGTTCTTAAAATGTGGTCCTCCACATTTGTAACACTGTACACCCTTAGGCGCTGGTTTCCCTCCCCCATCTCGAGGTGCTATCCTCGCTGATCCCTGTTGACCAGCCAGTATCCCTGGCGCTCCCTCTCGTGGAGGCAATCTTGATGCCCCTGCCAGTTTCTCTGGGAATCACTCGCTCACTATCGGGACACCAATCCGTTCGCACTCTCGATTCGCGCTCCACTGGTGCACTGCGCTGCCCGTACCTGTTCAGCTGGCCTCTGACTTGTACTTGCAACTGGTTGTCTTGTCGTAGTATGCGACGTAGCACCTGCAACAGCCAGCACTACTGGACCCTACTGTCCCTGTGCCTTCGTTGAGTCGCATATCGCTTCTCCAGACTACGCTGTTCCTCGTAATTAGTAGCATTCTGGAGTATCTCCCTAATACTACTATATTCCGCATTCACGTTCCGCTCAATGAGGTTGTTGACCATGTCTGCCGGCATCCTCGAGCAGCATATGATTTTTGAATGTATATGAATCCGGACGCTTAATCATATGTCTGGACGCATTCATAAGCTCATGGTATAACCCCATCACGCCCATTTCCTTGGAAAATTTGGCATGCCAGAACTGTTCAGGTCGCTTCCTGAATACAGGCAGTGTCCACGAACCGGTCGAATAACCCAGTATGACTTCAATGAACGTCCAATGCCGTTTCACTCGGTATATTCCTTCCACCTGGTGGTTATACCACTCCAGAGTGGCCCCAGTTAGGTAAAATCCCAGCGTCACCATTCTCTTTTTATCGTTCTTTTTTCCTCCAAGGTTGAGTGCTTGCATCCAACGGAAGAGCGTAACTACTAACTCATCGAATTTTTGCACATCTGCCGATCCCGAATACTTGCTCGGTGTCGGCAATTTTAAGTTTTTATGTTCGTCAAATACTGACTGCATTCCCATATGTTTGGAAAGCATTTCTTTATAATAACGGATGTATCCGTCATGTAAGCTAGCGCGCCACTTGAGCACATGTTTAGCAGATATTCCTGCACTAATCGGATCTCCCGACTCTGTGATATCTGGCCTCGCCTCTCCTCTAGATCGTTTGTGATGCTTGCGTCGCTTATTTCGCTTGCGCTTATTATTGGCAGAGCGCTTGCTACTCCCTTTAGTCGCTTTAGTAGAATTGGTTCTAGTTGCCTGTGATCCCGACGTAGAAGACGTCGCTGACGTCGACGATGAGGATGACGACGACGAAGAAGACGACTCACTGGAGTCGTCTGAATCGTCGGATGGTGACGATGCCCTATTGGGTGTCATACCCAGTGGCATACTCATCACAGTTCGTGTCTCACGAGTGAGGCGAGGTGGATCTCCAGCTGGGGACTCCCCTTCTCGTTTGAGGCGTTTAGCCTCCTTCTTTTTAGCGCTGCGCTTTTCGCGTTTCTGGCTTCTATGATCGTTAAACGCGCTGTCCGTCGAATTGTCACGAACGGTATCGCGACCGTCAGAACTATCCCCATGGGCCTTCTTCTTTTTCTTCTTCTTGCGAACGCTGCGAGTGGTGCGATCGTCGGGACTGCTCGTCTGACGAACTGCTCCCATCATCATCGTCGGGATTCCCTCCAGCAGGCAGTCCTTGCCGTATAGAAGCAGCATTCGGGTCCACTGCTGGTGGGGCAATGGAAGTAGTATTCGGGTTCGAGTAGAATTCTCTCAACCGTTTATCAGCTGCCAATTGCGACTCCGACATTCCTCGCTTAATTGGTGCGGCACTACCGCTAGCCGCTGCTGTTGCAGCGGTCTTCTCCTCATGGTTCCGTCTGGACGCCAGCGAACTACCCCTCGTTCTAGCAGGAGTTACTTCGTAGGGTACATTATTTACTCCCCAAGCAATACCTTGGTCCGGGATTTTTGAGAACCCCTGCTTTACAATATCGTTTATACGATAGCGCTGTATTTTTACACGATCATGAAAATTGTGAGTAATCCGTGGATTATCCACCGTCGCATCCGGTACAGTTGGCGCGCGTGAGCTAGCACGGCTATTTCGCGACCTCGTTGCCATTCTCTGTTGTCCCTCAATGAGGCGTTTCTTGATCTCCAACTCGTGTGTCTTTCGTAGCACTCCATTTCTACTTCCAATCGTGAAAGCTCTTCGGCGTAGCGGCGATCCTCCGCTTCCGCCAATTCTTCAATCATGAGGTCCTCAGCCACGAGCGCGTCTTCATCCACGCGTCTATCTCGCTGCTGTCGCTCCGTACTACGCAATGCCTCTCGTCAGTTGACGAGCAGACTCATCTTGTCCTGCCGCCTCGCGTTCGCGCCGCACCGCTTCAGCTGCAAGGCGCCGTGCACTCTCGTCCCACACGTTGGGCCTTCTTGACTCTCCCTCTGATTCTCTATTGACGGGGTCTTCTAGACTTCGTGCAACCGCGTCTCTAAGTCTTTGTTCTTCCTCATCGGAAGAGGATAGGTTAGAAGCGCGGCCCTTGTCTCTGCGCCTACGCTGTCGTTCGCTCTCAGTCAGCTCGATTTGAGACTGCGCGGACGATGGAGGTCCTAATAATCCGTCGAGATCATACGGGGACGGCGCCAATCGCCCTCCTAAGATTGATTCATATCCCCCAGGTGGTACCTGGGGACTTCGAGCAGGCCCCATATCAGGCGACACATGGACATAAACCAGCAAGGGCTCCTTACTCTTCGTACTACCCGTTAATTGCGATCCCAAACCAGTCAAGCGTGCTTGATCGTCCTCGTCGATGACTTCCTCTACCGTAGCGCGTCGATTCAGAGACGCGGTTACTGGCGTGAAATCCGTGCTCAATACAGATCCGGATATTCCGGCTAACGGTGACTCTACACGATTCATGGACAAAGCGATAGACCCAGTAGGTCTAAGAAATACGGAAGGCTCCGTGGAGCCCAATGAAGGACGTCCCGCTATGGACGGCGGAGACGTTGCTGGCACAGGTGTGAGAAGAGAACTAAACTCCGCTAGCCTCACGGAGTTAGGATCCGGTGGCGGTGGCGGAGGCTTTCCGTCATCGACCTCGGCTATCATGACAGGTTGAGAACTTTCGTTCTTGCCTGTCTTTTTCTTGGAACCAGTTGGATTCCGTTTGCTGTGTGATCGAGCCATGGCTCAATAACTCAGCACAACCAAGTTTCAAAGTTTCACTACACAACGAGTCGTCGTTGGAAACGGCTCGTTTTTTCACGATCTTCACAAAGATGTGAAGTTAAAAAAGTGTTAGAAGCGATAGCTTTCTGGTTTTGGAGGCTCTTAACTTAGAGCGTACAAACTAACTTCGAACAATGTATATTGTTGAAGCCGTGTGTGTAGCGTAAAGTTAAAAGTAAGTCTACAATAATAGTAAATACTGGTATATATAGGGGATCGGTATCTACCGATCCTAACAAGAATCAACAATAGTCCGCTTTAAGTAACTATTACAACGGGGATCCAACAGGCCTCCAGATTCAATCTTTGGTACTATTAGACAGCAAAAATTCAAAGTTTGGGGGAGGCTCCATGACATTAGGACGCTTTAGGACTCACTATTATGAGTAAAAACACGACAGCAGCACCGGGCTGTCCTCGGGCTCTGGTTTTGCGCAATGTTTCGCTTCTGGGCTGAACATTGGCTCCCTCCCCATGCAGCGACAAATTTCCTGCACGAAAGGCATGCCGAAAAGACGCATTCCTGGTCTGCCGTGTTTACAGATCGGGTGCTGTGATGCAAATACTTCATATGTCATCGTCAGCTACGTAACTTGAGTATTCCTCTGGATATCGACTTGGGGAGCTTTTCCTGGATGGAGAATCCGGAACTAGAACCGAGTGCTCTTGCATGTCTGGCCCCAAAAATTTCCCATTACTCTACCATCTGCGTCCGACTTGTTTGTTGGCAATAAAAATCCCTCCACTGGCAGTATCCTTCTGTCATCGGTGTTTCCTTTGTATCTCATTTCACTCCGCTCTGCTCCATATTTCATCCATTTACTGCACTAGATGGACAAGACATCTAGATCATCCTCGACATACACATGGAAATCGGATTGCTGCGCCACAAAAGTGTGTCTGCTGGCCCATTCCCGAATGCGGTCGAAGTTTCGACACACATGCACGATGTCGTCCCTCTGCTCAGCCATCTGACGCCCCTCCGACTACTGCCAGACAACCGTACTGATATCAGCGGAGCACATCAGTGCCTGTCGAATGGCCCCGATACAGTGCCGGACGTGACTGATGGGTATACGAGTGTAGTTGTACCCGCGGTGCACTTGCTGGCGCAGTACATCCTAGCATGTCCGTGAGCTCATCGGAATAAATTTATTGACGCGGCAAACCAGGCAATGCAGCTGGTGGAAGACATCCAGCGCGAATATGTAATGTCCTGGTTCCCTCTGCAGTGGCCACGTCCTATTCGGCATTTTCAGTGCCTCTGACTTGGATATCCTCGTCTCCGCGACTGTACTTCGATCAGTCATGCGAGTAGGTCGCAGATGGAGCACCGTACCAGAGTACAGTTCATGCCAAGCTTCATCAACAGCAGGTGATGGACGCCGCTCATATATTGGAATATCATCCGCTAATCCTCGACTGAACTTGACGATACGGTACGTGACGACGTGTTCTGCTGGAGCTAAAAGTGGCAGTTGAACGGAAGATGTGCAGCAGAGGCCAAGAGGCTTACAATACAGATATGGCGCATCCTGGACGGTGTTGCACACTGAGAATCTTGTCGTCGTCAAAAGCCACAACGATGCAAAGTTCATGATGGCTGAGAGGACACAGAAAATCTTTAGTGCGCGCGAATGAGGCTCTCGTCGATCTCTATCGTCCGGGCGCATGTACTTCGCCATTATGGGCTCGTGAACGGGTGAGAGTTTCTCAGTTTGACTTGATTGCGGGACTTATCATTGCTGTGGGCTGGCTCGATCTCCCGCCTACCCCAGTACTCGTGAACAGACAGCTCAAGATGTGCGCTATGATCTATGATCGTAGGCTCCATTGTATCCGGGACAGATATGCGGATCCATTCGACAGATTTCCCACAACAATGGTGAGATGGCGATCTCTGCCGCATCATTCTGACATTGTTCATATTCTAAAGCATAGATGCGGACCAAGTTGAAACTTATATCCAACATGCCAGCGCACCGCTGTGAAGGAAAGCGTTCCCGTTCGTCACATGTGGCGTTGGCGTAACTCTTCCATTCTGCAAGTGGAGTTGCGTGACAACTGAGGGCAAGTGATCTTCTTCCGTCTGCCATCACTGTGACACTGCCTCAATTGACTCCAGTCGGTGTCGGCCTATATAATGGCCTAGTCAACAGTGAGCCTTGGTACCCCATTCTGTTTAATCCGTTATCAACTTTCTGCTTTTGATGAGGCTATCTCTCTGGATGCATATGCTCGCCGTGATTGCTGCGGTGGGAATGTCAAGCGTTTCCCTGGGTCAGTTTCATTACACTGCTGGGTTGTTGCTGACATTTTGCATATTTTCAGGAACTCCTCTTGGTATGCCTGTCGAGTGGAACCAAAGAGTAGCTTCTGACTGCAGGTTTGAGCGCAGTGCGAGGGGACCGTGATATTGAAGTCAGATGGAACGAAAACGCGATATTCTTCCGAGCCTATGATGTCGAAACCGAGGAGTATGCCTTTATTGAGAGAACGGCGGTTTAATTTTAATAACTTCCAGGGACATTGAGGAGGCAGGAAATGAACAGTGAGTGCCGGCCGACCATATGCATCTTTCCCGAAACGGACTGATCGGGTTCCAGGCGGGAAATTGTGGGGGAGACCCGGAATTCCGTGGAGAAACGCTACCACTGGTCATCGATGTTCTTTCGTGACTATCCTGAAACCGAAGAGTATGTTCTTATGCCCCAAAACTTTGGATCCTGAAAACTTCTCAGGGATGCGGCAGAAGCGAGGAACCTGTCTTAACCTCAATGACGATATCTGCGGCCCACGGTGCCAGTGCGAACGTTTGAATGGCCAAGATGTACACATGCTTCCATCTTTTTGACTATGACAGTGCAACTTGTGCACATACAAAATCTATTGGTGCACAGGTACCAATCCCGTCTCTTCTCTACACACTCCCATGTGTGGGTCATAAATTGTTGGGTCTAACGCCAGTGAAATCGTTGTCGAGGTGTATTTCAAAACATTTTGATCCATGTTCGTTGCAACTGAGTCAGTGAACTGAATATGACATAGAAAATTCGCATTCATATCATATTTTGGCCAGCACTAATTCTGACTCCGGATAAGGGCCTTGATGTGACACTCGAAGGATCATGCCAGGATAACCTTGGAATACGGCAGCGACATTGCTTTCGATATAGCTGAGCTTATCTGTCTCGTATTCACCCATGGAGGCCCATTTCGTATTTGTATTCACTGCCGTGGATATGAATACGATAGATTACGAATATAGTCTGAACATATTTAATATATTCTGCCCCTCAACTTTGTGGAGTGAACACCCACTCTCCCGGGGCACAACATGGGACTCAGAATAGCTTATTTTTATGCAAAGAATATGATTGCTACATTGGAACGGCCTAAGAATTCCCTAATAACACGGTTATCATGTCGTATAATGGCGAGACCTTACCGGGGCTTTTGATGTCTCCGACATACGCTTTAAGATAGATTTAGAACCGATACAATCGCCGCCAAATCGTTGAAATGAGGATACTCATCTCGACAGCAGGTTTTGGAAGTGGGGTAATTAAAAGATGGGCAGAAGCATACTATGTTCTTAATGGATAGTTCTGCAGATCCTGAGAACTGAGCGGTGTCTTGTTGGTCAATGAAGCGAGGATTTTGAGCGGAAGGAGAGCTTGTTCGACGATTCTAGGCTACGTTGGAGGCCATAAAGACCTATGCGGAACCTGTAAATGGATGCAGTGAAAATTTGGCAACACCGGCATTTCGTACTTAACACCAGTGTTGAATCTCACAAAAAGGGATACCCGCTACGCATTGATTATTCACCGAGATTTCACCACAAAGTTTATGTTCCCAGGATGCGTTCGAAATATCGTGATCTATGCTAATTGCAGAGCCCACAACAGGCGAGCGGCAATATCCGCCATGCTCCACTGGATTCTGATTTGAGAAGAGATTGAATATTTGAATAAGCAGCTGAGGCATGATATGTTCGTGATAAGGATTCCACAGTGTCAAGAATTTCTAGGTGGTGGTGACAATCAAAGTGGACTTTGTCGGTGGATCTACGATCGTAGGTAGATTTAACTTTATCCCATATTCCCGATTGCGCACTTTTGCCATTGGTTGCGCATACATAGTTCAAATTTGGACTGAGGGGTGATGCCTCTACTTTTGAACAAACTAATATCACGAGTCTTGATGCAAACCTGATCGAGTTTTTTATTCTTCTGAAATGGACTAGGGTAGGCGATGCTCTTCTACCAGCACCCCTGTAGGACCGAAATTGATTTGAGTACTCGTGGGCATTTACGTTCATACATGTAAAGCCCCAAGACTTCCTCTGTCTGCTGGTCGGATTAGTTGCTATCTTCGGCTCCAGTGTGACCGTTTAAAAAAACGCTAGGTTGAAGACAAACGAGCCCAACTCGAGTTGGCGCCGAATTGTTGATGAGTTGGGCCCAGTCGGCACTGTTGTAATCGCAGATGTTTCCACATGCCTGTGCCTCTTGTCCCTTGCTTCGTTGTCATATTTTTTATACCCTCTTTGTTCTGATCAACAAATGAGGTACGAAGGAAGGAAGGAAGATTACACGGCACGGTCCTGCCCAGGAACACCGCGGCCAGGCCCAGGGAGTAACTAAGTATACAGGCACAACTCTGTACACTATTGCCCCTGGACTTCTATATGTCTTTTAGGCTGAGCTTAGTTCATATTGTTGAAGTAGGAGAGACTATGCATTCTGTCACTTCTATCTGCGAGCTGCCCAGGGCTCTCTGCGAGTATGTCAGTACATTGGTAGTCGCAGATCCAAAAACGGTTTTCCTACGTTCCTGCGCTTCTTGTTCCCCCTGTCATTTATTGTGATATTTTTATTAGTCCTGTTGCCATCATGGGGGTCCGATCGGGCTAGAAAATTGTGATCTAACCGCGGAGTTTGAATTTCGTCGCGATCCATGTTCAATGAGAAACGCGTCTTTTCATTTGAATCCTGTGCGGGCGAGAGATCTATATGTGCATATGAGAATCTGCCGCTTTAGATTTTTTATGCTCCGACTGGTGAGAGTGCGCGTGTTGAATGGTTGGCAGATTCGTTATGTGTTTGGAGGTCTCGGCGATGTTGAGATTTTCGGCAGTAGTTCTAAATTCATGCAACAGATGCTCTGTTCGTCGTCTGATACCCCAGAAAGTACAACTAGTGCTATTTGAGCACAAAGGCTCATTGTCACTGCCCCATTACTCATATACTTAAGATTCCCTGGCCAATTCATTTGCATGTATTTGCCTTATCCCCATTCTGTCATCCCTGCTCTGGTGCCCGAAATCTCACAGCTTTTCTTCCCGTGTTCCAATCAAATTACCAGTTTAATCGAACTGCTGTTGGCCGCAAAACTTCTACGGCACAGATTTTAAGTGGGTCCACAGTTCAACAGTGGTTCAAATGCTGTTGACTATTTCCAGAAATGCATTGAACTCTCGCACTGCACCACAGCCAAGTAGCGTAAAGTTAGCTCATCCTCATCGTCGCCGTGTCCCATCTCTTCTTGATGCTGGTACGGCTACCGGGCGTAGAACTCACGATCTTGCTAAATATTGCAATACATTTCACAGGTCATCAATTGCCACCGAAGCGGAGCGCAGGCATTTCTTGTATCTGTTAAACATCTCCCTCGGATCCTGTTCCAAAATTGAGTTTCCTTTCATGCCACAGCGTTCTCAATGGTCTAACTCTCGTTCCCACAGCACCGTTCCCAAGCCTCCAAGCGGCAACGAACTGCTGGATGTCTTTCAATCTTGTTTGGTGGCGCGATTCCGCATTCGTCTACTTTTCTTCGGCAGTAGAGCTATATCTTCTTCCGTGTTGGTCTCCCGCACTTGGAGTTCCCACGTGGAGTTCCCCGGTTCCTTGGCCGCTTGAATCACCGAATCTCACACAAGAGCGCGGCATCTTTATAACGATCTCTTTGCCTACATGGGCATCATCTTACAATGTCCTCCATTACCGAAGTACGCGGTCCTTACCTCCAAGAGACATTTGTGGAACTGTACATGAATGGTAAGAGGTTCGAGTTTCTTCCTGCAACGCCATCTCACCCCTCGTAAAGGACTGTACACTGGATTATTTTTTGTGACCCTCTACGGGATGGGTGAGTCGCTCCATCGTTAGCCTGCATTATATGTCGTTTTCATCTAGTCGCATCAGTTTTCAAACGACAACTGCACAAACAGAACGTTGGGGTTTTCCTTGCCCTCATTGCCATGTACATCCTCTCCACCATGCACATTGTCTGCCGTTGGATCCTCATGCGGAATGCCTTTATCGACAACGGAGATACATCCACCACAATCTCACTCTATCTACTTCAACCTCCCTTATGGTTGACTGTCCTTGCTGCGATAGTATTCACGGTCAATACGCTGATGGCAGATTGCGTGCTGGTGAGATTAATCGAATGGTATATATTCTCCAGAGCTCACTCACATAAATCCCAAGATCTGGAGGTGCTGGACCATTTGGAACCGCAATTGGTGGGTCGTTGCCCTCCCCATATGCTGCACTCTAGCTGGAGCAGGTAAGCATGCAAATCACCGAGTTGGATGGAATAATCTGACCATTATCTTCAGGCCTTGGCTTCAAAAGCATTCAAGAACAGGCGGCCTATGTTTTGAATCCCAATCTCGACAGGACGAAGTTTATCGATTTTGCAACCCCATACTTCGCACTCTCCCTCGTCACAACCTGTCTGGCAACACTCCTTATTATCTTCCGCATTATCACAATGACCGAACGAACCACGAGGAAGTCTCGCGGCTACAGCCGTATCATAGAAATCGTCGTGGAGTCCGCACTGCTATACTCCATAGCCATGGCCATATTCCTTCCATTACTGGTCACGGACTCGTCGAATGACGCCTACGCACAAGCGGTGGTCGGGCAGATCACGGTCAGTCCATGCTTCCTGTATCACAGTTAATGTTGAAGAATCTTTCCTGCACAGGGCCTGGCTCCCACCCTTATTGTGGCACGGGTGACTTTTGGACTCGCGCGCCCGGACGAGACGTGGCAGCAGCCCACCACGTGGTTCCATGCGAGCTCGGGACCACCTCCCACGCATCCCAACGGTAGCGTCGCTCTGGGACGCGTCCATGACATTGGGTTTTCCACCGACAGCGATGGAACGAAATCCGATCGCTTTGAAAAGTAGTAATTTTCTCTGAGCAATTGCGAGTGCAATTGTAGCCAAGTATATATCCCGTTCGAGGCCTTGTTTTCAAGTAGAACACACGATATTTCTCTATGAAGTCCATTTGAGCGAAAAAGAAACACAACACACGATGACAAAGGACTACGCACTTTTGTCAGTCCAGATCTGGGGCATTCTGCACCACCAACACACCGCAGGCATACATCTACCCAAACAAGCGTAGAAGGACGGCATGATCGGGGTCATTGTCCAGCGGTTGAATCACATAACGGCACCAACACTTTGCGGACACCGAGACGCAGGTAAGCGCCGGTAGGTCCAAGTCGTAGAACACCGTCAATCGCTTCGAGCTCGTTGGTGTCGACCTCAGTCCGTGTGCGTTTCATTCGGTAGTATCCCATGGTGTGGTCTGCGGTTATGATGTCGTGGTTTTCAAGAGGTCGATCGCCTGGAAACTAGTGATGTGCTTGGTTTGGTTTCAAACCAAGAAACCAGCAAACCAAAACCGCGATTTCCCGAAACCAAACCAAACCAAGGTCATGGTTTGGAGCTGGGTTTGGTTTTGGTTTGAAGCCAGGGAATTGTACAATATCTCCGAAATTCCTGCAATTTGGATCGGCTTTATGAACTTTGAATTGTGAGGACTGAGCTCTCCAAGCGATTGTCAGATCAACCATATTGTCGAACCATTGTCTTCAGTACGTCAAGGTTGTTCGGGGATCTGGGACATACATCCCCAGACCACAGTTATAACATGTCAGCTGCTTTTCGTGTGGGTAAACGATAATTCGACTATGAAGTTCGACAACCTTGGCGCTCTGAGGAAATCGGTAATGGAATGACTCACATTGACTCCAAATTGGTGGGACGTCCTGTTGAGGACACCACGAGACTGCGCGATCTGAGACCCCACACCTCCCTTCGCCCGCGGCCTTCTGCGTTGGGAAGGTCTGATCGTCATTTAAATGCGAAGGCTGAACTAGGTGCCGGAATTATGACGTCCAGAGAGTTCGTTCGAGAGTGGGATGGGAGCGTTTGGGGTTTTGGAAACCGCCTTAGATCCTGTGGATCTGTTCTCATGGCGATTTTGACCTGTCCAGCGTTGTCGAACCGAGTACAAAGTGCTGATGTGCTGATGATCTTCCCGAGCCTTTACCGGCCTGATTCAAAAACGTTTGTTGTGAGCACTATATCCAACCGGGTAGGGTTTGAGCGTCGGTACGGCGTGTATCGACTCTCTGGGATTTTGATGGTGGTGGTTCGGGAATGTCTCAAACCGGGACAGGACAGCTTAGTTTTGATCAATTTTGATCAGATGCGGTTCGGTTAGAAATGCAGGACCCTAGACACTGCTTGCCACCACTGAACCTAAGCTTGCTGAGATGAATTTAAGGTGTGAGTCGCCGACTCGCTCATTCGTGAGCATGCCGGAATTAGAAGAGTGCAAAAAAAGAAATTAGTGCAATGCCAGCGATAGTATACTATACTATGTAGTTGCTATGTAGTATGATGCGGCGGAGCAGCTCATTGCTCTCATTTTTGGAGCAAGAAATACCCAGTAACAGTACAGGGGGGCATATATTATACTCGCGTGGTCCATGAGGCATAGTTACTCTCACGCAAACAGCATATAGACACGCCGGCGGCGGCCGCAGTAACATTTCGCCCACATCGTGATACGTAATCAAGTCGCGTCTACGCGTTTCTCACCGTTTCGGCTGATTCAGCGTGTTTTTTTTTTTTGCCGTAAATAAAGCTCTAACGCGTGTGTGTATGTAAGAAACCGTTGAAGATATCAGCTTGAGCCCACAAGAAGAAATCTGGTGAGTTCAAACAAAGTATCTGCAAATTGACGAGATAATCCGAATTCACGGTTTGTCTTCTATGGCCCAGAAGATGTGTGGAGCGCAAATTATAGATTTGAATATATATATATTTCGACTAATATTTCAAGATCACGCTGATGTAGTAGCATCTGAGACAGCTCCTGGAGGAATAGACACATTAATCAGAGCACTTCACCAATTCCAAGTCCTCTCTAGGCGCTCTCCTACTAGTACACAATATTAATCCACTTCAGAGCAAATTTCCCTGGTGACAATTTCCAACCGAATTGAAATTAAAACAGCCCACATGAACTGGCCAGATGCATCAGAGAGGAGACATTGTAATTTCCAGCCATAAAATAATTGCGGGAATACCTGTGATTGAACACGCACAAGGTCACTTGGTGGCTAGCAACACGGGATCATTTGTAAATCTTCTGGTCTATATGAGACATTTGGACATTCGCGATCACATATACTTTGACATGCACGTAACGGGAGTGTGTCGATGCCGTGCCTTAAGCTCTAGAGACTGTGTCCCGCTCAGGCTCATCCGGTACCTTCCAATTCATTAATCGACCAGGTCAAACAATAGTACCCAGCGATTCGAGGTTTAGGGAATTAATCTATACATTACATTTATATAACACGGTTACAACTGTTCCATCAATGCAGACCCTTCGTAGACTCCCTATTTGAGACTAAGCTGTCTTAGAGAATCATGACTCTTCGCAGAACTCCGAAATGAGATATCTGCAGCTACTTCCATCTTCATTTGTCCGTTCGCACAGTTCTCATTCCACCCACAGTTAATTCTTGTACTGTAATGCAAAAATTGAAGTGCATGACTCTGGTTCAACATCAGATCTTCTCGTCTACTCACAAAATAAGAATAAGTACGGAAATAATCTATTCCAAAGCCCCTGGTCAGGTGGCAGATACGGGAGAACATTATACTCAGACGCGAGGCGAAGAGAGTTTAGCCTGCCCCAAGAATATTCCATTACATAGAAGGCGCTCCTCAGAGTTTTTCCCCGTGTTACCATTGGATCCTGGTCGTCCCTTTGAAATTTTGAGATCGATGGAAGACTGGAAAATGAGGCAGTTGTTTTATTAGTTGCAAAAGGACAGTTTCATCATGACCGAACCATGATTTATATTGTGTTCCTTATTTCTCTGTGGGTTAATAAAATATTCTCAGTACCTAATCCTCTCTGGACAGCTGAATGAGTGCACAGAAAGTATCCCAAGTCCGTATTTCTAGAGTTTTCTGTAGAAGCAACATAATATTACATTGCGCTCTCGACAGAGCTAATGTAAAATATTATGAAGAGAGCATTTGCACGCCACGTCTCCTCACCTTCATTTCCAACCGATCTACCGCCCTGCTTTAGGACTGCTTTAATTTTGGCGCACACATCCCGATGTGAGATGGATGCACCCCTCCACGCGTCCGTCTGGCATTGTTTCCCGCAATACGAGAGGATCTGGCAGCCGCCACAGCGCCGGAAACGCTCGCTCGGCGCTGCATCGGGATCGAGCATCTGTATTGAACGCTTGCACCCGACCGAGAAGTATACTGTCTGGTGCTTCTATACGCAGTTGAACACTAGAAAAGCCGACGGCCCCAGCGCGCCCAAGCCCCAGCCCCACTCGCGTGGGCGCCGGAGGATGGTCACGATAATGTCCGAGCTCATGTTGACAAATTAGAGCCAAGGGCCAGCTATATCAGCTCAGAGTGCTGGTACCCATTGATCAGTTGGTGAGTATACATATTACAATATGCGAGACAGTGTCAATCCCACGTCGCAACCCCGGATTCCAGACGGAGGTTCGGATGCTGAAAGTTCAGCGAAGTACTATCTTGTCGTCGAAAAGCAATGCAATTTATTAATAGAACGATTCTATGTGATGTGAGTGAGACGCTAGGCGTCGTGGATAAATTACTACAGTGTCAGCTAGAGAATATGATGGCTTTTCATGTGTCTGGAAGCAATGCCCACTATGTTGATAATATAAAGAAACAGATTTTAATCCGAGTAAGGCCTATCCTCAGCAATAGACTACCGAGATAGGTATTCCTTGATTTTAACAGGCGCGTAGGCAGCACATCTCGTAGGTCCCGTCTTCCGGTCCTCATTTGAATACTGTGTCTTGAGAAGGGATGCCTGGAACTCAAATGTTTATATTTTTTTTAAAGGCGCACGGGGCGACGACGAGCATTAAAATTTCAAAGCAAAGTATTGTATACGCAAAATGACGTTGAAAAAGTAATTAGGGGCCGAGAACGGGGGTTTCGCACAACTGTGTAGGCTCCGAATTCGAAGCCCCCTGAATGGCACCGAGGAGACGACCAACAGTCGCGAGCGTGATGCGAGTAGTTGGCTTTTTCCAACCCTCAGCAATGGGCAGGCGCTCTTCTCTGAAGAAAATGTTGACGAACCTAAGATGTGGTCAGATACGATTTATCTACGTTGAAGCAGATACGAACTTCTTTGGAGCGACACCAATAACTGGATCACCCATGACGCTGAGGTAGAATGCAGAGGCACCGCTGCGACCCTGGATCTCCTTGGGCGTATTGGTAATGTTGGGATTCGTCGCAAGTGAGATCGCCAGCCGGTCGTGTTGAACCTGACCGGCGGAGGTGATGTTGTAATAGTCGACGGTGGGATTAGAGTTGGCTAAAGTGCTGAAGATTGTCTCATTGAAACGCAGATTATCTCCGAGTGCGAAATCCTCGCGTGACAAAGACGCGTCGCTCTCGAGAAGATTGTGGCTACAGAGTATTCGTAATTCAGTATAATCAATTCGTATGGGACTTACAGCTTCAGTGCATCCAAATTCAACGTCGTGGGCTCGGGACCGGACAAGAGACCGAGCTTCGCGGCGGAGAGAATTAGCTCCGGCGCCATGTTGAAGCCTTCTATGCACAGAACATGTCAGTCCAGAACAAAGACGTGCGGAGGTGTTACCCACCGCTGGCTGCCTTCAATATCATGGGAATAGAAATCTTTTGCCATCCCTCGGAAGGTAGCCATGATTAGCTAGTCTGTCAAATTCGAACGTTATGATTATCGACCGGTGAAAGGGAGCACATTTCACCCACGTGTTTAGTCCAGGGCAAGGGGAACGAACGTCGGTGGCGTTAGGAGCAATCCATTTGTGGTCGTTGTTGTTCGAGTACCACGGAGTCGCACTGGTGGAAGCAATAGCGGCCAAAATGAGAGATGCAGCGAGAAGATACATATGAAGACCGGCGTTTCTGGGTAAAACTTTCGGTGGGTTTATATAGAGGTGTGCCGTCTAAATTTAACACACTGCTGAAGTTCGCAGGCATCCGCAGCACCCTTCGGCGTGCACGGGATCTCCTCTACACCGGTGAATAAGCAGTAGCAATATCCCAAAGGAGGCGAAGTGTATTAACGGCATAATACATCGCTACCAAAAGATCAGCCGCGAATGAACAGCTTCAATGCCAATGGGACACATCCCTCCGAAACGGCACCAGCATTTCAGGCAGTTTCAGGCATTCTGGTGGTGAATGCGGTGCTTTAATCGGAAAATCAGGCTCTCGGCATTGCCAAGATGGAAGTCGCAAGAATGGACAAGGTTGACAAATTCAAAATCAAGAAACTCTTTGCCAACGGGAGTGGGAGCGGCAACCGACTACCGAAAACTCCGTAAAATAGCTGTAGATCAAAGCGGTGCGATGGATGCATGGGGATATATCGTGAGAAAAACTGTTTCGTCGAATTAAATTTGATAATTCAGCGAGGCAAAAGGCATTTTTATTCATAAATACCTCGCTGATTTGCGTAGAGAGCAGCGTAAATATATACCTCACATCAAAACATTACCCTGCACCGGAAGCACGCTCTCATGGTCGGGATCACCACCGCTGGTGCTCCCAGCCTCTTGCCCTCCTTTTCGCGCATCACTCGCGTGGGGCATCGAAACCTTGTTGACTGCGATTGCTTTCAGAAGTTGCAGTCCCTGTCGAGCCGCGCGACTGCTTTATTAGGGAGTCTTGCTGGCGCAGCCGCATGTTGATTCCATCAGAAGCTTTTGATGGCCGTTTCTTTCCAACTCCAATTCCTACGCCCAGTCCAACTCCAATTCACCCGCCGTCCAATGCCAGCGCCGTGAGCCTCAATGCGGGGTACGACCCGTACGCCAACACCGCACCACGTACAGCCCCTTGGCGCAGGCACGAATGAGCGCAACCGTGCGTTAGAGCTGGTGGCTTGTCCTGGATCATTGTGAGTGGTTTATCTTCCGTTCCATCTCTTCCCCCCTTTTCTTGCCCTTCACTGACCATTCCTTTCGCTCTTCATTTCGTTCTCAGTTTTTCTTTCATTTCATTTCGTTCCTCCGCCACTCAGCGCACCTTGTCGACGGCGCAGGATGATGCTGCGCACGGGGGTTGCCGCTCACCTGCCTTCCCTCCACCTCCACCTCGAACGCGCTCATCTCCGCCCACAACAAGCCCGTCAGATTTTTGCGTTACAGGATGAGTACAGGGGTACCGACGCCGCTCACCCGCCCCGCCCTACCCGATCTTCCGCAACACCCTTCCCTTGACGGGTACATCCCTCCCGTTATCGCGCGACGCTGCTCGTAGGCGGGTGTCGCCACTTGCCCGCGCGCATCCACCACCGTCTCCTGCGACGCGCGCTGCACCCGACGCCGCCGCGCGAATGTGTGGTGAGGTCGTCTCCTCCTCTCCATGTGGCCACGCCGATCATCCTCGTACCACCGAGACGCCATCGCGAACATCCGATCTCACAGCGATCACTGAAAGTGGCGAGGATGCCGGATGCGCCATGCACACTCGTTGGAGGCGGCCTGGAGTGAGTGATGTGCGATGACGCGGCGATGATGACCCTCGCAGTCGCGACGACGCAGGGTGGGTGAACGTCGCGCATGCATACGAGCATCCAGCGCAGGGTGGGTGTGACTGGTTGTGAAGAAGTAGGTGCTTGCGCTCCCAATTGCGCTGTGGATCTCGGGCTCATTCTTTCTCGACAGATCGCCCTGGCTCCTCGCGAGGTACGACGTCCGAAATTGCTTCGTCACCAGAACCTATCCCCACCGCCTCAACCGCCACGCTCTCCACCGCAGACACCACCATTACTGCGCTGCCATCACCCTGACGCCCGCATTGTGCACACTTTATCCCGCACCCTCGCACTATTGCGAGATCCTTCCCAGCTGCTCCCCCCCATCTCGCTCGGGCCTGATGCCGAGGCCTTTTGCCCGTGTTCTGACATTAAGCGGCGCGTCCTGGGTGGGGACGCCGACGGAGGAAGCAGGGCATTGAGAAACGATTGTGAATGGGCGCCTCACATCACGACGACGACCCCCATCTTCCGCGACGCTGCGGCCCTCCACCGGCCCCGGATCTTTGCGCTGAGGAACGAAGAACGAGAAATACCGTTGCGCCCAGCGCACCTGTACATTTACTGCACAGCTCGCGACGATGCTCATCGCTCCCTGCCGTCCCGCTGCCTCGAACGCGCCGGCTTCCGGCAACAAATCTGCCACGGCCTTCCGCGTGGCTCACTCATTTGGAGCTCGGCCATCCGCCGCGGCGCGATCGAACTGCTGGTGGCAGGTGAACGGCGTTGCTCCCCGGGCGCTCTACGCGAGAAACGCCAGCGTTTAGCCTCGGACGCCGTTCATGATGGCGCGACTCGGGCGAGGAAGGGGTTGGTGTGTGCGTGCATCCAAGTGTGGGAGGGCCAGGGAGGCTGATGCTGGCATGTCGCGAATGGGTCCATGGGACTGGATGGGGAGATGAGCGGATGTCACGCGGGGACTAGGTACGCTTCTTCTTGATCACGCCGTGGAAGTGAGGCTACTTCCTGGATAGATTTGGCGAGGAGAGGCCAGAATAAAGTGCTCACGAGTCACGCCACGACCTCGACTTCCCGCCGTTATCTTATGCCTTTGATAGGATACCCCGCTTGAATGTACTAAAAGCTTTGTGAACCCAAGGTGTCTTCTCGTTCCGACAGAATCAAGAAACTGGAGCATGAACTTGTGATTATATTCTATAGAACAACGTCGGCAGTTTCTCTGGGAGAGGTTTCCCAGAGGAAGGTGTTTTAAATTCCCACCACCGAAGCGCTTTTAAACGGAGTATAAACGAAGTACTTGCTGTGCACAGGCTTCGCAGAATTTTTGTGTAGGAATTGACTTTGAGGAACATCGGCGAAATAATATTTAAATAACCAAAAAAAAAAAAAAGCGCAATTGGTAGGGAGGCCGTTTTCATCCCGCAGATGTCGATTTAAATAGAAGGCAACACTCCTTGGACGTTACCTATCCTTTCCCATACGTTGTAGATTTTTCAAGGCATAGTGCGAGTGCGGTGAACCTGCCGAAATGAGTTGAACCTCATCTGATCCCATCAAAGAAATGGTCCGCCTCGTTTCACTCCCAGAAGCAGCATCATCGAGAATGTATATAGCTCACAAATTGATGGTAGAATATTCTGGGCGAGCAGAGCGTCGTATACAAGGTGCTATCGTAATTACAACATTTGATATTCCTAATTTGGGGAGTTTCTCTGAAAAACCGAGTTCCTCTTCAGAATCATCCTTGAAATTGATTTGGAAATAGAAACATCAAGCCAGAGTTGAGCCAACGAGAAACTGTCTTTCTGACTCTTTCTCTCTGGCTGTATTAATGTAAATCTCGTTCTGAATGCGATTTTACCAAATTGTTGGATAATGATGAAATTACTCACCAAAGCGGTAGAATAGTTCTGTACCCAATCACTCCTCTGAAGGCGAATAGACCCGGAGGGATGGAGCAGGTAGACAAGGTATATTTGGGAAAGAAAAATAGACCGAGGACGCATGTACAGGCCTATTGACAGAGGGAATTACCAATTCTTTCCAGTGTGGCGTCCAATATTTGCAATATGTCTGCCCCATACTCGCGAACCTTGTAGTACTTGTCTCTGTGCCAGAAATGTCAATTTTCGGACGAGGAAGGATGTGAACCATACCTTAACAGTGCACCGATATCATTTCGCGGCACTGTCGCTATCACGGCCTCTACCGTTGACTCGTGCCCAACGAGTTCTAGCAGCAACAGACAAGTAGATGACCGTATCTGGGGGTCGAATGACTGAAGCCCATCGAGGACGTCATTCAGCACTTTCGCGGCAACCATCCCCTCAGCGCCTTCCCGCCATCTCGCCATGCGAGTAAGAAGGTCAATTACAGCAGCAGTGGGTGTGCGCTTACGACCTTTAGGGTCTTCTCTGGGTGACTGTGAAAACCTCTGGAATATGGACAAATGGGGGGAGACGTACGACCAGAAAGTCACGAGCAAGTCGTAGAGGCACATGTCAAGCACGGCAATTGCCGTAGACCTGTGGGACACCAACTCGCCGAAAATATGGCAGATGTGCGGGCGTCGGGTGACAGTTGGTGATCTCAACCGTTTTTCGAGGTATTTTCATGTGTTTGCCTCCACAACGGCTACTGCAGTGGACTCGCAGAGGGCTAGGTTGTGTACTATCAGGAATAGCAGGGATTCTTGCTTGTCTCCGGCGTTGGGAGCTTCGAGCATGTTTACAATGTGATGTAGCAGCATTGCCTCGACAGATACCGTTCCAGCTGTGACCGGCGGGAGTTTGAGATGAGGGACGCGAGATATAAGCCATAGTGCTCTATCAACGACCTGGGGCATATCACTGTCACTGACAGCATAAAATGAGACACGTGGTAGTGAACACCCTGCTGTTATCTCACCACACGAGAGCCACAAGTGAATTGCAGGTTACCTCAGCGGTGGCTTTACGCGGGGCATCGAGCAATGTTGTGGCCGGCCCCTCCCACCACTCCGCAAGCGGGTCAATCGGCGTGGTGTCGTCAACACTTTACTAGATAAGTTTATAAACCTCAGATGAGATGTGTAAGTCAAGGGAGACATACTGCCAGAGAGTCCCAAGCAGGAGGGGGAGCATGCGGACAAGTGGACTCGTAGGACGTCAAGCTCTTCAGCATCGAGAAAATGTGCTGGTATGGGTCGGTGGGGCGAGATCTTAGAAGTTTCTCCATGGAGTTCAGGACATTTGCTTCCATGATGGCTACTGCACCGGACTCGTGGAGTGCCAGGTTGGATAATATCTGAAATATCACTGGATAGCGCCATTTTGTCATGGTCGGAGCCTTGAGCGTGTTCAGAATGTGGTCCAGCAGCTTTGCCTCGGATGCTCTGGTCGTTAGTTATGTTAGAATATTCTGGGCGAGCAGAGCGTGATATTGATATGCAAGGTGCTATCCTAATTACAACATTCACCGCCGTCACTAATATTTGGCGGGGGTCTTACTTAATTCGGGGAGTTCTTCCGAGGAACCCAGTTCCTGTTTAAATCATTTTTAAAATCATCAAGCCAGAGTCGAGCCAGAGAAGGCCAGAGAGCTCAGAGAAAGAGTCTCTCTGGCTCTATTAACATAAAATCTTTTTCTTAAAATTTTTTTAGGATACATAATTCAATTCCTTGCCAAGGCGGCAAAATGGTCCAGAGTTGTCGCTCCTCGGGGAGGCAAAGGGGAGAGGTATGGTACATACGGTATATTCGGAAGAGTAAAAATAGTGGATGTTATCTCGAGGAGGCGTGTACTACGCCTACTGAGCAGGGGAACTGCCATTGATTCTTTCCAATGTGACATCTAATATTTGCAATATCTCGGCTGCACAGTCGGGAATATCATTGCTCCATCCGCTGGGTCAGACCGGTCAATGTTTTGGAAAGGACGAGAGAGGTTTGGACATACCTCGACAGTGTGAGTACGCTGATATCTTCTCGCGGCACTATTTCTACCACGGTCCGCACCGTTGATTCGTGCCCAACAAGCTCTTGCAGTAACATCAGCGTAAAGAGCCGTATCTGGAGGTCGAGTGAATGAAGCCCATCGAGGACATTATCCAGCGCTGTCGTGGCCACCACACCCTCCGCGCCATCTTGCCATCTCGCGATGCAGGCGAGCAGGTCAATTACAGAAAGAGTGAGATGACGACTATAGGGGTATTCACTGGATTTGCACTGGATGACTTTGAAAAACTCTGGATATATGGAGAAAGTAAGCGGAGACGTACTGCCAGAGAGTTGCAAGCAAGTCGTACAGGTGCATGTTAAGCACAGCAGTCGCAGTGGACTCGCAAGACACCAATCTCTTCAGCATCGGGAAAATGTGCTTGTATAGGTCAGTGGGGCGAGATCTCAGAAGTTTCTCTACGGAGTTTAGTATGTTCGCCTCCACGATGGCTACTGCACGGGACTCGTGGAGTGCTAGGTCGGATAATATCTGAAATATCACCGGATAGCGCCATTTAGCCGTGCCCGGAGCTTTGCGCATGTCCACAATGTGGTCCAGTAGCTTTGTGAGCAACAGGGATTTGATATGGGAAGTGCGATATAGTAGCCATAATATTCCCTCGACGACCTGCGGTATATGACTGTCACTAATGGTACAGATTAGAGATGTGGCAGCGAACACCGGTGATATCTCACCACAAGAGAGCCACAAGTGAACTGCAGGTTGCCTCAGCGGTGGCTTGACGTGGGGCCTCCAGCAATTTCGTGGTCACCAGATTCTCCCACCGTGCCGCAAGCCCGTCAATCGGCGGGATATTTTCGATACCTTGACTAGATGAGTTTGTAAACCTCTGAGAAAATGTGTAAGTCAATAGAGACATACCACAAGCGAGTTGAAAACAGCTCAAGCGGGATCATGTGGAGGATGGCCATCGCAGTTGACTCATGGGATGCCAAGTTTTCTAGCATCGAGAAAATGTGCTGGTATAGGTCGGTGGGGCGAGATCTCAGAAGTTTCTCGATGAAGTTCAGGACATTTGCCCCCACGATGGCTACTGCACTGGACCGACGGAGTGCCAGGTGGGATAATATCTGAAATATCACCGGATAGCGCCATTTTCACGTGTTCGGAGCCTTGAGCATGTCCGCAATGTGGTTCAGCAGCTTTCCCTCGACAGATACTCCCGTTGTGACCGATGGGAATATGATATGGGGAGCGCGAGATAGTAGCCATAATGCTCCATCAACGACCTGCGGTATATCGCTATCACTGAGAGCAAAGATGAGAGATGCAGCAGTGAACACACTGGCGATATCTCACCAAAAAACAGCTACAAGTGAACTGGAGGTTGCCTCCAGGGTGGCTTTGTGCTGGGCAGTTAGTAACCTCGTGGTCACCAGAACCTCTAACCAGCTCGCAAATATGTCAATCGGTGCGGTATCCTCGAAACTGTTGCTGGATGAGTTTCAAGTTGTAAACCTGTGAGGAGTTGTGCAAGTCAACGAAGACGTACTGCCAGAGAGTCCCAAGCAGGTCGAGGGGGAGCATGCGGACGACGGCCATCGCAGTGGACTCGTAGGACGCCAAACTCTCCAGTATCGGGATAATATCACAACTGGGAAGGTATCGGTCGGTGGCCAGAAATCTCAGATGTTTGTCCAAGGAATTTGGTAAGTTTCCCTCGGCAACGGCTACTGCGCTGGACTCATGGAGCGCCAGGCAGGATATTATCTCGAAGATCTTCAAATAGGCCCATTTCAGAGAGCCTGGAGCTTCGAGCATGCCCGCGATGTCGTTGAGCAGTGTCGCCCCTGCCAAAGTGTCATACTCAGCCTGTGCTCTCTGGGAAAGATCCCCCAGAATGGTACTCTTTGTCGATACCGAGACGTATTCACACCTGGATAACAAATTAACTCAGAATGTCCGACGTCTCGATGGATGAACATACACCAGGTAGCTTCCATAGATCTCCGCATCCTTTGCAGACAGTGGTATGCCGTCAATAGTGCTGATGAACTCCAATGCTTGTCGATTATATAGGAGCTTCATGAGCGGCTTCGCCGCCGCATGGAGGTTGATGGTTGGGCTGGCATGAAGGTTAGGATTACTGTCCGACCACCAGCTACGGACGCTGCCGAACGTCTGCTGGCGAGTCAGTGGCGGCATGGCGGGAGGTGGGACGGTGGAAAGGTGTGGGGATACAGCTTTGTACAGGGCTGTACCGCATAGTATTCTGTCGGTGATTTGGAGGGGATCCTAATTTGGGACGTAAGCGCTGGCGGCGAGAAATGGATTGATGCACCCACGCACTCTGGGAACATATCAAAAACACGAAAATAAGGGCGAGGAGTGACCTGAGGCAAAAAAAAGGCTCACGTACTATGTCCGGGGCTGCAGAGGCGAATTCAAAAATTTCAAGCGGCAAAAAGAGAAAAAAAGAAGAGAAAAGAGAGAGACTATCTAAAATATGTGGAAACCATTTGCACACAAATTTTCAACGCCAAATAGGCTGGACTGTACTCAGGAACGACAGTTTTGCTTGAAATCCTATCTTGACTACTGAATTCAAGTCCTATGTAAGTCGGCCGATTTTTCGCCGAATACACATAGGACGCAGCCAATGAGAATCAAAGGTGTCAATCATTTCTGACAATCATTCCAAACATCGGTGCTCCTGCTGCACCGCGCCGGTCCTATACAATGTACATACAGCCTCCTACTGCATAGCCACCTGTCTGTGCATGATGAGAACCGGTTTAAGTAGCTACTCACTGGGCTTGCGCGCTACTGCCTCAGGGACACAATATCACACCGGGTGAATTTTCCTGTCTATGAACCTGCAACTCCAATGTCCGAATTGGGAAGCACATCCGCCTTCAATGCATCAGGAAAATCCGAAGTTGCTGTGGAGACCACGATAGACCCACAGAGACATCATAGACCTCATAGAAATACCTTGTCTATGATAGCTGGGGGGGAGGGGGTGGGTCCATTCTCATAGACCACGATAGACCCTCATACTGTGGGCCACGACTCTATAGACCTCACATTCATAGCCCTTAAAAGTGCTCATAGACCGTCCGAGTCATCAATTTCATAGGACTCGGAGCGCTGATAGAGCTCATAGATCAATGAATTCTGACCGGATTAAATTCCACACTATTACTACGCACACCAAAAATAACAAGTAGATGATAAAAATAAGATAAACGGAATATGAGACCGTTGCGAATAAGTCTGGAAAGCACGGCAAGGTCAGCAACAAGTGATTGCAGAACCTTGGAATAGACTTACATTCTACATCTGGGAGAAACAACACCGCTGAATGGCAGCAGGCCGGCGACGGCTGGGACGGCACAGTACGTATAACTCCGACACTGCGAACAATTTGTGAAATTGAGGAAGGACAACCTGTAGCGTACGGAACTGATCTGCAGAAATATCAGTTGCAGGAAAAAGCAACGGAGAGAGTCACTTACGACCCTCGCGGAATGCAGCGCAAGCAAATCCTTGATGGCGAAGCCTCTAAAAATGGTCATCAGTACTGGGAACGGATGCTCAAACTCGGCCAGAGCAAGTCATTCAGATAATGGAAGCCACACATGAGAGGGAAAGCGGAACCGGGCAGAGGAGAGAGGGAGTGGCAGCGGCACAGACCACAACGACGGAAACTAAGAGACACGGGTTTTAATAACTCTTGATGATAAGCTTGAGAACCTTGAGGAACTTGAGCTTTGAGGGTGTTGAGGGCAAGCTTGAGGTTTGAAGAGGCTTGAAGCTACTAATACTGTAGCGTGAGGGAGGTGCGAGGTGGGGGCGAGAAGAAAAAGCTGTCGTGCTGGCATCAACGTTGCATGATGCATCAACCATCTGTCAAAAAAGTCACGCTGTGTGAAACCCGATCATACCCGATGATCGGAACATCGGAGTTTAAAGACTTAGACAAATCTCACCAATCTCTGACACCACCATGAAATGCGGGACGAGTCTACCAACGTCGGCTCATTTCATTCCTCACACAACCCAGCTGATTGTAGACTACGGTATTTTTCTGGCACTATCCATCTGCTTGCCGTTGTGGCGAACTTTATCGTACCGGTAATTACTCGGAGCCTACGACTCGTCGGAGGTTCAATTGAGGATCAACATAATTTCTGCCCAAAGCCCAAGATGTAGTATGATGCCCAATTTCCATCTCAGGGTAAGAGGATAATGTCTCAAGTTGACAGTTTTACATGTACGACCCCAAAGATTATTGCAGTTCTTTGTAGACATTAGTAGACAACGAAACAGTTCAGGTGTAGAAGGATAGACAATGATAGGCAATGAGAATCAAAAGCCGAGTTTTATAGACATTTATAGACAATCATAGGCACCCATAGACTTGAGGTTACTTTCATAGACAGTGAAACACCTTCAGAGTCCCCGCTCTACTCTAGAGTATTTGGCTTTTTCCTGATGTGGCAAATGTGTTGCAAGGTCAGTATGAGCCGGGAACTCTAGGTTCCGTGAGTGTATACTGTATACAGGGTGTACTTCAAGATATAGGACCCTGAGTGTCCTCAGATAGCAGCCCCCATTATCCGTTCTCTTAACGAAATCTCTCGAATCAGTTTGTATGTCTTTGGCGACATCCCCTTAAGTATTACAAGACATGCCTTCGCTTCGCTCCGGCAGCTTTCACCGTTTCGAAGAGGAAGTTGCGCCTCGTTCAATGCAAATCACCAAGATATTGACAGATGGGACAGCTTCGTTGCATGGAGACCTGCATTCATAGACGTAGTGGGACATCAACCATTATGAACTGTTTACAATAGGCATCTAACGAAACAGTGCTGCTACGACCGATCTTGAATCTAGGTACGGTTTTCCCTCAATTCGTAAAATCTATATCAAAGCGTAACACTTACTGCAAGTTTGATGTTACGAATCTGACCGCAGGTTCGGAGTTATTCCAACGCATCTCTCGTCTTTGTAGTTGGCTTCGTCCTCCCTAAGCTCATCCGTGCGAGTTAGTATCTGAAGTGCGTGGTCAATGCAGGGACGAACCTGTCATCAGGATCGCGTTGTTGGCGTTCTCGCCAGGTAAGAGCATGAAACCGATAAAAGGATGGCAGGAGTAATGTTGTATTAGCGTAGCACATAGCAAGTCAGAAGACTCACTGAGACTGTGACCGACTTGGAGCAGGGAACCCAATGCTGAAAATTGTGAACATTAGTTGGGATGGTAGTACCGCTGCGATGCTCGTGCACCGCGAAACTCTCACAGATAATTGTGATCAAGATTGTGACAAACTATGTGGGTTGGTTGTATGAACCGGACTATTAGCAGATATCTGCATAATCGTCAATGCTATTCGGCTTCCGTTGATGAGATCCGTTGATGACATACTCACCGCCCAAAAATATGATCGTCGACAGAATTCCTTTGAAACGGTGCGAGGTGAACGCATGAAGGGAGCGCTATGGAACGAAGTTAACTTCTTTGAGGCATTGGTGGAGGGGAGGATGCCGAGCTCGATCTTGCCCAAGCAGTGTCAGGGAGGAGGGAGTTGAGACGAGGACTCACGGAATCTTGACCATCTGGGAGTAATGATATGCCCAATAACTGCCCACTGGTGTTGCGTGAAGACCCAGAGTCAAGATAGCTTTGACTGTGATGCAGACGAAAACATACCTGTATGAGAACCGTCCCTACATCTTCACACTGGGCGCATGGAGTCGGCAAGTACTGAAGCGGCACGAATCCGTTCTATTCACCTCTCCGCAGTCCAGAACCCTTGCGTCGAACCTCGGATGGTCGCAATCGAGTCTTGCCAAATAAAGGGACCACCGAGAGATTACCAGCGAGAGGGGATAGGCGCGTTGTTGATGTGATGGATTTTGACGGCTGATGGGCACGGTGGAACTTGCTACAATCGAAGAGATTCAAGGTTGAGCGAGATATCACACAATACACCGAGCAATTTGAGCCGGGTGTTAAGAGTGAAACGTTGAGGGGTATGGACATTGAATATTGCGTTTGAACATTTGTTGAGTAAAGATTGAAGTCTTGAGGCTAGGACCTTGTCAGAAGACTTGATCGACGTTGACTGAGTGAGTTGACTGAGTGTGAATACGCCATGAAGCCTTGATTACTGTGTATCTTGACGCTTCTGGAGTTGGATTTGGTGGGCCGGGCACGGTTCAGAGGGCAAGATCCATGGCATATGCTGCGTGGGACAGAACGGAGCACGGGGGGCAGCAGCGAGAGCGGAGAGGCGGAGATGATGGGAGTAGAACAAAAGGGGGATTTACTCGACAGCCTGCCTTTTACACGGGCCTTGAGCGGCTGATCGGGGATGTGGGATTTGGCAAGCGCCGGGGCGTCTAGGCTAAATTTTGATACAGAAGGTCAGCTGAGATAGCCATTGGGGGTAATTTCGGTGGAACAAAGAGGTGCAATCTGATTCGAGGCATCTGCTTAATACACGAGGTATCCCCATCGTGGTGCTTCCTCCAAAGTGCTTTGCGCAACGCAATTTCAACTCCCACAGCACCGCAGGAATCGTACGGCCTTTCCCCATTCTCCTCGACGGAACTGCGCATCGCAGTCCAGGTCGTTGAATCGCACAGCAAATTGGACCCGAGACCAGCTGTGCCGCAGCAAAATATGATGCATTACCTGTCCCGCTCAGACGCGTAAGACGCAAGGTCTGACACCGTAGTATGCCGCAGGAACGGTTAATTAATTAAATTCTTCGCGGTAGAGGCGATGCAAAAAATACGTGGCCGCAACCATACTTTTAACGAGATGGTGCGCGATTTGTTGTACATGCTTGGCCTTACCCGATAAATCTCTGCTCCTTTGCTCTTGCGCTGCTCGTCGTTTCTTCGTATCTCCATTCAGGAAACTTCTCCTGCTCCTTTTCCGTCCTTTTCCAACTCACATCAATAAGGCTATCTCTGTCTTGCCCAAATCCACAGCGATGTGCCGCCTCATGTTGAACTACGCACTGCGGATTGTTCCCGCCATCTTCATTTGCAGTCCCAGTTCGGCTATATCTGCCTGCTCAGCTCCGGCGATTTCTTACTAGATCCGGAGCTTCTTTACCGCAGCATGCTCAGTTTTCATTTAAATAGACTAATTGAAATTTACGCGGCATCCTTGGATCTTTGCTTTCCTCCCAGATTCAAGAACTCACAGCGTCCCGACGAGTGGATGTCGCTCGGTTCTTCAACGGTTTTTATGTTTCCAGACCTCGAAAGGATTCACTGACACATTTTAGTCATCCCAGAACTCCCTGGACCGACGCCGAATCTCTTACCAAACGGTGTTTCGGTGTGTATTCTGCATTAAACCGTTCAGCTCATCGCTCTTCATGATTCCAACAGTCGACAGCTTCCTGCGCTTCACCACTCTTAACTGGCTATTTCAAATTGGTGAATACAGTTCTTTGATCCTCATCCATGAATTCAACCACGCCAGCCCTTCTACTACGGGTTTCACACTGATTCCTATATTTTATCCAACAGCAGGCACTCTGTTCACTAGGTTAAGCCATGAAGTTGACCTTTATGGGTTCGTTTACACGTCAGTTCCTTCCATTTCGGTCACTCAATTTGTATGTTCTTCAGCACATCTAAAACTCCCAATGCCACCTATCAAGTACGTCTCATCAACTGCTCTGGACGTCGCATTAACACTTGCCTCGTAAATTCCATACAAACTCTTTCAAAGTGCATATATGCTGTGGTTGATTTTCGACAATCGGACACAATCCGCACATCGAGTTGTAACCCCCATGTGCCTACTTTCAGTGCTTCGACTCGGGTAAATATCTCGGCTCCTCCTGTCCCACCAATCCGCCGTGCGCACTCGCGGGAGTAATGAGACCCAATCACGTCTATTCGCTGTAACTAATTGCCGCAATTAACTCTTTTTGAAAGCTCTTCCTCTCTCATCTTTTCTGTTTTAAAGATCCGGTGTTCTTACTCGTTTCTACTCTTTCATACCACTGGCGTCTGCCAAAGATGCAGCTCGCCTATATCTACTTTACATTCTGACCTCATTCTCCTGAAGAACTTGATGAATGAATTGAGAAAACTGAACTATTCTCAGTCCATACCGTCACCCGGACATGTTTAAAGGCTCTCTTTCACGAACTTCCACGTACAATATCAGCTGACCACCTACCACTGCACATATCGCAGCTCGGATCTTGATTTTCTCTCGCACTGCCTCATGAGCCATAGGCTTCTATGCGGCCTTGAATAAAAATACACTGGTCTGCGGACGCTCTCGGAGCATGGATCAATACCGAGATCCAAGATCACAGATCTCCCCACGCCGGGGACGATCTCTCAACGTTCGAATTGGTACGTCCCGCCAACCTCCCGCATCGAATTCAACACGGATCGGAGTCATATCACGACCTGACTCAATCTAATTTTCCAGACTCCGCCGGAGCGGAGCGAAGGCGTTTCTTGTGTATTATTAAATTCATAAACAAAATATATCTGATCTGTATCATTCGTACGATCCAAGTTTTCCCACTCCTAATTTCGACGATGGCATTCTGTAAATATTCATGGAGCTACATTCATCCCATCTGCACGTAGGACAAAGCTGCAGACTTCCGAAATTAGTTGCTCCACTACACAGCATATTTTGAAACCGTTTGCACAATTTGAGTTGTGTCACTATCATTGAGTCCACAGAAGTCTGGATTTTTTTTTTTGAAGCTCCGGCTTTCTTATATTCGTGCAGAATAAATTGGAGCTCACAATAGTAATTGTAAGGTGGTTGAAATAAATTATAGTATTACATCTGTACATCAGTGACTGCCTGACTGAATTTGGGATTGCCGTTCCAAGAACGCAATAACCTGCTCCTCGGGTATGCGTACCTTCTCATTTTTTCCTAGAGGAGGATGGCCGCACAAACAATGGTTGTGTCCACCCTTACCAGCGCATGTGAGTCTTTTGCTACAATAGTTCTTGAGGCACGGTGCACAGCGTTTTGAACTGCGTTTTGATGATTCGGCATGTGGTGCAGTGGCGCCCGGAATTAAAGTCTGGTTCTGTGCGGGCCGAAAGTTGGGAGCGGTGGAGACCGCTCGGGCCTCTTGCCAGTGGAATGCCTCGCTGGGCTGAGATGTCACCGAGACGCGCGACGCGATACGGAGAAGGGAGGAAGATGATGGCTAACTAGAACAAACAATGCTAACTACAACAGGGGCGCCAATCTGGGCAGTGCTCCCGCACCAACCACAGTTGCCCCCCACCAGGCGATGTCCGTCCCGGACATCCTGCACCCTGCTCGTCCCCATGCCCTCCTATGGGCACCGCTCGATCGCACCGTACCGCATTGTGTCGGGCTCGATAGTGCCGCACTAGTTGCGTCACGGGCTCCCCCTGCTACATGCCAGCGGGTTTAGGGAACGTTTCCCCGGCGGTCATCATTAGTAGGATGTCCGCCATTCTCTCCTCTGCCTCCGCTATATTGAGGTCCTCTTGTGTGGGTATCGTATCATTCATGTCGCGTGGGTGCCGATTATCTAGGTCGGTTCCCCTTAGCGGGATATAGTGTCGTAGTCTTCGTGAATGAGTATGCTGGGAATTTTTCAGTGGAATGCCGTTCAAGTCACAAAGTGAGAAGGAATTAAGAAAACGTGCGTATATTTGTACTGGGCCCGACCATCGCGGTGCGAGCTTGTTAATGGACAAGTGGTTTTCGTCTGCTGGTGAGTCATACCACTGGACAATATCACCAATTTTAAACTCGACAATCTTGGCGTTGCTGTCGAAGCTGTTTTTCTGTTTTTCTGCTTTTTGGAGGGATAGGAGGTGTGCGTTCCACCGCAGGCTCTCAGCCAGGGCGAAATGAATGTCTACATCCGTTGATGTCGTTGGCGTAGGGCTGGTTGGGGTCGAGTCGTCTGGGCGGAAAGTCCTGCCGAAGAGGAGCTCGCGCGGGGTGGTTTTGAGTGCAATAAGAATGCGGTCGTTCATTTGTTGAATGGCCTCGTTGAGGTGTTCGGGCCAGTTTCTAGGGATGTCGTCCGGGTTTACTGTGCCCTCGTCGGTGTCATGATCTGGGGCACACAACCGTTTCAGTACGTTGAGGAGAATTTTATTGCTCCCCTCGATTAAACCGTTGACCCAGGGGGAGTATGACGCAGTTGTAATGTGTGTTATTCCTTTCTCCGCACAGAAGGTGTCGACTTTCTTATTGTTGAAGTGCTTGCCGCCATCTGCCATGAATGAATCTGGCGTGGCGAACTCACAAACGTGTTCGAGGGAGTGTATTGTGGTATCTGCGCTGCCTGCGACCTTGAGTTTAGAGCCCCACACAAAGTGTGAGAAGACGTCGATATATAGGCCTACGGTTTTGAAGCCGCCTTTCCCAAGCGGGAGGGAAAGGTAGTCGCCCGCAACAAGTGCGAACGGTCGTGTCCGTCGGATGGGCTGTAATGTGGAGTTAAGTGTTGTAGCGCCGAAGCTTTTACATTTCGGGCATTCCAGTGCGGCTTGGCGACAGTCGGTATCCATCCCTGGCCAGAAGTACTCATCTGCGAGTTTCAGTTTGGTACTATCCACGCCGAAATGACCGTTCTTGGCGTGGGTCATCAGGGCTAGGTCAAAGCCCCGAGCCGACGGAACACATCTCGTCCGTGAGACTCTCCTGGCTGCCGCATCCGCGACACGCCACAGTTTACCATCCTCAATCATGAAGCCGTTTGCTCGATGGACTGCTCTGCGCCGTTCTGAAATGGTCGAACCCGCTGAGAAGCCTAGTAAATGGTCTATAATCGGTGCAAAGAATATATCGTCAGCAAATTCAATTTGTAGAGGATGGCGTATGTCCTCAGCCGTTGGGGAGTCCTCGCCGATGCTGAACATGTCGCGTGTGATGCCGGTCGATGCTTCCCAGTCTGCAAGCACCGACCAGTCAGAGCCGTCTGTGGGTGTCCGTTTGCGTTCGCTCCACATACGGCTGAGGCTGTCAGCAACTGGGTTTTCTACTCCCGGTCTATGTCGGATGTCGATAATATTCCTTGCCAATATTGATTCCTTCCATCTGCTATGGTGCGTACTTATCCGTTCCTTCATCAGGCAATCCCGCAGGGCTTGGCAGTCTGTCTCGATTTCGATTGCCGATCCGTACGTGTAAGCCTCAAATTCGTCCAGACTGTACTTCAGTGCCGCAAATTCCAATAAAAATGGTTCGTACTTAGCTTCGCTCGTTGAGGTCCGTTTGGAGCAGTATGCGATGGGGTGCCAAATCAATACCTCTTTGCCATCTTTGTCGATGTGAGGGAATTGTTGTGCCAGAAATCCCGCAAACCCTTCTCCCGACCCATCGGTCGTGATTCGAAAGGTTCGGCCGTCGTATTGGGGAGCCTTAAGAAGCGGCTCCTGGGATAGTAGGCATTTGAGGGTAAGGAAGGCCTTCTGTTGTGTCGGTCCCCACTTGTTCTTGATGGAGGTCGTCTTCAGCGCTCGTTTGTACGCGCCTTTCCGTGCTCGCCAATTTGAACTTGGGGCCTTTACCTCTACGTTTCGGGTCAGATCCGTTAGTGGTGCGGCAATCCTTGCGTAGTTCGCGATTAGTCGGCGGAAGAAGTTCGTCAGGCCGAGAAACCCCATTAGATCGGACACGGTCTCTGGTACTGGCCAATTCACAACCGCGCCTACTTTGTCTAGATTCGGTTTCAACCCGTTCGGGCCCACCATTGCACCTGCAAATAGGACCTCTGTGAAGAACAGTTTCGTTTTTGACGGCGCAAGTGAGAGTTTGCGTTCTCTGCAGCGTTTGAAAAACTTAGCTAGGTTCCCCAGCTTCGTCTCGAAGATGTCCCCTGGCATGCAGATATCATCCATCCAGGCTACCAGTTCACGTCCGATCATGTCGTCGAGTGCTACCGCCACCATCTCGCAAAAGGTTGAAGGTGCGCCTGTGAGTCCAAACGGCATCCGGAGGTAGACGAAGTAGCCGCGGCCCTCAACATAGAAGGCGGTATATGGTACCGACTCATCATCTAATGGGACAGCGTAGTATCCTGCTGCAAAATCGATAACACTCGCCCACCTGTGACCTGCTGCAAACTCTTGTTTCGCTTTCAGATCCCCATGCGGGAAGGGCGGTATCTGGGTCGCTTTGTTGACTGCTGTGAATGCGTGGCAGACGCGCCATTTTGTCTTCTTCCCTTCTGTCTCTGGGGTTGCATTCTCGACCGCCTCAAGTAACGCTTCGTCCGTCTCGCCTGGCTCCATGGCTTCCTCCCAAAAGGGGGGCAGACCGTTCCTAATACACTCCGCGTTCACCTTGCGAAGAACCTCAGTCCGGGTGATTCCTGTCTTTCCAGCTTCTTTCGGTGCAAGGTTTGTGCTATTAAGGCATTTGAGAAACTCGCCTGGTACTCGTTGAATCACGTGCGACTCTTCCATCTCATCTAGGATTTCATAGAACCAGTCTTTCTGCTTTTCAGTGAGTGGTCGTTGTGACATCCGCTTTGGGAGCTTGGCGTCGTCGTCGATATTCAAGTGGTGTTTCCACCAGTCTACAAAGAAAACCTCGGACATGGATAACGCGAAAACATCAGCGTATTCTCGGATGAGCGCGACAACCTTAGCTCGTTGTTCGTCCGTCAAATCCGTGCCAATCTGGATCTTGTTTAAGATCTCTTGTACGCGTTCATCAGCAAAATGTTTTAGGTCTGGTGTGTCTGGATGACATGACATCTCTGGTTGGTATGGCTCCCAAACCAGCCAGACTCAACCAGATGGAACCAGAATAAAAACATTGCCAGATGCAACAGCTTTTCAACAGCCGTACCATCCGCGCCAGTTTACTATGTGCGTGTCAGAATATGTAAGAATATCATTATTACAAGTACGGAATTAAAATGCGATTTCATTTGCGTGATGGTCTACATATTTATTTACATGATAAGCAGTGAACGCGTCGAGAGAATGTACATAACGAAATCCAACAGGTAGGTGCTGAGATCCGTAAACTGGGAGAAGGTGGGCACCGCGGAGTAGCGCATCGAGATGAAGCACGGTGCAGAGCCGATTTTGGCCTCGGTATTCTGGCTCCACGATCCACATCCCGGTCTCAATGTCCGGAGATCGCCCAACCTTCTTAAACCAGTCGACAAGAGCACACGGATAGTCGACGCCATCATGCGAAAAAGAAAAGAAAAGGCGCACACGGACAACATTCATGCCACGGAAGCCGGGTGTCTCTTGGTTCTCGACGGCAAAAGCGCAGTCGCGTCGGGCTCCTTTCTTCCTCCAAGTGGGAGTAGATCGAATACGCTCTCGGCGCATGCCCCGGATACCAGACGGATCGCTGGGCGCGTAGAATGTGGCGATGGCGGAATGGTAGACGGAAACGGGATGCTCGGAGATGTCGGAAGAGTCGAGCTCAGCACTGCCGTCATCGGAGTAGGTATTAGATTGAAGCTGATCGCGAAGGAAGCTCGCCAGGAGGTTGGGAAAGTTAGGAACACCAATATGCGCCGCAAGGTCTTCCGGAAGGCGGGGATAGGAACGTTCTATCACATTGATCATCGAAGTTAGTAAAATTCACTTGACGTGCTGCACAGAATGGGTACCTCTTCTGCGAGCGAGAACAACGTTTCCCTCTACACGCGCCTCGTCAATTGGCCCCCCATCATCATCTTCATCGGGTGGCTTCCGCTTGTCGGGACCCGGGGTATGGACTGGGGGAAGCATCCCACGCTCGATGAAGTCAGCACGGGAAGCGGCCAGCTTGTCAAGCCGCTGGTTTGTTTGAAGCATTTGGGACAATGCTTCGTACCGAGAAGACCGTCGCCAAGGCTTCTTGACGGCAGTAATGTGGCGCGACTCAGTGATAGAAGAACAAACACCCCCTGGAGCGCCAAAATCTTCTATATTGCGGCGGTAATGGACGATGGAGTGTTGACGAGGCAGAGAAAACCCCTCTCGCACTCCGGTGGACCTGAAGATCTCACGGTGGCGATGAAAGCGCTCCACGGCCGCGTCGACGGCATCCAGAGTAGACTCATCGAAGTCCGCGCGCCGTACGAGGTAGCAGAAGTCGAGGAAGTCGCTGATTGCCTGGACCATCTCAGGCGGAACAAGTCCCTTGATGGCAGGGAGATAAACCTGAAGGCACGTTCGTTATCTCGGAAAGCTAGAATGGAGCGGGTTAAAAATACCTTCATGAGCGCCTTGGAATCGTCCCCAGTCCACTGTTTGAATCGGCGGCCTTGTTTGAAGCGGCGCAAGCATGGAAACGCGGGAGCGGCGGCGATCCTACATGTGTATATTTAGTGCTGCCACATTCGAGAAGTATAGGATGAGTCGCACCGGCGGTCAATTTCATCCATGATACTGTCCGCCTTTGCCTTTGAGTGCTCCAGATATAGATACTCCCCGACCCACGTTACCAGATGATCTTTAAACGAGCCCTTGATGACCTGGTGAAGAAGGTCCGACGACAGCATTTCGTGGATATCCGCACGGGGAAAGTCGCGCGTGAAAGGCTGAGGACACGATGAGAAGACAGTAATTGATTATGCAGCGACATACCACAATGTCCTCATCGATTCCGTACTCGTCCCAGAGAACCTCGCCATCGAACACAGATAGAACTTCATCAGTTAACTCGTGAGTACGCCGGCCACCAGTGCCGCCGTCCAAATCAGTTGGCATTGCTGTACATCTGGAGAATATCAGAATAGATGAGTTATGCACTGGGACCACATACTTTGGACACCAATTTTGGACGATCCCCGCCAACATAACCTGCTCTGGATAATCGGCGATGAACGGACCAAAGTCATATATCACCCGTCGAAAATGTCCATCGGGACATCGACGGACCACGGGCTTTGTCATCCCATCCTTGAGGGAGGAGAGAACGGCGGAAAGTGAAGCATGATACAGCTGCCGCTTGAACGTTCTGAAAGCGGGGTCGTTGTCGTATTTACGATCACCTGTAGATCTTGAAGTTAAAAAAAGAATGATCGCACTCGGGGACCGCCTACTTTTGGGTATCGCCAGAAAGACAAACGGCACAACGGAGTTTCTGTGCCCACGCCGAATAGTGTTGTGCGGATTTCCGAGGGAGAGATAGCCCGGATGATACTCGACATCTCCCGTGGCTACCGAGACCGTGGTTTTGTCACTACCAAAAAATAGCGGCGTGTACATAGAACCTTCGGTACTTGGGTCATCCTCGTATATTTTGTCCTAAATTAATGTCCTTCAGTCTCTGAGCATCGTGATGGAACAGTGAGACGTACCGAATGGCGCCAGGCGTAATTTGCGGACATGAAATCGCTCCATCGGCGCTTCTCATTGGTATCAATTTGCACATACGGAGTGTAATCGAATGCACCATCGAAATCCGGGTTATCAAGCATATTAGCAACAACAAGCTCTGGATCACGATACCAGACCTCGTACTGTTGACGAGCCCATGCAGGAGCATCATTTCCGGTCGCCATTGGCTCCGTCAGGAAGCACTTCCATGGCGCATCCCCAACCTTGGTCGCATCGATGGTGTCGTAGATATGCTTGTAGTCCTGAAACGGCCCGAGGTCGCCATGCTTCATCATCGAGAAGCCCCACATCTCGAGGAGGTTGTCGATATTCTTCGATGACATTTGCACCTGACAATAATGAGTGGAATCCAGATGTGTCTGCCTTCTCCTTACCTGGCGAAATAAAAAGTCTGCAAGCTGGAATTGGACTTGATCTTCGTAGGGTGTCCAATCGGTATCCTCGGTAACGGTACGGGGTGCTGGAGGGGCACCCTCGGCGAGAAATTCTCCATTCTTGTTGCAAGGTCTCGCTGCTCAGGATTCAGATGCGAAATTGTAGACACGGAAAGCATACCATTCAAGTGGGGGTGAAAAACTTTGCGTGCACCGGACGGTGGTGTAGAAGGCGGTGCCGGTGATTGACCTCCGGTCGATGATTGGGGAGGAGAAAAGTCGGGTGGGTTCATGGGGTCGTCATATTCTGTGCTGGAGACGGAAGGGGAGCGAATTCGCGTCGAAGGCTGCGTCGTACTATTGGGATTGAGATGGACCGAAGTAACATGTGCGGTCAATCCTCTACGAGTCTGCACACGCTTGGTACATCCCGGAAATGTGCAGGGAATGAGTGGTGCTGATCCAAGGGGATTCTTTCTCCTTCCACGAAGGCCAGGCATATTGAGAAATTGAGAAGAAAAGAGAGCGGACTTGGAGAAAGCAGAGAGCTGCGCACGACTCCGCAGCCAAGCAAAAATTTCGAAAGATAAGAGAAGATCCGCTTTTCCGTGCTTGTTCCTTGTTTCGGTGGTGCAATCTCGGTGCCTCGAAACCAACCATTATTTTTTGATGCAGCGTGACTTCCCTTATCTCGCCCTCTTCCTCCTCACTCTCATGGCAGAGCGAGCCAGACGAGAATCCTCAGACTCTCGTCCTGGCAAGATCCTCATCGACAACAAGCAAAAGCGCCGCACCGCTGAAAAAAAAGCTGCGGACGACCGTGCCCTCGCAGAGGCCAAGCAACAGAAGACGGACGAAATTGAAGCAAAGCGCAAAGCGGGGGTTCAGCATCTCGCCAAGAAGCAGGTCGAGATGCAGCAGGAGGATGAGCAGAATAGATCCCATGCTGCCCGTCCTGACATTGCTACAGCTGAAAAAAAGCGCACCGTCGTCGCAGACACCCACGGGAGCAAAGAGGCGAGTCTTCTTCAAAAGTATCGGCATATATTATTAATAAACGAGCAGGATTCAACACCAACGACTCGCCAGCTGTCCGCTGAGAGTGAGGTCGATGGTGCTGACGTTGATATGGAGCAAACCGCGCCTGCGGCTGCCTCCGATGACGACGATGCGTATGTGGCCAGCGCTGGCAGCGACGAAAACGATGAGGTGGCCTCGGATAACTCCGAAAAGCAGGCCATCGCTCAACTCCTCAAAAAACGCGCCGCAGAGAAGAAAAAAGGCAAAAAGTCCCAAAAGAAATTGAAGGTCACCGCGCATTTGTTCCTTCGCATTATTTCTCGCTGATCCAAGTCATGTAGGGTGCCCTCAGGGGCGAGATTGACAGCCTGGCCGGAAAGGAGAAAGCCCCCGCTGTGCCAGTGAAGAGAAAGGCGACTACGAGTGATGCAGATACATCAGATGCCCAGTAAGAACTTCCACCCGCAAACTTTGAGTCCATTCTGACCGCAATTGAGGCCTAAGAAACAACCGAAGGCGATGGTCGGAGGACTCAAGAAGAACTGGAAGAAGGCCGCCGGGGTTGAGGAGGCCAAGAAGTCTGTGCGCGGAGGAACGAAGCCATCCATCCAGAGCAGCCGAGGATCCTCCACGACGTCAGTCAAAGCCAGCGGCGCGTCGTCCGAAGATCCACTCATAACCGGCGAGTTCGACGAAGACGAATCCCCAGAGAGTGTACAAGCTGCGCGTCGCGACAAAGCAGTGGGCAAGACGGCAAAGGTAAGTGGAGTAACAGTTTGTGACTGTCACAATCTCACGCAACTCCGATGTAGATGGGCATAACTCTGAAGGACAAGTCCGTTTCCCTTACAGTCGATGGCAAGCAGAAGCAGGAGCGCAAGCCAAGCTACAACAACTCAGATCTCCCGTTCCCCAGCAGTGCACACGCCGCGGATCTGAAGTACTGGCAAGGTACTTTGATCCCGACTCTCATTGACTGGGTTGCGACGCTTGAAGATCCGTTCGCTGCTAACGCTCATACTCTTTTTCGTCCTACCGTGGAGGAGCTCTGGAAGGATTACTTTCCAAAGTACGAAATCACCGATGCCGTTTATGCTGTAGTGAGTTGCACGCCCCCTGATTGGTCATTCATTTACATCATTTGAGGCATCCTCTGCTATACGCACCTGGCGAAGCAATCTCGGGAAGATTGGAGTAAAGATTGTCGCTGACCAGCTCTTAAAAGTAGCCACACTCGAAGGCAGAAGAACACATGTGGCCACTCAGTTGGAAGACTTCGCGTTCATTTACCAGGACCCTGTCGAAAAGGTATTGTTGGTCATACATTTGGAATCTACTGACCTCTATTAATCCAGGTCGGAGCTTTTCGATCAGAGGCTATCTACCGCACCATGTCGTCTCATTGCAAAGTTGCGAACAAAACCGAGGCGGAATACGGGCACCCTGTTGGTGCCCTGGCCATCAGCTGCGCAGCCGTACGTTGTACTTTGTCGGAACACCCTCACGAGCTAATGATCACGCAGCTGGAACGAGCCTACAAGTTGCACCGTGAAGGCAAACTCGCGGGGGACGGGGTCGAACGCCGCGGCAAACGCTCCGCGCAGAGCTTCGTCGCTTCTCCATGGGCTACCCGGGCCGCTGGATACCTGCCGCAGATCAAGAAGCTCTCGCAGACGAAATGGGAAGCCATTTGGTACTGGGCTACTGCGCATTACCAGAAGGAAAACACGGGCGAGAGCACGACGGGGGAGGGTGACGAATCTAGTGAGGGCCCCTACGAGGATCCCCGTACGCTCATCATTGTCTCGGATTCTGATGGCTCTGATGATGGTAAAATTATCGCACTTCTCTTAGACGCTCCGCTGACGACCTCTGATCCAGACGTGTAATAGTGTTTCGTTTTTTTAACCTACTAGTATCGAGTTTCAACACTCCCGCTTCATATGTAACCGCCTGTATATTCGTAGACGGTCGAAATCAAATATGCATTCAACTGCGCCAAAATTGTGCTGTTTTTGAGCCAGTTCTGAAGAAATATGGAAAGAACTGGCAATGAAATTCTGGCGTAGAATCTGATACCAGAAGCGGCTCTTAGTTCGTCTAGCAGCCAGAACGTATTCTGAGACGCCGCAAGTTATTATGTTACCAGATCTAATTCTGGTGGTGTGGCGCGTCTGATTGATCTGATGTCAGATCAACCAGACGTGAAACATTTTCCTGATGTTCTTCGCCGAACGGGTCCACCGTGCGTGCTGTCGTATTTGTTCCCCTTTCAATCTTAAACCCGTCGGCGCGGACTTCTCCGAGTGCGTGAACTTCCGTGTCACCTGGTCGCATCCTGGTGTCTGTGCCCTCGCTCTCTCCCGTGCATGCCATCGCTCGCATCTCGTCGAGTTTGCCCTGAAGGCGTCGGATACGTACTTCTGAAGTGATCTGTGCCTGAATTTGTGCTGGTGAGCTGCCTTTTAAATTCGCGCCCAAAAACTCGCCGAGGGCTTTGGTCTGTTGCCGTAACGTGTACTGCTCCGCGTATAGTGCCGTCTTCGCCTTCCGTTGCTCCGGAATCGTCCCGGGGTCTTCCCGAGGCAGCGGCTGCCAGTGGGCGGTGATTTGGTTGATGGGTTGTGCGTCTCGTATGGTCTCTTCCCACACCCGCCGTTGTGCCGCTCTTTGTTGTTTCGCTGACCCAGGTGTGTTGGTCTCTTGGACCTCTCCATGACCTTCCTCTGTATTCGTCCCCGTGTCAGCGTCAGAGGCATCTTGCACGGTAAGGTACTTAGCAAATCGTGTTTCCGCCCACGGCCCTTCTAATGCCTGCAGCATATTGATTCGGGCCCATTCCTCCTCGAGTTGTTGGTCTGGTTCGGTCTCCGTGGCTCCTTTGGTTTCTTCCGCTACTTCTGGTGGTGTAGGTTTTGGCGCAGGGAATGGTCTCGGGGTTCTAGCTGCATGTGCTATCTGTATCGCAGGTGAGGAACCTAACCCTGGGAATGGAAGTGGTTGCTCAGCTCGTCGCTCCAGCTGTGCGCGTTTCCGTTCTTGTTCCTTAGTCGTTTTCTTCGTGAGTCGTGCAGCCTCGTTCTCGTTCCAGATCCTTTCCTGTGTCTCTCGTTCTGTTTCTGGTCCCTCCTTCGTCTCGTCTCCAATTTCGTTCTGGATCGTCGCCTCTTCTTCGTCGGCCTGTATGTGGATACGATCTGTTCCATAGTCGTGGATTCCGTGTACCATGTGCAGCCATGGTTTGCCCAGGATGACGTCGAATGCCCCTGCACAGTCAAAGACCACGAACCACGCATACACTCGTACACCCCCTACTTGTACTTCTCCTCGCCATTTGCCCATTGGTGTGACTCTTCCACCATTCGCCACTTTTATGCGTGTTTTTGTTGGTATGAGTGCCGATAGGCAGTGGCCGTATGCATCCCAGCGTCGTTTGGAGATGCAGTTCTTTAGGGCTCCATCGTCGACTTGCGCCGTTGCTCACACAATTTCGCCTTTTGGGCCAAGGAGTTGGATGCGCTGTAGGAATGGTGCTGTTCGCTCCTCGTCGTCGTCTTCGATAGTGAAGATGGAGGTGGGGAGGGATGTTTCGTACTGGAGGACAAATCGTGTATTTGGTGATGGGAATACATTCATTCGTACTCTAGGAATGTCCCAGGCAGTCTTGTAACGCCAACCGTCGTCTGGGGTTTTTTTATCAGGGACTTCACCACCCAAATTTAGGCGAGTCCCTCTCCATTTCCCGATTCCCCTTCCTCCTGGTCTTCGAATAGCATCTGGTGGATGTCGAACAGACCCAGCGCGTTGTATCCGTTCATGACGTCGGCGGTGTCAATTTGGGAAATGTGTGTGAAGCGGCTTGGGGTGCGTTCACCGGGTGGGAATAGTGCATTGCCGATGAGCGCGCGCACATTGGACTCGAGCTGTGGGACAGGGCTGTTGCCTGCCAACCGGCACTTCGCCACACCAAAGTGGGGTGGGTTCGTAACCTGCCCGCATGACCAGCATTCTTTCGATCCCGCGGGTAGTGTGCCGGGTGTAAGTGGGAGCGTGGCGTAGTCTGGCGCTAGCCCGCTGGTTGGCGAGTATCGAGTGTTCCAGGCCGCGAGGTCGGTCTGGTACTGTTGTAGACCGTTTGGTGTGTGCGTGGTGTCGCGGCTGCGCGTCTCGCTGGTGACTGCCAGTTCGGTGCCATATGGGGCGGTAGCTGTCGTTGCGGTGTCGATGGGGGCGCTGGTCCGCGATGAGACTGGGTGTTATTTTGGTGTTGCGGGGTCGCGCTGCGTGGCGGTGTAGGTGCGGGCGATATGCGGGGGTATGTCGTATATGGAATTGATGTGGCTCCGGGACGTGTGGGCGACATTAGCTCGGCGTATGTTGTGGGCATCATCGTCATGAGATGTTGGACGTATGCGGCGAGCTCTGTACCGGTGCGGTCGGGGTCGAACCCATCTATCTCCCTATTGATGTCAACGAGCCCATGTTTGCGGTGTTTCCCGCTGCGCTCCAGCTCGTCCTGCACGCGTTCGCTATCGATGTTCTCGATCGCTGTGAAGAACAGCTCCCATGTCGTCAACCCCGTGGGCGGTAGTACCACTCGCACCTCTAGGGGGAGTGTCGCGCGGACATCGCCCTTGAGTAGCATGGTGGGGTCGTTGATGGCCTCGACAAGTGGTCGCATGTCCGTTGCCCAGCGAAGGTGAGCATACATCTCGTCGCCTGGCGGCCCAACCAACTTCCCTAGGTCTTCACTCTTCAAGATCGTACTCTTGATCCTGCTTTTCAGCTCCTCCGTTGACTCCTTCGCCTCTACGGGTGCCGGCCATCTTTTCTTGAACGCCTTCATCAATTCTGTCCACGACTTCTGTTCTTTCGGGTCCAACGTATCCCACCACTTCTCTGCCACTGTCCCCGGTGCAAGCCCCATCTCGAAACGGTATAGTTTTCCTTCTTCCTTCATGTCGTAGCTCATCAGTCCTTGAAGCTTCTTCAGCCGATAGTGTGGTTTTTCTCCTCTCCCGTCACCGCGGAACAGTTCAAGAGTTGGTGCCATCTCTGCGTCGCTGGCAGTTGGTGGTGTCGGTGGTGGGCTGGGGATCCGGTGTAAGCGCGGTTAACGAAGACGGTGTCGATATCGTCGATGTGGAGGGGATAGATATGGTACGTGTCGTGGTCTCTGTGCGTCGATTTGCTCTAAGGTCTCGTGCCTGGTTCTGTAATAGTTCTCGTCGATGCTGCTCGGCTAATTGGTCGCGCTGGTATCTCGCGTTGCGCTCTTGTAACGAAAGGTGTAGATTATTCGCCAGAATTTAGTTGTTGTTGTGGTTTTTTTTGGTCGCTGCCAAATGTGGGTTTCTCGAGCACACTCTTGTCACCAAGATGGAGACCGCTCGGGCCTCTTGCCAGTGGAATGCCTCGCTGGGCTGAGATGTCACCGAGACGCGCGACGCGATACGGAGAAGGGAGGAAGATGATGGCTAACTAGAACAAACAATGCTAACTACAACAGGGGCGCCAATCTGGGCAGTGCTCCCGCACCAACCACAGCGGGTTGTGGAACGGGTTGAGTAACAGGCACTTGCTGCACGGGAACATTTTGTAAAAGAGGTTCCGACTCGTCCCCACGGTCCCATTCGGTGAAGTTCGAGTCACCCAGTTCACCGGGTGCAGGCTGTCCAGCCATGGGATTAAATGACCGTGGGTCGTGGGTATGCACACCTGTAAATGAGAGTCAATATTTACTATGGTCATGAATACAAAGAGGCGAGACAAGCCAGAAACTGAGAGGTCAGCCTCTCCATCTGGAATAGGATTTGGGAGAGGAATTGTGGGGAGGACATCAGCATAATTGTCTGCCGAATTCAAAATGTCTAGGAGTGGCTTGCGTGCAGTGAAATTAGCACCACTTGCAAGCGTGGATCGTTCTGAAGACCAGAGGATGGTCCTTTTGTGGTGTGCCTCGAGGTGCTGAGGAAGTTTATAGTAGAGCCGTTGGGTCGAGTCCGTTATGGTGTGAGATTGACCGTCAACGAGCTCATTCCAAAATTGGGCGAAGGCGGTGGAATTGATATTTTTGTGGTGCTCGTGAGGAGGATGTGTCTTGCCGCGATTTTGAATTTTTGGTGGTTGATATTCGCCTTGAAAGTGATATATTCTTGATGCGTGTGTATGGGAACGACTGCGCTGGCAGAGTTGGAGGTAACGATATGTGTTTGTTGGCTTTGTGCAAAGGTGAGTCATGACATGAACTGGAACATCACGGTGATGAGGTATGCCTGTAACAAGTGCACAAGTGTGGTGATTTTATAAGTCTCAGCAAATGACTTGGAGATTGGGAGGATTCTGAATGTTTTGGGTGTACAAACAGAAAAACATTATAAAATTGAGTGGTGGACCAATCAGTGAGTGTTTCTCCCCACACACATGAGGACTGGGCCCCATCATCTTCCATCAGGGTAGGAAAAAATGTTGTCATCAAAAGTGGTTCAAGCCATTAGCCATCCGTTTGCGCAATGTAAAAAAGCCATCAGATGGCTCTGATGGCTGCAGCGCAAACTCTCTAATGTATCCCCTGTAAAGCTATAGCCGCATAAAATAATCCACAGGGAATCTCTATGAATACACAGAGGTTCTGACTGCCACTTGCATCTCATGTAGCATGTTTGAATGTCCCAAGCTAGCCAGTTTCACGGGAGACACAGATCAATGCCCTTTCACAGAGGCTCCCTAAAACCCGACACAGCGACACGGCGACCAGCCTTCAGGAAGTCCGACACAGCACAGAAAAGCCGACACATAGGCCTAATTCTCATCAACTCCGACACATTGCCAAGAAAATATACCCTCCTGCACCGTTCAAGTTGAACTGATGCGATTGTTGATCTATGACGCCATATCGCCGAGTAGGCCGAGCGTGGCTGTCTTATTTTTAATTTTGGTTGCCGAAGTGCCGAACTTGCATCCAGTGGCAAGTTCGCTTATGTAAGTTGTGAGGTTCGTCCTTTGTAAGTAGCCAATAGTTGCACAACACAATTTGCTGCATATAATATCAGGTATAAAGAGAAGTACGTCAAGAACAGTAAAGATTACGACTATGCAGGTTCAGTATCACCGTACAATGGGAGATACTCCTCCGGAAATCGAGCAAGGAATTCGAACGACGTGTAAATTTGGCCATCTGTGTGCCTGACGCTCCGTGGATTCGGCTTGCGCTTCGGACTATATGGTGTGTGGTTAGATCGGAAGGTAATGAGAGGGTGCGACTTGCTGTTTCTTCCCAGAGCTCAATGGTACCGGAGGGAAATTCCTAGGTGTTCGATGAAATCAAATCCGCGGTGTCAACCATTCTGACATGAATTCCGCACCTTTCGCTGATGGTGGGGTCCAGGAGGTGATCAAGATCTCCTCGTTGACGGAGCCATCCCTGGAGGTCATCCAGGTCAACCCATGCGGTATCAGAAAACAATTGCGCGTTCTTGGTCCTAAATTTTGCGGTGAACGACTGTGGAACATCAGCGCATCGAATGGAAGGTCAGGGACGTGCCGCATCATAAAACTGCTCCAGAACCTTGTTGGGGAGGCGCGTCAAAAGCGCTGCGAGCTATACAATTGCGCAACGATGCGGCGGCAAGAATATGGGAAGAAAGAAAAGTGCTGGATACCGGATCAACAGTAACACCATCCAATGCCAAGCCACGATAGCCGAGTGGGCGTGTCGGGTGTCCTGAAGTTGTTGAAGAATGTGTTGGTTTTGCTGGAAACTGTGTCCCATGTGGCGAAATGTGTCGGATTTGCTGATATACGTGCAGGATTTCTCAGATGTGTCGGATTTTCTGATTTTTGACAGGTGTGTCGCTGTGTCAGGTTTCCTATATCCTCCTTTCACAGGATGAGATTTCTTTAATTAATCCACCATTCCACGTTGAAACAGATCAGGCATTTAATTAGCTATTTGAATATTTATAACACTAAAGCCAATCCATTAGGCCAGCCAACCACAGTATTTAATTAAATGAATGGCAAATTTAAATACTTGGCTTGTGGGCCAGTGCTTCGCATGGCAGTACAAGTCTAGTCCCAGGAGTTTTACTGCCAGCACCCATCGTGAATTCCAGGACCTCAAGCATGCTCACGGTCAAGGGGTAAACCTCAGGAGTCTGGCCAAAAAGGGATTGAACAGAATCAAAATCTATTTTTTTCTTTCTTTCTTTAACTTCAAAGTTCAAACATCAGTAGTTTGACAACCAAAGCATTGAACCCTGAATTTTTGCTAACTTATATGCCTGGGAGCATTCCCAACAGGGACTGTGTGCAAATCTACCGATATTCGGGATCCTCAGGCCATATAACTGCGCAGTTATCTGGTGTTTTACAACTAATTCAGTTTGGAAAACCCCCAGGTGCTGTGATGTGATGGCAACTTCTGCTTTCAGTACTGTACTATTACAATCACACCAAAAGACGGTGCCGGTTTGTTTTTATACACGCAGGTTAACCGCACCGCACATTCGGATTTAGAGTCTGCTTGGACACCTGCGTGGCCATTCTTAAAACATTGGCAGATGTTCAACACAAATTCATCAGACACCTTCTCAGGATCCATGACCACTCTATCCTACAAATTTATTCACTGAGGCAGGTGTCTTCCAGCCAAATACTGGCTTCCAGGTATATCCGATTTACCCATCTCGACAGTGCCACATGCTCACCGCATTGAAATTCTTCGATATAAAGAATGATGCCGCACAGGAACACGCCACGAATAATGATGACTGTGCCGTGGAAGGCAAGAACTATGAAACCACTGGCTGTTGAGGAAACTCAGAGTTTACTCAACTCTGCACCTTATTATTCATGTGGTCGCCTGAATTGATGCCGAATCTCCCTATAATCTCCCTCGCACGGGAATCTCAGTAGATTTCCTCCACCTCGATGTTATTCAAATGTTACTAAACATCTGGTCGAGTATACTTTCGAGGTTTATAGAAATTTATGCCATGCGCGATGTTTTAAAACCCAGAGTGTGTGTTTCATAGTAGAATAATGACAACTGTCTCCAATTATCATGCTTGATGTCCGAGGCCTAACTACTCTGGGGACTCTCTCAGACCTTCTTTTGGCAGCCTCAAGTTTATTTTTTCCTTGTCTTCAGAATAGAAATTCCGAAATGGAGGGTAGCTCAGGTGATCAATCGGCGGAAGATTGAGGGTACCCATAGCATATATTCTGACGCAATATATGGAGTATGGACACCAATTGTTTCCTGATGGAACCACGTCGGAATATACCTACCTACCTACCTACCCTAGCTTGCTTATCAGATCCGAATATTTCCTACGACTCTGTGTTGAACATTGATATTCGGGATACACACCATCGAAATGCTATCTGCGGAGTTGTCTACCATGGTCATAACCACTTCACCGCCAGATTGATAAAAACAAACGGGGTGGTCTAGTTTCATGATGGGATTCTGACACTGTGATTTGACAGGTCCCAACTGTGAGCAAGACAGTGTTACACATGGCCTTCCACAGGGATGTCTAAATACTTGCAATATTGACAGTGAGATCAATTGTATTTATATTATGTTTTAGGTTGCCTTTGAATAAATTAAGTACAAGTTTCATGCCGGCAAAAGCCACAGCCCTTTACCCCAAGTTATAAGTAGTGGTCAAGGAGGGGTATGACAGCTGAAAAATGAAACAACCACTTCAATGGATTCTCTGACCAGTCATCCAGAGTCCTTATTACTTTTGAAGGGTCAGTAAGTCAGCTGTTAAATGTGTTAGTACCGGGGTTCGAACCTAGAATTTTAAAAAAAAAACCCAACATCATAACTTACTGAGCCAAGAGAACTATTGGCAATTTGGCAATAATGAAAGGTGTTCACTACATACCCATCTTCTGCAGCCTTATCAGGCCTGACAACTGCACCTCACTTCATCTCAGCCATTTTAACTGACAATATAATTTTAACACAATTAAAGAATTCATTACATGAACCAGTGTTCAGCCCTCAGAACCCGGGGTATTGCTCTCGTCGACTTCTGCACCCTCATCACCGTCATTTTTTGCCTCCCACGCCGCGAGCTTCTCGGCTCTCAGAGCTTCCATCGCTCTTTTATTCCCACCGGCTCGGCTTCCTCCGCCCTGCTTCGCATAGCCTGTGTGAGAGTTCGGGAACACGACTCGGTCCCAGTCTGCAAAGACATTCATGATGCTGGCACTCTTCTCACGCAGCCCCACCACCAAGATCTCCAAATACTCGTCGATGAGCACGTCGTAATTGATGTTGGTCCAGTCCCCACGATCACAAAGACAGGTGTCTGATGAACTCTAGAGCCGTCGAGGAGAATGAGCCGAACTCCCCTGCTTTTCTCGATTTCGATCTCCGGTTGAGAACCTTAATGTTGGACACTTTCCTCACGGAGGGTATTTGATTTGAAGACACCATTATGGTCTGTTTTAAACTGTTCAAAAATTACCTGCATCTCTTAGGATTATTTAAAACATGCCTCCATACATATCGCATTTTATATCTCAGATGAGACACCAGGGGCACATAGGGCTCAATAATACAATCATATTACATTAATACATCATAGGGATTAGTGTAGTATTGAATGAGCTATGGCCAACATGAGCTTTGCGCAAAATTGATGCGTGTTTGCCATCACCGCCAACTTGATTGCAAATGGCAATAAACAATTTGCACGCAGTTCAAAGTCTAACTGGTACTGGCTCGGTGTGAAGGAGCATTCTGAGAAATTTTTAACGAGATGAACATGGTGAACAGAGAAGAAACTAGTTAAGGTATTATGGCCCGGTCGAATGGCATCATACAGCACTGAGTAAAAATTTGCGGGGCTTGCGCAGCCACGGCACACCTGCGCACCCCGCTCTTCCGAGCTCCCGGTCCCTCTCTACCCTTATGCTCTCGCTGATTCTGTATTTTTCCTTGTAATTCTACTCCATTATCCTCATGTACTACATTGAAATAAGGTAACAAGTTGACAGTTATGTACCACTGCGGGCTGCAAGCCATTGGATGGGCAGAACTCATGCTGGCGGAAGCGGAGAGGGATGTGAAGGAGCACGTGATCGCGCAGCACGGGTAAGAGCTGGGTTTCGATTACCCATCAGATCAGCCGATCACCGGCATCGCGGCGCCACCTCACCTCAAGCGTAAGCTTTTTGGAATAAGTATCTTTATATCTCAGCTAGAGTGACTGATGACCCACGTATGACATGTCGCCACGACTCACAGCAATTCCGCAGTATGCCAGTCATCCATACCACGTAATATATCTTGGCGACGTGATAAAAGATTTACCGCGAAACGAGCACGGTAAGCAAAAACACGAAGTCATAGGTCATTTGCACAGGATTCTGTCAATGCTCATGGTGAGCTGGGAAACTAACAAATAGCATTAAAGTATGTACCCATACAGGAGGAGGTAAGCCTGTTAAGCATCTCCAACTCGACCTTGAACCAAGCAACCGCCAACATCCCTAATCCCGAAATTAAAGGAGAAACAAAGAACACTAAACCGAATAAACAGCTCCAACTCCAATTCAACTCATTGTGTTTGTACCACTATTCAAGGGGTTAAATCTGAGTCAACCTGACAGAAAAGTCAGCTACCGCTCATAGAAAATTAGACACAGACTTGTTCAACACAGCACCACCATTAGCCGTTGATTTCTATTCAGTTCTGGTTTGTCGTAGTTACAAAAATACGGATCAGTTATTTAAACTTAATCTCGTCTTTTAATTGGGAAGCGCGTAGACTCCTGGACTGGACTTGTACTGCCATGCGAAACATTGGCCCGCAAGCCAAGATGAACAAATAGTAAATGGACAGAAATCTGACTCACATTCATTACATCAGTTCCCAGTCTTGGCAACAACCTCAACATAATCAAGGACACTAAAAGAAAGGTCACCTGCATAAAAAACCACAGTAATGGTAATCCCACGGTGAGTCAATCTTTTTTGTCTGAATGATGTGAAGAAAAGTAGGTAGGAAAGATTGGTAAAGAACGATTACCTAAGTAAACTTAGGACTCGCAATGTACGCACCTCAGGACATAAATTGTGGCTTTAAATAAGTGAGGGTTTGGAAGGGCTATTCAAATGGACTCAAAGACCTTTCCAGCATTTGACAACAACGACAGGTGTTCTGGCTATCTTAAAGGGGCTATTTAAAAGGATGTTCCTATTTAAAGATGTCCGCAGTATCGAGAAGCGATGGCTCACACCTTCAGGTGACGGTGGAGCCGATGAAACTGTGCGTTTTAAGCACTTTATTTCAGTGTAACTGGGCTATTTAAATAAAATAGACTCACTCACTTAAATATGTCTACAGCGCATACGGTCAACGGGGGTGTCAGGTGTTTAAACAGGTCGCCTTAAACGCACTACAGTATTTAAATAGACCCAGTGTTTCTGTCGACTCAGTCGACTACTCAATTGGTGAAGGGATTGGATCACATGCATTAGTTGTGCCGTGGCATAAGAGTGCATCTGGAACCTCCTGCAGTTTAAGGATGAGATCCCGACCGATATTTAGTGCACATGAGTGTGATGCGCGCGTGCACGATACGCTGCGCCGCGACCCGCCGCTTGCGACTCCCCCTGTGCGCTTAGTCGAGTCCGCGCACCTAATGAAGTGACGATACTTGGTGCATCTGCCTCCTTCTGAGCTCAACAGATTTTACGGTCCTGAACAGCCGTGGTCGAAGGGCGGGCCGATGGTGAAGGGGGATGGGGAAAAAAACACGATGTATGTAGTTTTTGAATGCAACCAACTCTTGGCCTGACAATTTGTCGAAGACTAGACTGTGATTAGGTCTAGTCGGCATTGAATGCCATTTGTATGTGACTTTGACATGTCAAGAAGTATGGAGGACAGTGGTGGTGATGGTGGGGAAGAGAGAGAGAGATGCACATCAGTCCGCATTTCGCGAGGCGACATCAACGATCAACCGTGACACATAGAAAATAATGATGTGCTTCAGATCAAATGAATGTTTATACTACATCTTACTTGGGGTAAAGGGCCGTGGCTGCACCCGGCATAACCTCGTACTTTCTTTTTTTGTGCCTTGAGCCTGCAATTGGGTTGCACTTCACTTGTTTGTAGATTGTCGCGAACTACTGACGGAATAATCTGGGAAACAAATTGTCCAGTTTATCACTGGTAGCTAGGTTTTTCTCTATTTCTTCCTATGGTTTGAGCCTTCAATTTTATGTTCCACATGTTGTCAGGTGAGGAGTGTATGGAACAGTCATAAAAGTAACCACTGAACAGGGGCTACAAAGTTGCTCGAGGTGTGCCGGCGGCTGATATCGGCAATATTTCGGAGTATGGATCCATTTAGGGGCTGAGTGTCCTCTGCCTTCAGTCCGTTAATAAAATTTTATGATGAGGATGGTAAATATTGCAGTGTAATACTACTGCTTGGGTGTGGCCCCTGGTAAGGCACATCAAATGGAGTTTGGTTGGTACTCATTAACGGCTGCCCTGGCCGTGACATGTTGATATAATCATTTCCAAAAAGTAGGGTGTTTCGACCTACACATACTGTGGACAAGGTGTTTAGATAATCAGGACAACAGGAGAATAATTTGTGTAGCCCGCTGCGTGGCAAGGCCCGCTATCATGATTCTCTATGGCTCTTCAGTATTTGTTCCTGGGAAAACAAACTGCTCTCGGAGTTTCATTTCAGCGGTTCAGAACAGATTTTTTAAGTATCACTGGTTGAACAATTCAATTTTTTCAATCAAAATATTGGTGCAAAACTTGATTTATTTTTCACACATTTTTCACTGGAAATGTTTCTGGAAATTTTATAGATTTTTCAGTCCTTTTGCAGCTTTACTGAAAAACTTTCAATTTTTTCACAAAAATACTAGAAAAGTTATGGATTTTTCAGATACATTTGAAGTGAAAAATGTGTGAAAAATAAATCAAGTCTTTCACTTATATGTTGACCAAAAAACTTGAATTGTTCAACCAGTGTATGTAGTCTTTATCAAAATGTGTTGTAAGTGCCTAGACTCTCGGCTGCTATCACAAATAATTCAGAGCCAGGAGGGCACCGTTAAAAATGATTTAATAAACTCCTGCCCCATATACCAGGAAGGATGAAGCCACAGTCTAAAATCAAGATTGTGTAAGCTGTAGAAGTTACTTGATCACTTGGGATAACTGACGGAAGAGAAAAGCAGACAGGGTGGCTGTGAATTAACTGTTATTTCTATGTACTGGGTGCTAATGGGGACAAGGAATTCATAAGGGAAGGAAGAAGAGGGCTCATGGAGAGTCCTGGGAACTAATACTTTTTTACTTTGTATCAACTACCATGCACGCTTTATTGGTGGCCAAGCGAAAATACAGCGGAAAAAAAAACCTCCGATCTAGATCCGTTGAACATAGGTCTGTGGGTAAGCACGCCGCATGTCAAGTACAGAGGCTTTCACGGGCCAGTCAGACGGCATTTTTTGGGTAGGATCAGATGTGTGGTGAGAGACAGTGGCACCGAGGGAAGGCGTGACGGGAGCAAGGCACGGAAGTTACCGGTATTTCGGTGATCCCCGAAGCATCATTAATTGATTGCGAACAATGCTCGATCACCCATATAACCCACTACTAAAGATAGCGGGAATACTTTTGTCATAACCTATATTTACTAAGTGCCCTTTGTCCGGTCGACGAGTGTTATGCGGCCTGACAGGTCTTTGTAATGCGTCATATCACGCCGAAAGCAGGCCGAATGACATTTTGTGATCCCGACATCGATGCCGGAGGTGATCCGTTGATCCCGGGCTCCTCGGCATCCGGAATGGTCCGAATTTTGGACAAGAACGGGGGGAAACCCCTCTTTGAAGAACGGCTCTTAAATTGATCATTTTTACGGGTGTTCTAATGATTTTGGAGGAGGAGATAGCTAAAATGTTCAGCAGCACTTGTTTCTCAAAGGCTAAAGGAAATAGGCAGCAGATTCTGAGATACTGCGACACTTTGCTCACGAAATTTGGCAGGGAGCCCCTCAGATTTAACAAGAACAAAGAACAAAAGAAGGCTTTTTTACTCGGTGAAAAATCCTGTTTTGATGGAAAATAACATCGGTAAACATTACAGCCACTAAAAAGACTACAAATATTTGAATCAAATTTAAGCACTGCCATGAATTCATCACAACATAGCCACTAAAAAGTCCCTCAACGATCAGCGTCACTTGTCTCAAAAACTGAGAAAAAGGGTGATCTGGATTTTGAAAGGGACGATCATTACGTAAACGGAAGTACTCGTAATATATCCTCCAATGGCTTTGGTACGGTTTGAAAGAATGAAACAAAGATGGATTGTTTGCCGTAGATCTTGGCCTTGATATTCCGGCTGGATAATAGCAGCACTGGTTGAGTCAGTGAACATCTACGGTTGAAGCAAAAATAATGAAAATAGGAATGAAAAGAAAGATTGAATAGTAGCCAAGAATTGACCCTTTAGTGAAGGTGAAGCAGCTGAGCCTTACAGGAAAAACCCTCAGGATAGAGCACATACAGTATCCCCAGAGCAGTGAATATTTTGGGACACGGTAGGTGGTGCATATTTGCACGCTCGCATGTTGTAAACCTTGGAGCGGTGAATATTTTCGAATTTCGGAGTGGGAGTATTGTGAACTTATCAAGGTGGTAACATTTTGACTGTGAAAAGAGAGGTGAGTGTCTTCCCAGGCAATGCATGTTTTTGCAACCCAGGACCTCTGTGTTTTATTGCCAAATTGACAGTGGTGCATATATCTGTGATCTGAGTGATGCTTTTTTGAAGTACAGTAATTAAGCAATTTTCCCAGGTGCGGTGAAAAAAACTGGATCGGCTAAAGGAGTCCATTTTACATGAAAAACAGCCAAGTAGTGCAACAAATAAATAAGTTACACTATTACAGCCATATTACCCCCATATGGCCATGTACTCAATCACATAGGCTCGTTACCAGTCTGTAACCAAAATCTGAAAATTTGTGGTAAGCACTTTCAGTGGTTACAGATTGGTACAACTCGCTGACAGGTATTGAGCTGGCTGCGCGAAAGTGCTTGTAACAATGTTTCGGATTTTGGTTACAGACTGGTAATGAGTCTATCAATCACACTGGGACCCGCGGGTGCGAGACAAGTAGACAGGGTATATTTTGAAGAAGAAGAAAATACACGATGTTGTGCTCGAGGATGCAGGGACAGACCTATTGAGTGGGGGAATTGCCACTGATTCTTCCCAACGTGGTGTCTAATATTTGCAATATGTCTGCCCCACACTCGCGAACCTTGTAGTACTCGTCGCTGTGCCAGAGTGTCAATTTTCAAAGGAGCAAGGATGTAAACTATACCTCGAGAGTGCCTTGATATTCTCTCGCGGCACTGCCATAATCACCGCCTGCACCGTTGACTCGTGCCTAACGAGTGCTCGCAGCAGTTGACACGTAGGTAATCGTATCCTGGGCTGGAATGCACGAAGTCCATTGCGGACATCATTCAGCAGTTTTGCGATCACCACACCCTCGGCGCCCTCCCGCCATCTCGCGATGCAGGCAAGTAGCTTAATGGCACGAGCAGCTGGAGCGGACAGAAGAAGAGTCTTGTGGAGGTCTTCACTGGATGCCTTTGAAAAACTCTGGAAGTATAGACAAATGAGGGGAGACTTACCGCCAGAGAGTTGCGAGTAGGTCATGCAAGTGCATGTCAAGCACGGCGGTCGCAGTGGACTCGCGAGACACCAAGCTCTCCAACATCGGGAAAATGTGCTTGTATAGGTCGGTGGAGCGACATCTGAGATGGTTCTCCACCGAGTTGAGTATGTTTGCTTCCACGATGGCTACTGCACTGGACTCGCGGCATGCCAGGTGGGACAACATCCGAAACATCGCCAGATAGAGCTGTTTTGAGGCGCTTGGGGCTTTGAGCCTGTCTCCAATGTGGATGAGTAGCTTTGCCTCGATGGATACTCCGGTTGTGACCAGCGGGAATTTGAGATGGGGAACGCAAGATAGTAGCCATAATGCTCCCTCGACGACCTGCGGTATATCGCCGTCACTGACAGTAAAGATGAGACATGCAGCAGCGAACACACTGGTGATATCTCACCAAAAGAGAGCTACAAGTGAACTGGAGGTCGCCTCAGCGATGGCTTGATGCGGGGCCTCCAGTAATTTCGTGGTCACCAGATCCTCCCACCGCGTCGCAAGCCCGTCAATCGGCGGGGTATCATCGATACTTTGACTGGATGAGTTTGTAAACCTCTGAGAAAATGTGTAAGTCAATGGTGACGTACCGCAAGCGAGTCGAAAACAGGTCAAGCGGAATCATGTGGAGGATGGCCATCGCAGTTGACTTGTGGGATACCAAGTTTTCTAGCATCGAGAAAATGTGCTGGTATAGGTCGGTCAGGCGAGATCTTAGCAGTTTCTCCAAGGAGTTCAGTGTGTTGGCCTCCACTATGGCAATTGCAGTGGACTCATGGAACGCTAGGTTGGATAATATCTGAACCCCCCACCGGAAGCCGCCATTCTGGAGTGTTTGGAGCTTCGAGCATGTTCGCAATGTGGGTTAGTAGCTTTACCTCGACGGATACTCCCCTTGTGACCGGCGGGAATTTGAGATGGGGAGCGCGAGATAGTAGCCATAATGCTCCATCGACGACCTGCGGTATATTGCTGTCACTGACAGCAAAGATGAGAGATGCAGCAGCGAACACACTGGTGATATCTCACCAAAAGATAGCTACGAGTGAACTGGAGGTTGCCTCCGCAGTGGCTTGATGCTCCAAGTCCAGCAATGTGGTCGCCAGAACCTCCCACCGCCTCGCAAGAGGGTCAATCGACGGGGTATCATCGATACTTTGACTGAATTAGTTTGTAAACCTCCGAGAAAATGTGTAAGTCAATGGAGACGTACCGCAAGCGAGTCGAAAACAGGTCAAGCGGGATCATGTGGAGGATGGCCATCGCAGTGGACCTGTAGGACGCTAAACGCTTCAGCATCGGGAAAATGTGCTGGTATAGGTCAGTGGGGCGAGATCTTAGAAGGTTCTCCACGGAGCTCAGGACATTTGCCTTCACGATGGCTACTGCACCGGACTCGCAGCATGCCAGGTGGGACAACATCCGAAACATCGCCAGATAGCACTGTTGTGAGGTGCTTGGAGCTTGGAGCCTGTCTGCAATGTGGATGAGTAGCTTTGCCTCGACGGATACTCCGGTTGTGACCAGCGGAAATGTGAGATGGGGAACGCAAGATAGTAGCCATAATGCTCCCTCGACGACCTGCGGTATATCGCCGTCACTGACAGTAAAGATGAGCCATGCAGCAGCGAACACACTGGTGATATCTCACCAAAAGAGAGCTACAAGTGAACTGGAGGTCGCCTCAGCGATGGCTTTACGCCGGGCCCTCAGCAATTTCCTGGTCACCAGATCCTCCCATCGCGTCGCAAGCCCGTCAATCGGCGGGGTATCATCGATACTTTGACTGGATTAGTTTGTAAACCTCTGAGAAAATGTGTAAGTCAATGGTGACGTACCGCAAGCGAGTCGAAAACAGGTCAAGCGGGATCATGTGGAGGATGGCCATCGCAGTTGACTTGTGGGACGCCAAGCTCTCCAGTATCGGGGTCATTTTCCACATGAGTTGGTAGTATTGGTCGGTGGGCAGAGATCTCAGATGTTTCTTCAAGGAATTTAGTATGTTTCCCTCGGCGACGATTATTGCAGTGGACTTGTCGCGTGCCAGGTGTGATACTATTTCAATTATCCAATAAGACTGTTCTGTGGTGGATGAATGCTCGAGCATATCCGAGAGGCGGTCCAGCAACTTTGCCTCAACGGATAGTCCAGTTGTGACCGGCGGAAATTTGATATGGGGAAGGCGAGATAGTATCCATAATGCTCCATCAATGACCTGGGGCACATCAGTGTCACTAATAGCAAAGATGAGAGGTGTGGCAGTGAATAAAGAGGTGGTATATCACCACAGGAGAGCCACAAGTGAACTGCAGGTCGCCGCAGCGGTGGCTTCACAGTGAGCCAAAGTCACGAGTATCTGCCTGAGCTCTATGTTCATCATATCCGCTGTCACCGCCACTTCAAGCAGTTCAAGCAGTTGGACGAGGCCATGGAATATATGTCTGTGCACCGCCAATGCGCCATGTTCAGAATTTGCTCTTCGATAAAGATCCTCCAGAATGGCACTCTTCGTCGACGCCGAGACATATTCGCACCTGGATGACATATCAAGTCCGGGTGTTCGATGTCTTGATGGATGAACATACAATAAGTAGCTTCCATAGATCTCCAAATCCTTTGCAGACAGCGGAATACCGCGATTATTTCTGATGAAGTCCAATGCTTGTCGATTATATAGGAGCTTCATGAGCGGCTTCGCCGCCGCATGGAGGTTGACGGTCGGGCCACGAAGGTTAGGATTTCTGTCTGACCACCAGCTGCGTACACTTCCGAACGTCTGCTGGCGAGTCAGTGGTGGCATGGGGGGAGGTGAGACGGTGGTAAGGTGTGGGGATACAGCTTTTGAACAGGGATGTACCGCATAGTATTCTCTCGGTGATTGGGAGGGGATCCTAATTTGGGACTCCAGAATCAAGGGTGGCGGCCAGAAATGGGTTGATGCACCCACGCACTCTGGGAACATATCATAAACACAAAATAAGGGGGAGGAGTGACCTGAGGCAAGAGAAAACATCAAAGTGTGGCATTCAACAGTTACGTGGCTCAATACTCTAAACCCATATTAAGGATGGTGCGTAGAAATCCGAGAATGACGGAGAGCTTCCGGAATGGTGGGTAGTCATGGACGGCAGCACAGAAAATGCAGAAAATCAGCACGGACACTCCCCTGGTCCTGGCCCTCGGCGGAATCCGAGTGCTAATAGCGTGAGCGCAGATTCTGAGGGAGAGACAAAAAGAAAGCACCGTAGGAATGATGATTACAATTATTCATGAGCCCTTCGGACGCAATCAAGATTCTGAGCTCCAGCGCGTGCATGGAATGTTCAAGTGTGGGTACCAGAAGAGGGAAAGAATTGCGAAAAAGAACACTCAGAGAAAATCTGAGCTTGTTTCATTGCTGATGAGCAGACCCGCCGAAGAATTAAAGAAGCCCTGCTGGAGAAGAAAGTTCCGTGGTCCCAATACTTGCCGAATACAAGACGAATTAATATTAAGGTGAAAAAAAGCGTTCATGGCGAACATTGAGAGGGGTTGGAGAGGCGAAAAACAGGTGAGACTCAATATTTCAGTCAGAAGGCAGTTCCGAGTTAGTGGCGACTTGCAGAACTGAGAGTAAATTTAGACACAAATAAAGGGAAAATTAGGATTGAACAATGAGGTGAATTGAGGTTCAAAGTGTAACCAGACTGAGCACAAGACTCAAGAGAGTTGAAATTCACACAAAATCGATGGTGGTGGTGGCAGTACGGAAAGAAATTTACTCTCACAAGGCCCGACCGATAACGAACGAAAGAAATGTCCCGTAGGAGGTGAAGTAGTGGGAGGGTTGACGGCGCAGTTTTAACGTCAGAGGGAATAACAAGTCTGTAAAAATGCGAAGCCTGCGTCCTCGCCCAGTATATCCGAATCGTCGTTAAATGGTGCGGGGGAATTAATTAGAACGACCGGAGATGAAGGAACCCGGGAACGGAAAAACTTGGCCCGAAACATGCATCCATGGCAGAAGAGATTGAGGGTGCGGCCTGGAAAGACGGACTTTGAGAAAAGGCTAAATTGCGTAAGTAGTCGGCCGCCAACAATTCTTCTTCGGCAATTTTTTCCGAGGAGCGGAAAATCACAAGCAAAGGCAATTGGACGAAGTATTGGAACTGTGAAGCTTGATTATTGGCGCAAGAGAGCGAAAGCCGGAGATGGCTTGGGCGTGGTGCGGGGCGTTGAGTAGCATTCTGGGATTGACGGAGAACTTCCGGAATGGGATATAAGCAGCCTTGCTTGCGTTCGGAGAAACAGAAGCAGAAACCCACCATCACCCTGCTCCGCAGGAGAGGTTCTCACGCAGCAGTGAGCGCAGATCCTGACGAATTCACGACTGATTTTTGCGTCCTGTCGGTGTATACATTGTTAGAAATTTAAAGTAAATCACCAAAAGAGAAAAGCGTACTAATGGTGAACTATTTAAGCCCTTGCATGAAGTACATGTGACTCGCGGGTTGGAAGTATAGGCTGAACCGAAATATGCCAGTACGAGTTCCGAGGCCCACGAGTTTCGAGACTACAAGCAGTTTATTCTTTGGACGCAATATTGATTCCGTAAAGCTTCGCGGTTGCTCCACCGTAGCCCAGTATATCGCCACTAAGACCACGAAGCAGACCCGCCTAAGGAATATGAAAAAACCCTGCAGAAGAACAAAACAGTTTGGCCTGAATATATAAATAATCATCGTTGAGAAAATGATCTAAGGAGGGAGGGTGCGACTTGGAAAGATGGACGACAGATGGGACTGGCTGGGATCAGACAAGTTTGGGCCAAGTCCGAAGTCACTGCCAGGGAAGGCGTTCATGATGGCCATTCCGTGTCAATGGATTAAATTAGTTAGACGCGAAGGATATTCAAGAAGATTTGATCACACCCGAAGCTCGAATCGATGACGCTGTAGCCAGACTGACCCCAAAAGTCAAAACAAAAAATGGGCGATGGTGGCAGGATGAAGGACTCGAGTGATCGTCACGCGTTACGATTGTGACCTTCTTCGCCACCACACCTTGTGTCTTGCAATGAAAACGAATTCATGGACCCGCTCAACTCTTCTTGATCTTCTCGCACTGTCTTTGTCACCGAAAATTCAAGCGAGGAAAAACGCAAGCGGACGCCACTGCTCATGAGCACTGCGACTGCTTTCGGCACATAAGTGTGCGCTCTCTATCCCCTGAATCCTTGCAAAAATAACTGAAAATGCAAATCAGCCGACAGCAATCGCGAATTTGCAACCTCTGCTTCGCGTAGGCTCGCGGCGATCTCCCTTCGCTTCATCCCCGCGCTTCATCTTTCACCGTCTAGTCTACCTCTTGCCCACATGCTCGCCATCTAGCCATCTTTCTCGAAGCCCGCTGCCTCCGCCACGACGCCCGCAATGCGCACTTTATCCGTGTCAGCTCCCAGGACGATTGCAGCTCCTCGCAGCCATCCCTCGTGCCTCGCGCTACCACAACGACGTTCCAGTGTGACGTCGCCACTGCCCCGGATCTCCGCGCTGATGATGCGACGTACAACGAGCTGCGGGCTCTCCCACGCTGTGGCCCACTGCCCCCTATACGTCCTTCGTACCACCCGCGCCGTCACGGTTGTCCACGCCACTTGGCGCGCCTTGTTGTTTGGAGCAAAGTCCATTCTCCACACCGTTGGCGACGGCGTACGAGGATCCCGATTGCCACCCACCTGCCCTCCCTCCCCCTCGAACGCGCTGACGTGCCCATTACAATCCCGTATCCGCCCCAAAATCTTCGCACTACAGGAACAGCGAAGAAAGGGTATCGACGCCGCTCACCTGCCCCGCCATCCACGGTGACTGCACCTACCACGATCTTCCGCGCCGTCTCCTTCGCTTTGCGTCTTATGCCTCCCATTTTCGCGAGTGCCCTATTCGAGAAGCGCACCGGCGGCGGCTTTGCGCATCCACCACCGTCTCCCACGATGCGTGCCGCATTCGCCGTCCACCCGCGCTTGCCAGGGTCGAGGATGCTGGATGAGCCATGCGCATCCTTTGGGGACGGTGCGGTGGGCGATGACGCGGCGATGAGGACCCTCGCAGTCACGCCGCAGGCCGGGCGAAGGTAGCGCAGGGATACTGCGCTGCCATCACCCTGACGCCCGCATTGTGCACGCTTTATCTCGCACCTTCGCAGTATTGGGAGATCCTTCCCACCCGCTCCCTTCCATCCTGCTCGTCCCTAATACTGAGGCTTTTTGCCCGCGTTCTGACATTAAGCGGCGCTTCCTGGGTCGGGGACGGCGATGGAAGAAGCAGGGTGTTGAGAAGCGATCAGGAATGGGCGCCTCACATCACGTCGACGACCCCCATCTTCCGCGACGCCGTGACCCTCCACCGACCCGAATCTTTGCGCTGGCGGAGGAAGAACGAGAGGAGACGCGACCTCCACCGCAACCATCACCGTCCTCCGTAACGCCCGCGCACCTTGTACATCCACCACGCCGCTCGCGACGATGCTCATCGCTCCCTGCCCTCTCGCCACCTCGAACGCACCCGTCTCCGACGACAAGCCTGCCATGACCTTCCGCGCCACACGCCCCGGCTCATTTATTTGGAGCTCGACCATCCGTCGCAGCGCGATCGAGCTGCTGGTGAAGGGTGAGCGGTGTTGTTCCCGTGCGCTCTACGCGAGAAACGTTAGGGTTTAGCCCCGGACGCTGCTCGTGACGGCGCGACTCGGGCGAGCAGGGGGGTTTGTGCGTGCATCCGAGGGTGTGCGGCCGACGCTGACATGCCGCGAATGTGCGCCGTTATGGTCTTGGGGACTGGATGTGGGGGATGGGGATGAGCGGATATCGTGCGGGGATTAGGTACACTTCTTCTTGATCACGGCGTAGAAGTGGGGCTTATTCCTGGACGGATCTGGCAAGGAGGGGCCAGAATAAAGTGCTCACGAGTCACCCCACGACCTCGTTTTCCCGCTGTTATCTTACACGTTGGATAGGATACAAGCCTTGAATGTAGTAAATATTTGTGAACCCTTCGCTGTCTTCTCGTCCAGAATCAAACAACTGAAGGATATGAACTGGCGATTCAACTCGGAATCCATTGAGGAACGAGAAACCAACGTCCATTTTTCGATCAATGGCGCACGACCTCACTACAGTCCCCGGTTTTCATGTAAACCAAAGTGTTAAACGTTCTGAACGGGGTATAAGCTCCTTCCTCGCTGTATGCCAGCTTTAAAGAACTTTAGTGTCGGAATTGACTCAAGTAAAACTGCGAAACAATATTTATTTCCACAAAATGCGCAATTGAGAGTGATACCGTTCCCATCCCGCAGCTATCTATTTGAATACTCCTGGGATGCTACCTGTTTGTTCCCGTAGGTTCTAGATTTTTTTCACGAGTGCGGCGAACAGTTCAACCTTGTTTGATCCCATCAAAGAAAATGGTATGCCCTGCTTCTCTGCCAGACCCGGCATCCAGCGGGACCGTAGTTTAAGAGAGAATGTATATAGCTCACGTAGGTACGGTGGTATACTTTGTGCAAGCAGAGCGCAATATACAAGGTGCCATCATACCGGCATCACCGATACTTGGGCGTTCCTCAATATAATCATCTTTGAAATTGATTTGGAAAAAAGGCCACAGCTGAGCCAAAGGGAAAGACTGTTTCTCCCACTCTTTCTCCCTCGCTCGATTAACGTAAAATCTCCTTCTGAAAGAGATTTTACGCTCCTCTGTTCAATGATGAAGAGGTTACTTAATAAGGCGGTAGAATGATTCTGTTCTCAATCACTCCTCTGGAAAGCGAAAGGACCTGACGACGCAAGTAGACAGGGTATATTTGAACAAGAAAACATAGTAGATCCTCTGTTCGAGGGCGCGTCTACTAGGCCTACTGAGGGGGGGAATTGCCATCAATTCTTTCCATTGTGGCGTCGAATATTTCCAATGTCTCGGCTGCACACTTGCGATGCAAGACTTTCTGTTTTCTGGGCAAATGCATCAATTTTGGGGTCGAGGAGGAAAGATGCAAACCATACCTTAACAGTGCGACGATATCCTCTCGCGGCACTGCCACAACTACCGCCTGCACCACTGATTCGTGCCCAACGAGTTCCCGCAGCAAATCGCACGTAGATGACTGAATCAAATAACTTGTTGAACGAAGCCCATTGCGGACATCATTCAACAATTTTGCAGTCACAACACCCTCGGCTCCACCCGGAAAACTCGCGATCCGGGTCAGCATGCCAATTACTGTGCCAATTGCTTGAATCGTGCTATAGGTGCTATACGTATCAGTTTCGAGGCTTTCACTGGATGTATGTGTGTAAACCTCTGATATAAATGTCAAGGGACACGTACCGCCAAAGAGTCGCAAGTAGACGGCACATGTCGAGGACGGCTGTCGCTGTGGACTCATGAGACACCAAATTGCGTAGTATTTGGTAAATGTCCCTATGTAGGTGGATGTGCGAAGATCTGGGAAGGTTCTCTATGGATTTGAGTATGCTCGTCTCCACAGTTGCTACTGCACTGGATTCATGGAGCGCTAGGTGGGATAATATCTCAAATATCAGTGGATAGTGCCATTCTGAGGTATTTGGAGCTTCGAGCATGTCCGCAAAGCGGGCGAGCAGCCTTGCCTCGACTGATAATCGGGTCATGACCGGCGGGAATTTGAGATGGGGAACACGAGAGAGTGCCCAGAATGCTCCATAAACGACCTCGGGCATATCACTGTTGCTAATAGCAAAAATGAGGGGCTTGGAAGCGAACACCCTTGGGATATCTCACCACACAAGAGCCACAAGTGAACCGCAGGTTGTCTCGACAGTAGCTTTATGCGGGGAATCCAGCAACTTTGCGGTCACCAGATCCTTCCACCACATCGCAAGCTTATCATCCACAGTTTTACTGGATGACTTGGTAAACTTCTGAGAAAATGTGTAAAGCAATGGAGACATACCGCCAGAGAGATCCAAGGAGGTCAAAGGGGATCATGCGGATGACGGCCATTGCGGAGGACTTGTGGGACACTAAGCGCTCCAGCATCGAGAAAATAAGGGCGAGGAGTGACCTGAGGCAAAAGAAAACATCAAAGTGGGGCGTTCAACAGTTATGTGCCTCAAGACTCTAAACCAATGATGGTGCGTAGAATTCCGGGCATGACGGAGAGCTTCCAGAATGATGGGTAGTCAGCCAGGGGATGGACAACAGCACAGGAAATGCAGAAACTCAGCACGGACACTCCCCTGCTCCTGGTCCTCGGCGGAATCCGAGTGCTAATAGCGTAAGCGCAGATCCTGAGGGAGATGACTGCGACTGCGTCCTGTTCGTGTATACCGCGTCAGAAATATGAGAAGCATTGTAGGCATGATAATTACAATTATTCATGAGCCCTTCGGACGCAATCAATATTCTGAGCTCGAGTGCGTGCCATAGAATGTTGAAGAGTGGGAACCAGAAGAAAAGAATTCGCAGAAAGAACACTCAGAAAAAAGTTGAGGTTGTTTCATTGTCGATGAGCAGACTCACCCTAGAACTAAAAAAGCCCCGCAGGAGAAGAAAATTTTCTGGCCCGAATACTTGCCGAATACAAGAAGGATTGATATTAAGGTGAAAAAAAGCGTCCATGGCGAGCAAGAGCAGTTGGAGAACCGAAGGACAGGTGAAACTCAGTATTTCAGTCAGAAGGCAGTTCCGAGTCAATGGCGACTTGCAGAACTGAGAGTATATTTAGACGCAAAGAAGGGGAAACCAAGACTTAATAAAGACGCGAATTCAGGATCGAAGCGCAGATTGAGCGCAACGAGTCAAAAGGCACCCAAAAACAAAATCGACAGTGGTGGTGGCAGCACGGAAAGAGATTTCATTCTTTGAATCGGAGCCTCCCGACTGAGCGCCAGAGGGATTGAGGAGCCTCGCAGATGAAGACAACGATTCAAGTTTGGCCCGAGTTCAGAAGGAATTATGGCCAAAGAAAATTGCATTCGGGGAAGACGACGCAAAGTGTACAACTTGGAAGGATGGACTGCAGGTAGGACTCAGTATTTGAGGCGGTGAGACGGTAACCGCATTAATATGTCGAAGGCTCCGGGGATTGTAGTCTTAGATGCAGAACTTGGATTATATTTAGACACGAAGAAGGGGATAAACCAGGATTAAAGAATGAGGTGAATTGAGGCTCGAAGCGTAAGCAGACTGAGCGCAAGAGACTCGAGAGTCAAAATCCACGCAAAATCGATATAGGTTGGAACGAGGAGCGCGTCAGCGTCACACTCGTGACCGCCGGACTCGCACCACCACGCTCCAAGAGACGTCCCGGATTTCACGGTGCATCTAGCCTCTTAGAATGAAAACGCCGGAGCTTTTGTGAATCTACTCAACTCTTCGTACTCGCTGCCGGACGACACCCACCGCTACGACGCCCGCATTACGCCACAGCTCCCCGAAATCCTTGGATCTTAGACCATGCAGTATACTTACAGATCTCGAGATTGGTGCTGGATGGGGACGGCGATGACGCGGAAGGCTCATACGACTACGACGAGCCCAGTCCGGTCCAGCGCAACGTCCGCGGGCTTGGTATTCACGCTCTCGAGATCTCCAAGTCGTGCCGGTACCATAGCGGGATCGCGACGCCGACGCCCTGCGGGACGAACGTGAGGCCGGTAAGCGCGGGGACAACGCCTGCTCTGCACTTCTATCCCAATCCTCACAGTATCGGAACCTTAGCCCTAGTGCCCCTTCGCCTCTCGTGCGCCCACCTGCCACACCCGACGTCTTTGCTCAAAGATATCACGAAGGACGCAGCGCGAAGCCCATCTTCGGCGCTCAGTCGACCACGATCTTCCGCCACGCCTTCTCTGTTTTACGTGCACATCCGCGATGACGACGCGCTGAAACAGTGCTGCTGCAATCTCGACTGAAGCGCGCCCGACCCGATAACCCTACCGATCCACCCCCGTTCCCCGCGATGCCGCCCTTCCCGCATACCGCTCCCGAAGGCGCAGGGACAAAGCTTTCGCGTACGCTATTCTCGATCGACGGAATCTCCTGTACCCGCCGTCCGCTGGCGAAGACGCAGTGACAAATAGTTCCGGTTCTCCCTCGTGTCTCCCCACCCCCATCCGCCTCCGCCTCCGCCTCCGCCTCCACCACCTCTCCGCCTCCGCCTCTTGCCTCCTCCACACTCGTGAAGTGTATCACCGAGCCGGCCCTGATCCTCGCCGCGCGCGGTGGAGATGTTGACGACGCTGGAGGAGTATGGCGGCTGGGGAAGCACGGTGTCGGCGCCCTTTTCACGGTTAACTCATGGCTGGCGCTCATGGGGAAGAAGACGACGAGGCTCTCGGGACCCACCACCATGGTGTCCTCGCGCAGGACCAGCTGAGAGATATACTGAGGGGGTGAGTGTGGTGAGCGGTGACGCGGCGATGAGGAGCCTAGCAATCGCAACGGAAACAGCGACGCAGGCCGAGCGAACAGCGCGAAGAGATACTGGAGCGGGCGGAGCGGATGGCTACATATCGCGCTTGGGGGCTTTGGGGTGGATGTGTGCGGGCTGCTCGTCGCGGCGGAGGTACGCGTTTTCCTGATCGCGTTGTGGACGTCGTGCTTATTCCCTTCCTCAGATTGCTGAGGTACAGGGGCCAGATGACGATCGCGTGTCGCCAGGACCCATCCCCGCCGATCCACTGCGGACACCGCCTCCCATCGGTCGCGCCGCCGCCGCCGCCGCCACCATGACAACACCGGTATTGCGCGCTTTATCCCGCATCCTCGTGGTATTCCCCAGCTGCTCCCTTCCATCCCGCTCGTGCCTGCGCCGAGCGCCCTCGCATCTGGCGTTAAGCGCCGCTCGCGACGTCGGACGACGGTGCTCATCACTACCTGCCTCCCTCCATCCCGAATGCGTCCACCTTTTGCGACAAGCCCACCACGACCTTCCACGCCAAACACCCCGCTCATTTGTTTGGAGCTGGGTGGAGTTGTAGTCTTGGGAACTGGATGTAGGGGATGGGAGCTGAACGGATGTCGTCGTGGGCAATCTTCCTGGTTTCACTGTGGAAGTGGGGCTTATTCCTGAATAAATTTGAATTTCTCACACCATGCCCTCGAATTCCTACTGATATCTTACGCGTTCGATAAGATACAGCCCTTGAATATTTGTGAACTTTTCGGCGTCTTCTCGTCCAGAATCAAGAAACTGAAGGATATGAACTGGCGATTCAACTCGGACTCCATTGAGGAACGAGAAACCGAAGTCTGTTTTTTATCAAGTTCCCTCTTTTCATGTAAGCCAACGTGTTAAACGTTCTGAACGGACTTCCTCGCTGTATACCAGCTTTAAAGAACTTTACTGTCAGAATTGACTCAAGGAAAACTGCGAGCAATATTTATTTCCAAAAAATGCGCAATTGATAGTGATACCGTTCCCATCCCGCAGCTATTTATTTAAATACTCCTGGGATGGTACTTGTCTCTTCCCGTAGGTTCTAGATTTTTTCACGAGTGCGGCGAACAGTTGAACCTTGTTTGATCCCATCAAAAGAAAATGGTATGCCCTGCTTCTCTGCTAGAACCGGCATCCAGCGGGACCGTAGTTGAAGAGAGAATGTATATAGCTCATGTTCTTGGTTCCGGCTTTAGGTACCAGGTCTCACATGTCCAAATGTCTGTCCGTCCGAGATACACTGCTTATTAATGATGCCGTCACTCTTTGTTCTTGGTTCCGAATTAGGGACCAGGTCTCCAAAACGCCTTTGTCCGTCCGTTCCTTTATTTTTTTGGCTTAGTCATGATGCCATCAGTTAAACCCTAGATGTATGTCATATAAGTGCCTTTTAACTGGGTTTTTACTGTATTTCCTGTATATAATGCTTTTTTTGCGCTTTTTTTTACGGCAGCATGTGGGAAATTGTCGATTATATGATGACGCCATACTCTGCCATACAAACTTACAAAGCCCAGGATAACGCGCGCGCCAGACCAAAGCCTGAGGGTACTTGTCTACGGCACTGTAAGCCTGGCTAAACTGGGCAATACGGGGTCTGCATGACTGAGAGGACAACAAAAGGGGAGCATCTTTTCAAAGACCACACTAGACTCCAGAAGGGCAACCATAGCTTTGCCATCTCTAACGATGTCGCCTCAGCGCAGACGTGCGGCTGTGTCGTCAACATGTAACGGAACGGAACAGATGCTTCAGATCGGTAGCAGAATGAGGAACCAAGGTCGCCCGGAGGGCTAATGTATTGCACCACACTTGCATTTTGCTTGCATTGCATGTCCAGAAAATCTGAGTCTGAAGTTGCTCGTGTCCTATACCAGGGTCCATTCTTGAATCTCTGCATAAAATTATGTCGAAGCCTTTAACATAGCTTTAAACTCCGTTTGGCCATTACCGAGATCTTGACTTTCTTGCTTTACTTCTGATTTGCGACTCGCGGAGCCCAATGTAGGTGGCCAGCATGGTAAGAGCTTCAATGACCAAGCTTGAGGTCCAAGAGTTGCAAGAGTGCCAGTCAAGTATTTGGACTTAGGCGACAGAGAGAGACCTCAAGCTGTGATTTCCAGCTGCTATCGGCTTTCCTTCAAGCCACGGCGGCATTTTTCCAGTTGCCCGCCATCCAAATGAGCTATGCTGAAGCCCTCGGGTCTCAAGTTCAAATGCAACATACGATGTCGAGAGCACTTGATTCATTATTTGGTCAACTCAAGATTCAACCCTACACGCTGTGGAGAAAGGCCTTAGACTCAAGCTGGGGTCGCCAACTGCTATCCACTTTCCAAGTTCACTGAGCCGCGCCGATAGTTTTCATTGTACCATGCATTGTCCGAAATTATAGTCAATTGATCATTGCCCCAAAAGAAAAAAAGTGAAATGTGTGTTGCTGTGACAGAACCAGGAACCGAGGTGTTAGCCAGTAGAGGAACCAAGGCTGCCCGGAGGGCTTCTGTATAGCTACGCTGGAATATTTTGTGCAAGCAGAGCGCAATATACAAGGTGCTATCATACCGGCATCACCGATACTTGGGCGTTCCTCGATATAATCAATCATCTTTGAAATTGATTTGAAAAAAAAAGGCCAGAGCTGAGCCGAAAGGAAAGACTGCTTCTCTCACTCTTTCCCTCTGGCTGGATTAACATGAAATCTCCTTCTACAAGAGATTTTACACTCCTCCGTTCAATGATGAAGAGGTTACTTACCAAGGTGCTAGAATGGTGATGTTCTCAATCACTCCTCTGGAAGGTGAAAGGACCCGACGACGCAAGTAGACAGGGTATATTTGAACAAGAAAACATAGTAGATCCTCTGTTCGAGGGCGCGTGTACAGGCCTATTCATTGCGGGAACTACGAGCAATTATTTCCGGTGTGGCGTCGAATATTTCCAATGTCCCGGTCGCACGTTCGCGAACCCAGGAGTCCCGGTCGCTGGGCCAGAATCATCAATTTTCTGACAAGGAGGAAAGATGTGAACCATACCTCAGCAGTGCAACGATATCCTCTCGCTGCACCGTCGCTGCTACAGCCTGCACCGTTGATTCGTGCCCCACGAGTGCTCGCAGTAACTCGCACGTAGATAACCGTATATAGGGGTTGGATGATTGAAACCCTTCGTGAATGTAATCCACCGATTTTGTGGTCACCACACCCTCAGCTCCACCCGGAAAACTCACAATCCGGGTCAGCGTGTGAATTACTTTATTCGTGATAGACATATTAGTATCGGGGCTTTCACTGGATGTGTGTGTAAGCCTCTGATATAAATGTAAAAGGGACACGTACCACCAAAGAGTCGCAAGTAGGCGGCACATGTCGGGGACAGCTGTTGCAGTGGACTCGTGAGACACTAAGTTGCTGAGTATCGAGTGGATTTTGCTGTGTAGGTCGGTGCGCTGAGATCTTAGAAGTTTCTCTATGGAGGTTAGTATGTTTGCGTCCACTATGGCGACTGCGCTGGACTCGTGGAGGGCTAGGTTGCGTAACATCAGGAGTGTAAGGGAATGTCGTATGTTTCCGATGTCCGGAGCTTCAAGCATGTTCACAACGCGGTCCAGCAGCTTTGCCTCGGATGCTCCGGTCATGACCAGCAGGATTTTGTTTCTAGGAACTCGAGATAGTATCCATAATGCTCCTTCAACGACCAGGGGCATATCACTGTCGCTAACACCAAACATGAGAGGCCTGGAAGCGAACACACTAGGGATATCTCACCAGACGAGAGCCACAAGTGAGCTGCAAGTTGCCTCGGCGGCGGCTTTATACAGGGCATCCAGTAATTTTGTCATCACCAGCTGCTCCCACCACATCGCAAGCGGGTTAATCGGTGCGGTACCGTCGGCACTTTCGCTGGATGAGTTTGTTAACATCTGAGGAAAATAGTAAGTTAATGGAGAAGTACCGCCATAAAGTCCCAAGCAGGTCGAGGGGGAGCATGCGGAAGACGACCATTGCAGTGGACTCGTGGCACGCCAAGTTTTCTAGCATCGAGAAAATGTGCCAGTATAGGTCGGTGGGGCGAGATATTAGCAGGTTCTCCACAGCGTTCAGTATGTTTGCCGCCACTATGGCGACTGCGGTGGACTCATGGAGCGCTAGGTTGGATAATATCTGAAATATCACCAGATAGCGATAGTTTGCCGTGTTCGGAGCCTTGAGCATGTTCACAATGTGGTCCAGCAGCTTTGCCTCGACGGGTACTCCGGTTGTGACCAGCGGGAATTTGATATGGGGAGCACAAGATAGTAGCCATAATGTTCCATCGACGACCGGCGGTATATCGCTGTCACTGACAGCAAAGATGAGAGATGCAGCAGCGAACACACCGGTGATATCTCACCAAAGGATAACTACGAGTGAACTCAAGGTTGCATCCGCGGTGGCTTTATGCTGGGCACTCAGTAATTTCATGGTCACCAGATCCTCCCACCATATCGCAAGCTCGTCAATCGGCAGGGTATCATCAATACTTTGACTGGATGAGTTTGTAAACCTCTGAGAAAATGTGTAAGTCAACGGAGACGTACCGGAAACGAGTCGAAAACAGGTCAAGCGGGATCATGTGGAGGATGGCCATCGCAGCTGACTCGTGGGATGCCAAGTTTTCTAGCATCGAGAAAATGTGCTGGTATAGGTCAGTGGGATGAGATCTTAGCAGTTTCTGCACGGAGTTCAGTGTGTGAGCCTCAACGACGGCTACGGCACCGGACTCGTGGAGTGCCAGGTTGGATAATATCTGAAATATCACCAGATAGCGCCATTTTGCCGTGTTCGGAGCCTCGAGCATGTCCACAATGTGGTCCAGCAGCTTTGCCTCGACGGATATTCCCGTTGTGACCGGCGGGAATTTGATATGGGGAGCGCAAGATAGTAGCCATAATGCTCCATCGACGACCTGCGGTATATCACTGTCACTGACAGCAAAGATGAGAGATGCAGCAGCAAACACACTGGTGATCTCTCACCAAAAGTTAGCTACCAGTGAACTGGAGGTTGCCTCTGCGGTCGCTTTATGCTGGGCACTCAGTAATTTCGTGGTCACCAGATCCTCCCACAGCCTCGCAAGTATGTCCATTGGCGCGGTATCATCGACACTTTTACTAGATGAGTTTGTAAACCTCAGATGAAATGTGTAAGTGAAGGGAGACGTACCGCCAGAGCCTCCCAATTAAGTCGTGGGGGAGTATGCGGATGACGGCCATTGCAGTGGACTTGTAGGACGCTAAGTTCTCCAGTAATGGGAAAATGTGCTGGTATAGGTCAGCAGGGCAAGACCTCAGAAGTTTCTCCACTAAGTTTAGTATGTTCGCCTCGACGACGGCTACTGCGGTGGACTCATGGAGTGCTAGGTTGGATAATATCTGAAATATCACCAGATAGCGATAGTTTGCCGTGTTCGGAGCCTTGAGCATGTTCACAATGTGGTCCAGCAGCTTTTCCTCGGCGGATACTCCCGCTGTGACCGACAGGAATTTGATATGGGGAGTGCGAGATAGTAGCCATAACGCTCCTTCAACGGCCACGGGCCCGGGCATAGTATCACTGTCACTAACAGCAAACATGAGGGGCCGGGAAGCGAACATGTTGGGGATATCTCACCAGACGACAGCAACAAGTGAACTGCAGGTCGCCTCAACGGTCGTTTGACACGGGGCCTCCAGCAATTTCGTGGTTGCCAGATCCTCCCACCGCATCGCAAGCCCGTCTTTCGGCCTGATATTATCCATACTTTGACTGGATGAGTTTGTTAACCTCTGAGGAAAGTGCAAATCAATGAAGACATACTGCCAGAGAATCCCAAGCCGATTGAGGGGGAGTATGCGGATGACGGCTATCGCAGTGGACTCGTAGGAAGCCAAGCTCTTCAGCATCGGGAAAATGTGCTTGTATAGGTCAGTGGGGCAAGAGTTTAGAAGTTTCTCCGTGGAGTTCAGGACATTTGCCTCCACAATGGCTACTGCACTGGACTCATGGAGTGCCAGGTGAGATAATAGCTGAAATATCACCTGATAGCGCCATTTTTCTGTGTTCGGAGCCTTGAGCATGTCCACAATCTGGTCCAGCAGCTTTGCTTCGACGGATACTCCCGTTGTGACCGGCGGGAATTTAATATGGGGAGCGCGAGATAGTAACCATAATGCCCCATCAACAACCTGGGGCATAGCACTTAATCGCAAATATAAGAGGTGTGGCAGTCAACACACTGGAGATATCTTACCACACAAGAGCCACAAGTGAACTGCAGGTCGCCTCAGCGGTGGCTTGACGCAGGACCTCCAGCAATTTCGTGGTCACCAGATCCTTCCACCGTGTCGCAAGCCGGTCAATCGGCAGGGCATCATTGATACTTTGACTGGATGAACTTGTAAACCTCTGAGCAAAATTGTAAGCTAATGGAGAAGTACCGCCATAAAGGCCCAAGCAGGTCGAAGGGGAGTACGCGGACGATGGCCGTCACAGTTGACTGGTGAGATACCAAGCTCTCTAGCATCGGGAAAATGTGTTTGTATAGGGTGGGGGGGCAAGATCTCAGAAGTTTCTCCACGGAGTTTAGTAGGTCTGCCTCCACGATGGCTACTGCAATCGTGGACTCATGGAGCGCTAGGTTGGATAATATCTGAACCCCCACTAGATGCCGCCATTCTGGAGTATTCGGAGCCTCGAGCATGTTCACAATGTGGTCCAGCAGATTTGCCTCGACAGATACTCCGGTTGTGACCGGCGGGAACTTGAGATGGGTAACACGAGATAGTAACCATAATGCCCCATCAACAACCTGGGGCATAGCACTGTCACTAATCGCAAATATAAGAGGTGTGGCAGTCAACGCACTGGGGATATCTTACCACACAAGAGCCACAAGTGAACCACAGGTTGCCTCGGCAGTGGCTCTACACTGGGCATCCAACAATTTTGTGGTCACTAGACGCTCCCACCACCTTGCAAGTGAGGAAATCGGTCCAGTATCCTCAACAGTTTCACTGGACAACTTGGTAAACCTCTGAGGAAATGTGTAAATGAGGAGAAAAATGCTACCAGAGAGTCCCAAGCAGGTCGAGGGGCACCATACGGACAACAGCCATCGCAGTGGACTCGTGGAACGCCAAGTTCTCAAGCATCACGTAAATGTGTAGGTGTAGGCCGGTGGGTGGAGATCTCAGAAGTGCTTCCATGGAATTAAGTATGCTCGCCTCCACGACGGCTCCTGCAGTGGACTCGTGACGCGCCAGCTTTGATACTATCTCGATTATCCACCGATAGTGCCGTTCTGTGGTGGATGAATCTTTAAGCATATCTGAAAGGTGGTCTAGCAGCTTCGCCTGGACGGATACTCCAGTTGTGACCGGCAGGAATGTGATCCGGGGAATCTCATATAGTATCAACAACAATCCATCCGCAACCGGTGGCACACGAGCGTCACTAATAACAAGGATGAGAGCCATGGAAATGCACAAACAGGCGATATATCACCACAGGAGTGCCACAAGTGAACCGCAGGTCGCTGGAGCAGTGGCATCACGCTCCGCCAACCTCCGGAGTATCGGCTGTACCTCCTCCCACATCCTCGTGTCCATTGCTACAGGGCCTTCAAGTAGCTTGAGGATATCATTGAATATATGTGCGTGCACCACCAATGCGTCATGTTCAGAATATGCTCTCTGATAAAGATCCTCCAGAATGGCACTCTTCGTCGATGCCGAGACATATTCGCACCTGGATAACAAATCAACTCAAAATGTCCGATGTCTCGATGGATGAACATACGATAGGTAGCTTCCATAGATCTCCGCATCCTTTGCAGACAGTGGTATACCGTGGTCAATAGTGCTGATGAACTCCAATGCGTGTCGATTATATAGGAGCTTCATGAGCGGCTTCGCCGCCGCATGGAGGTTGATGGTCATGCCACGAAGGTTAGGATTACTGTCCGACCACCAGCTACGGACGCTGCCGAACGTCTGCTGGCGAGTCAGTGGCGGCATGGGGGAGAGTGGAAAGGTGTGGAGATACAGCTTTTGTCCAGGGCTGTACCGCATAGTATTCTGTCGGTGATTGGGGGGGGATCCTAATTTGGGACGTAAGCGCTGGCGGCGAGAAATGGGTTGATGCACCCACGCACTCTGGGAACATATCAAGAACAGGAACATAAGGGCGAGGAGTGACCTGAGGCAAAAGAAAACACCAAAGTGTGGCGTTCAACAGTTACGTGCCTCAATACTCTAAACCAATATTACTTAATGATGGTGCGTAGAAATCCGGGAATGACGGAGAGCTTCCGGAATGGTGGGTAGTCAGCCAGGGGATGGACAGCAGCACAGAAAACGCAGAAACTCAGCGCGGACACTCCCCTGCTCCTGGTCCTCGGCGGAATCCGGGTGCTAATAGCGTAAGCGCAGATCCTGAGGGAGATGACTGCGCCTGCGTCCTGTTGGTGTATACCGCGTCAGAAATATAAGAAGCATTGTAGGAATGATAATTACAATTATTCATGAGCCCTTCGGACGCAATCAAGATTCTGAGCTCAAGCGCGTGCCATAGAATGTTAAAGTGTGGGCACCAGAAGAAGAAAAGAATTCGCAGAAGAATTGCCAAAAAAAGAACACTCAGAGAGACAAATTGAACTTGTTTCATCGCCGATGAGCAGACCCGCCATAGAATTAAAGAAGCCCCGCAGGAGCAGAAAATTTTGTGGCGCGAATACTTGCCGAGTACAAGAAGAATTAATATTAAGGTAAAAAAAAGCGTTCATGGCGAACAAGAGGGGTTGGAGAGCCGAATGACAGCTGAGACTCAGTATTTTAGTGAGAAGGAAGTTCGGAGTCAATGGTGACCGCAATAGCATGTCGAACAAGTGTGGAAGGCTCCAGAGATTGTAGCTTGGATAAAGGTGGTGCGTGCCGGCAAACTCGACATCATCCCATGGGATGCTAGACGAGTCAGTAATATTCACGTCGACGACGTGTATCGACGACTCGCTCAGGTAGGAGTCACGGTGGCAGCGGTGGACAATGCATATCACTTCGCGTTGCAATGGGTCCCTAGCAAAGACTGGACAACCGATCGAGTAACGAAAGTGCTGGCTAAAGCCCGTACCGGCACGACTCCGTCCCGGTTACACCCACCAAACGTGGACCTGTTCCTGCGCACTGTTGATCTTCCATGGAAGACAACGACACTCAGTTTAGATTGGTTTGGAAAGCCGATCTCCGCGTTCCATGTTCAAAAGGATGGGTTCATGGACCTGAGTATCATGTATACGTGCGTAGCAACCCGCCTACAGTGGGAGCGTTTATCTCCCGATCTCCTCATAAAACACTCGCGTTGAGACTATCAGCGCCCGTCCACGTCAATGCGTATGGCGGCACCCGAGTGTTGCCCGTCTCTACGATCCCCGGGAGCCCCCGATAGCCTCAACCAATACGGACTCCATGTCATCCAAAGATGATGATTTAGCCACAGCGGCATCTATGGACGTTAACGAGCAGTATCTCAAGAATGAAGGGGACAATGTTTCCCCCGGCACTGCACTAGATGCTGCAGAGATGGAGGATAGTGGTGCATTGGATGAAGAGTCTGACCCCCATGCGTGAAACCGTAAGACGACAACTATGCAGATTTGTGGGGTAATGACGGAACTGATGCTCTGCCCGCATCCCCCTTCGACGATTCCCTGCTGCCGTCGAGCAACGTACCGATGTAATTCGATGACCACGGTCATCGATGACATGAATACACACCCACGGCATTTCTTGGAAAGACACCAATCCGTTGGCTATACCTTTATGTGTTATATATATCACATTGCAACTATTGTATACGGGCATCTACGGATGTTATTTTTCTTGGGAAGACTGCACATTCAGTCTTAAGCGGGAGAGTGTTGGATCCCCGTACAACTACATACCCGATTGGGACACTTGTTGTGGCTTGTTAGGATCGGTGGATACTGATCCGCTATATAATCTAGTTGTTTACTAGTATTGTAGATTACTTTTTAACTTTACACTACACCAACGGCTTCAACAAATACACTTTGTTCAAAGTTAGTTTGTGTTCTCTTAAGTTTAAGAGTCCTCAACCTGGAAAGCGATAGCTTTCTAACAACAAGCGGGTCGAGAACTGGTCAACCGGGATCATGTGGGGGATAGCCATCGCAGTTGACTCGTGGGATGCCAAGTTTTCTAGCATCAAGAAAATGTGCTGGTACAAGTCGCTGCGGCGAGATCTTAGCAGTTTCTCCATGGCATTCAGTGTGTTTGCCTCCACTATGGCAACTGCGGTGGCCTCATGGAGCGCCAGGTTGGATAATATCTGAATCCCCACTGGATGCCACCATTCTGGAGTATTTGGAACTTCAAGCATGTCCGCAATGTGGGTGAGTAGCTTTGCCTCGACGGATACTCCGGTTGCGACCAACGGGAATTTGAGATAGGGAACGCGAGAGAGAGTGCCCATAATGCTCCATAAACGACATTGGGCATCTCATTTTCGCTAATAGCAAAGATGAGGGGCTTGGAAGCGAACACACTGAGGATATCTCACCACATGAGAGCCACAAATGAACCACAGGTTGTCTCAGCGATGGCTCTATGCGGGGAACCCATTAATTTCGTGGTCACCAGAGCCTCTAACCGGCTGGCAAGTATGTCAATCGGTGCTTTATCCTCGATACTTTTACTGGATGATTTTCAAGTTGTAAATCTCTGAGGAGCTGTGCAAGTCAATGAAGACATACCGCCAGAGAGATCCAAGCACCTCAAGGGGGAGCATGCGGACGACGGCCATCGCAGTGGACTCGTAGGACGCTAACCTCTCCAGCATCGAGAAAATGTGCTCGTATAGGTCAGTGGGGCGAGATCTTAGAAGGTTCTCTACGGAGTTCAGGACATTTGCCTCCAGGATGGCTACTGCACCGGACTCGTGTAGTGCCAGGTGGGACAATATCCGAAATATCCTCAGATAGCGCCCGGTATTCGGAGCTTCGAGCATGTCTGCAATGTGGTCAGCAGCTTCGCCTCAACGGAGGCTCCGGTTGGGACCGGCGAGAATTTGATCTCTGGAACGCGAGATAGTAGCTGTAATGCTCCTTCAACAACCTCGGGTATATCACTGTGGCTAATGGCAAAGATGAGGGGTGTGGTGGTGGTGAACATACTACCAATATCTCACATAAGAGCCGCCAGTGAGTCACCGGTCGCCTCAGCGGTGGCTGCATGCGATGCCAAAAGCTTCACCATCGTGAATATGTCTGGGTATACATCGGGGCGAGATTTCAAAAGTTTCTCCATCGAGTTTAGTATGTTCGCCTCGACGACGGCTACTGCAGTGGACTCATGGCGCGCCAGTTTCGATATTATCCCGAATATCTGCAGATAGTGTCGTTCTGGGGTGGATGAATCTTTCAGCATATCTGAAAGGTGGTCCAGCAGCTTTGCCTCGACGGATACTCCAGTTGTGACTGGCAGGAATGTGATCTGGGGAATCTCATATAGTATCAACAGTAATCCATCAACGACCGGTGGCACACGAGCGTCGCTAATAGCAAAGATGAGAGGTGTGGCAGTGAGCAGACAGGCGATATATCACCACAGGAGCGCCACAAGTGAACCGCAGGTCGCTGGAGCAGTGGCATCACGCTCTGCCAACACTCGGAGTATCGTATGTACGGCCTCCTACATCCTTGTGTCCACTGCTATAGGGCCTTCAAGTAGCTTGAGTATGTCATGGAATATATACGTCTGCACCGCCAATGCGTCATGATCAGAATAATATGCTTTCCGATCAAGATCCTCCAGAATGGCACTCTTCGTCGACGCCGAGATATATTCACATCTAGATAACAAATCAACTCGGAATGTCCGATGTCTCGATGGATGAACATACGATAGGTAGCTTCCGTAGATCTCCGCGTCCTTTGCAGACAGCAGAATATCCCGATTATTTCTGATGAACTCCAATGCTTGTCGATCATACAGGAACTTCATGAGCGGCTTCGCTGCCGCATGGAGGTTGATGGTTGGGCCACGAAGGTTAGGATTGCTGTCTGACCACCAGCTGCGCAGACTTTCGAGCGTATACTGGCGAGTCAGTGGCGGCATGGGGGGAGGCGGAAAGGTGTGGGGATACAGCTTTTGTCCAGGGCTGTAGCGCATTCTGTCGGTGATTGGGGGGGGGATCCTAATTTGGGACGTAAGCGCTGACGGCGAGAAATGGGTTAATGTACCCACGCACCTGGGAACATATCAAGAACAGGAAAATAAGGGCGAGGAGTGACCTGAGGCAAAAGAAAACATCAAACTGTGGCGTTCAACAGTTACGTGCCTCAATACTCTAAACCAATGATGGTGCGTAGAAATCTGGGAATGACGGAGAGCTTCCGGAATGGTGGGTAGTCGGCCAGGGGATGGACAGCAGCACAGAAAACGCAGAAACTCAGCGCGGACACTCCCCTGCTCCTGGTCCTCGGCGGAATCCGAGTGCCAATAGCGTAAGCGCAGATCCTGAGGGAGATCACTGCGACTGCGTCCGGTGTATACCGCGTCAGAAATATAAGAAGCATTGTAGGAATGATAATTACAATTATTCATGAGCCCTTCGGATGCAATCAAGATTCTGAGCTCGAGCGCGTGCCATAGAATGTTAAAGTGCGGGCACCAGAAGAAGAAAAGAATTCGCAGAAGAACTGCCAAAAAAAGAACACTCAGAGAGACAAATTGAACTTGTTTCATCGCCGATGAGCAGACCCGCCATAGAATTAAAGAAGCCCCGCCGGAGCAGAAAATTTTGTGGCCCGAATACTTGCCGAATACAAGAAGAATTAATATTAAGGTAAAAAAAAAGCGTTCATGGCGAACAGGAGGGGTTGGAGAGCCGAATGACAGCTGAGACTCAGTATTTCAATGAGAAGGAAGTTCGGAGTCAATGGTGACCGCAATAGCGTGTCGAACAAGTGTGGAGAGATTGGCTGGATAAAGGCGGTGGGTGTCACACGTTACCGACGTGACTCGCAACTACCACAACGCTCTGGTGCAGCTTTTCGTGGACCCCTTGACTTCCTCTCTTGTCCATAGACATCGAACTGCAGTCGATCGCGGGCTCTCTCAATCTTCAGGCTGCTCTCTATCGTGTGACCTCTTCTCTTAGAGCCTCGTAGATTCTTATTCTTAGGACGATTTTGTGAAGGCTACGCCACGATATGACTGTACTGCGCCATGTTGTCTACAGAGACGACACTCGTACGTCGCTGCATTCCCGGCCCAACACATAGCTCTTCAACTTTTGCTGCAGGAGTGTTTTTACAGCGCTCATGACACGACGAGATACACAATCCGAGTAATGTACGTCTACTTTCTTGCTGTTTCTCCTCATCTCGTACCTTTTCTCCCTCCCTTTGAATACTGGCCTCATCCCTTATATATATTCCCGCCGCTCCACCCACCTTCCGTCACGAAACCACGGCACCCCTCCGCCTTCCGCTTATTCCTTTACACCCCACTACGCCATCCTGTAAACACCCTCCGCTTCTCCATGGTCCTCCTCCCTCCCCATCCTTCTCGCCCTTTTCTCAGCCTCCCTCAATCATCCTTGGCTCCCGTATCCTCCCATCCACCTTCTTCCGCCTAAATCCTCCTCATCCCGCTCGCAGCTCACAACCTCTCTTTCCAGATCCATGATCCTCCAACTGCCTTACGCCTACGCAGCTCCACGGTCAAATTAACGTCCGCATGCCGACTGCACGCACTAGCGCAGGTCCTACTCACTGACAACGTCGTCGCCTCGAGCGCGATGTTACGCCCCCCCGCGGATGAACGTGACGGCGGGGAGCATCGGAAGGGGGACACAATATCCACCGGCCCGACTTGGGTGGATCTCAGCCTGTTCCTGCACCCCTCACACCCCCACATCTCCAACCTCGCTCCTTGCCCGTCCACCACCGACGATGACAGCGTGCGCACCACCAGCCTGGCGTACCCGTAGCATCGAAGACCCCGCGCAGCCCTACTGTTGACCCTCAGCCGCGACGTGCCCACCCCGCTCCCCGCCGCGGACGACACCGTCTTCGCAGCCACCACCACGACGCCCGCACTACGTCGCAGCTCCGCGACGTCCCTGGATCCTGGGCCATGCAGATATACTTACAAAACTTGTGCCTGGCGCAGCGCGGGGCTTCCTGGATGGGGACGGCGATGGCGGAAGCACGACGAGGAGGGTTTATATCGCCACGGCGAACCGAGAAGTTGCATGACACCGGGCCCAGCGCGATGTCCGCGCGCTTGATCTTCGTGCTGTCCGAGTCGTGCCGGCACGGGAATGTGTCGCGCAGCGTGACTTGCGCCGCTGGGACTGGATCATGAGCCTCGATCGCGAAGCCAATGCCCCGGGAGATGAAGGCGAGGCCGGGGAGCGCGGGAACGGTGCCGTGATAACCTTAACCCTATTTCGCCTCCGCCTCAAGCACGCCCACCTTCCACAACTGACGTCCTAGCGCTACGGGACCAAAGACATCACGAAGGGCGATGCGGCTCGAAGCCCTCATCAGTGCTCAGCCCTCCACGATCGTCCGCCTCACCTCCTCTGCTTTACGCGATGATGACACGTCCCTTGCGCACCACAGTAATCTCGACCGAACGCACCCGACAGCAACCTTACTAATTCACCGCCGCGTCCCCTGCGATGCCGCCCTTCCCTACTGCAGGGACGACGGTATGCCATTCCGGGAAGGCGAACCTCCTGCATCCGCCGTCCGCTGGTGAAGGCGTAGTGATTGCGATCCTCCCTTGTGTCTCCCCGCCCTCCACATCCTCCATGTCCTTCTCCCGCATGCGCCTCCACCACCTCTCCGCCTCCGCCTCCGCCTCCAGCCTCCCTGCACCCGCGAAGCGCCGTAGCGTACCACCACCCAGCCCCCGCGTCGCTCTTCGAGTGCTCCGGTATCGCCGCCGACGGCCGGGGCTGCGGCGTAACCCCGATGAACGGGCACGGATTCTGCCATGTCAGATGCGGGCGACATCACAGTCCCATGTTTTCATGTAAATCGAAGCTCCAAATGTTCTGGATGGAGAGTAAACTAATACTTTACTGTATACAAGCATTATAGAATTTTTGTGCAGGGTAGGTAGGTAGGTAGGTAGGTAGGTATTATTACACGGCACGGTCCGATTAACGAACGCCGGTTTCCAGGAATTTTCCCGGTGTACAAGCAAGCATAAGTACACCATCGCCCCTGGACTTCCCTCTGCCCTCTGGGCCAAGCTCGCAGATCCCACAGGTTGCCCCATGCCCCACGGTGGAGCCCAAACGACAAGAGAAAAGCATAAGTAACCTGAATAATGCCCGACGGCGGTCAGAGTAAGTCAACCTGCACGCGTAGAAAACCTCAAGAATATCATGCACATATTTTGCAACTAACACAATTGTAGAGTGTTCATAAATAATGGCTTTTAAGAACTCAGTGTGGCTGAGTCTTTCCATTTTCATCTGCAGTTTGGGAACGGTGCGGAAGAGTTTGGGTAAAAATATATTGCGCAAATTTAGAACCTCTGGCGAATGTTGGCATTCCAATAATGCATGCTCAGGGCTTTCCACTACGGTTTTGCAGAATCTACAGACACGCTCGGGGCGAGGTACACGTTGCAGTGCATGATCATTGTGCCGCAATTTTTCGAGGGCAAGTTGATGGGTAGACAGCATGATTGAAGGCAACGCTTCGCGATGCTCTTGTGTCCTGATCATAAACAGATATTGACTCAAGAAAAACCGGCGAAATAATATTTGAATCACCAAACTGCCCAATTGATAGTCCATTCCGCAAATATAGATTTAATATCAGACAACACTATGTCTATGTTACACGGCCGCACGGTTGTAGTACGATTTTGATACGATTTAAAGTCTTAAGATATTCTTGCCTTAATCTTACAATTCTATCAAATTCCGACAATCACGAATTTGTACGAGTCCGATATTCCGACGATTTCGTACGATTGATGGCACGTGCATCCACAACACCGCCCATTGCCGTAGCTAGCGTTGGCCACTGCTCGGCGGCTCTGGGCGGCTCCCACTGCCCAGTACATGATTGTGACTTAAGAGCGAAGATAGCAAACAAATAGAATATATTATGGTGTAAGAAGAACAAAGCATAAGATACCGCATACTGCAGCTACCAGTATTCGCGTGCTTCAATACATTCAATACAGCAGTGGCACACTCACCACACATATCCATCATGTAAAGAAAAAAGAAAGTATGAGACATTGAAAGAGAAAATGTACGGCGGCATACCTGATAAAAGCAGAGAAAATCAAAGCAACTTGATCCGATACACAGGCTCGAAGTCTTGGAGTTGGTACAGTTGAGCATTCAGGTTGAGCATCCAGGACAAGGGATTGACAGGTCTATGTGCTCTCGGGACGTCTTGAAGTGGCCTTGAGCGATCTTGATGAGGTCTTGAGGTAGCAGGGGAACGACTTGCGAAAATATTGCAGGCCTTGACGCTGTCGATGTTCTTGATGGAAATAATGCTGCTCATCACAATCGGCGGCTCAGGCTCTATCCGGAGGCAGTTTCCAAGGCAGTCCGAGCAAAGTCCAGTCCGAGCGAAGTCCAAGCGGCAATCCAAGCCTCAGTCTTGAAGTTAAGCCGCGCGGCACTCATGCTGTGGCTCCTTGGCTTGAGCCTTGCTGAAGTTTCTTGCAAGTTGTGAGGCTCGCAGGACTCGCCGAATTTGACGAAGAAGTGGAGGACGAGGAGGACGAGTGAAGAATTGGAAGAGAGAGAGAATCGACGCTGACGTGGCCCCATCAAACCGAACCATTGATCACGCGGCGGGAGTTGCAGCGGAGTTTGAAATAACTTGGCAAACGTCAAAAACAGGCTCTGATGTGAGGTTTGGCTGGCGCTGGATCAACGGCAGCACCGGCCACTTCTTTTTCCCGAACCGGAATTTTACGAATTAGCGGCTCTTAAGAAATTTCTACCACATGTCGTCAGAATTTAGTGCAAATGATGGGGTTAACTTTTTCTTGCGATATTTGTAAGATATTGTAAGGGAGTGGGTTAAAAGATAGTAAGACAAATTATCTTGCTTTTTTATCATATTCCCGTTCAGCCGTGTAGCTATCTGTTCCCATGCTGTCCAGATTTTTCGATGCATAGCGCGAGTGCCGTGAAGCTGCCGAAATCATTAAACCTTGTCCAATCCCATTATATGCCTTATGTCTCTTCCGGAACCGGGCCCACACGTTGAAATTGAAGGTCCCCTCCTGCTCCCACTCCCGCTTCTCTGCAGGGAAGATCCTTCTGTGGTAGTGATGGAAGGACAGCTCTGCGCCGGTGAGCAATTCCGAGTGGCCCGCAGCCCGATGATACGGCTGGTGATGTACTCCAGCCATCTGAAAGCAGATGTGTAATTGGAAATTGGTGAAGAAATTGAAGGAGAATAAGTGAGATGATGGAAAATGTGAATTCACCATGTTGCGCAGAAGGTAGGGAGGGTCTTGCCACCGGACGGTTCAGAAATTTACAGGTGAGGTATAATCATGAGGAAATAAATGCACGATGAAGTACGAACAGGAGAGCCGCTAGCGTAGGCCTTCGATCTGGGTGCAGAATGCACGGATGTCGCCTCTTGGATGGGTTCAGAGTCATAGAAAAACGTCGACAGAAGTACATATCGTACGGTTAGACGTCGGATTCGACTTGCCTTCTTCCATAAGAATGAGCAGCCGGGCCGCAGAGTTAACGGAGCCCGCAAAGAAAACATATAGAGTAGAATTTTTGCTGCAAGAAATTGCACAGAGCAGACAATACGGCTTTGGAGGATTGACGACAGGTGGCACTCATTAACGGCGAAAAGGCAGTTCAAGGGCGACCGCAATAACTCCAGGATCGTAGAATTCATAGCACAGAACTTGGATTGAATTTAGACAAAGATTTCAAGAAGGGGATATACCAGGATATAACGAAGACGCGAATTGACGCTCGAACCGTAATCAAACTGAGCACAAGAGAATCAAAATTCGCACAAAAATGGGTGGTCCGCGCCTCTCTTTCGGCATGGAGCGAGCGCCAAACACGAGACCGACTTGTGTCGCGTCAAGGACTACCGTGCTCGGACGCGCAGACACTTCCGGCCGTAAGCACGCTCCTACCGTAGGCGAGTGAGTCTCCACACCGTGCGATATTCGAGCGTGGCAAAGTGCCACGCGATTTGACATCGACCAGAAGAAGCGCTGCCCACAAAAGAAAACCATTTGGCTTGAATACAGAAGACATTATTGCGAAGAAAATGCGTTCAGCGCAGACGAGATGGAAGGTGCGGACTTGAAAGATGTACGATGGGTGGAAGAGTGCAAGTCTGTGCTGGGAAAGCAGTGCAAGGGCGACCACAGTGCGTATCGAAGGCATTGCCAAGACGAGGACTCCAGAGCTTGAATGAATTATATTATTTCAAGGGGAAGGAGAATCAACGAAGATTTAAAGTGCTTGAGTCGTGCTTGAAGTGGAAGCCAAGGCAAGTGCAGGAGAGCGCAAGCGTCCAGACAATTCGTGGTGGTGGTGTTGAAGTGGGAAGCACAGATGGTCTCAGATAGGGGCCGAAAAGGCAGGTCTCAGATGGGTCTCAGATGGGAGGCGAAAAGCCTAGATCCATTCAATCCTAGCTACCTATATATGTCCTAGAACAATAGAGATAGATAAGACAATAAGAACAATAAGGGGAAGATCAGTATCAGTGAAGACAATAAGAACAATAGGATACTGATCCATATCAGGACAATAAGAACAATAAGAGCAAGATCTGTATCAACACAATAAGCAATCCATGTGATTGTCCGAACCAAACACCAGACTCCAACAGGTGGTGGTGTGCGTCACGTGTATAAAGTGTTACAATTGACATCCAAGTTGACGACCATGTGCCGGATTTCTACAATGTTTTGCACCCTGCATCTTGGGACGAGGCTCTTCCCGTGGAACTACTGGTTTTGAACCAATAAATGCCGAAAATAAACCAAGTCGGCGGACAGTGGCAGACACCATCTGCATCGATGGGGGCTAGTCATCCTCGAAGCCCGCTGCCTCCGCCACGACGCCCGCGCAGCGAGTGCCATCCCACAAAAACCACCCCCGTGGCCCACTGCTCCCTGTAGGTCCTTCGTACCACTTGTGGCACGCCTCGTTGTTTGGAGCCAAGTCCATTCTCCGCACCATTGGCGATGGCGCACGAGGATCCCGATTGCCACCCACCTGCCCTCCCTCCACCTCGAACGCGCTGACGAATCCCGTATCTGCCCCCAAATCTTCACGCTACAGGAACAATGAAGAAAGGGTACCGACACCGCTCACCTGTCCCGCCCTCCACGCTGACTGCGCCTACCACGATCTTCCGCGCCGTCTCCTTCGCTTTGCGTCTTATACCTCCCATTTTCGCGAGTGCCCTATTCGAGAAGCGCACCGGCGGCGGCTTTGCGCATCCACCACCGTCTCCCACAATGCGTGCCGCATTCGCCGTCCACCCGCGCTTGCCAGGGTCGAGGATGCTGGATGAGCCATGCACATCCTTTGGGGACGGTGCAGTGGGCGATGACGCAGTGATGAGGACCCTCGCAGTCATGCCGCAGGCCGGGCGAAGGTAGCGCAGGGATACTTACAAGCAGAAATATGTGCCCGGACTGGGATGCCGTTGCGGCGAAGGAGGTGCGTGCGCCCCCAATTACACTGTGAACGTCGGGCTCATTCTTCCTCGACAGATTGCCCTGGCTCCTTGCGAGGTACAGGGTCCGAAATTGCTTCGTCGCCAGAACCTATCCCCATCGCCTCATCCACCACGCTCTCCACCACGGACACCACCATTAGTGCGCTGCCATCACCCTGACGCCCGCATCGTGTGCGCTTTATCCCGTACCCTCGCAGTATTGGGAGATCCTTCCCGGCTGCTCTCTTCGCTGGTGCCTGATTCCGAGGCTTTTTGCCCACGTTCTGACATCAAGCGGCGCATCCTGGGTGAGGGACGGCGACGGAGGAAGCCGGGCCTTGAGACACGATTGTGAATCGGCGCCTCACATCACGACGACGACTCTCATCTTCCACGACGCTGCGACCCTCCACCGGCCCCGAATCTTTGCGCTGGAGAACAAAGAATGAAAGGAGATACGACCTCCACCGCTAATACCGTTGCGCCCAGCGCACCTTGTACATCCACCACGCCGCTCGCGACGATGCTCATCACTACCTAGTACCCTCCCGCCACCTGGAACGCGCCCACCTTCTGCGATAAGCCCGCCATGGCCTTCCGCGCAGCTCATCCATTTGGAGCTCGGCCATCCGCCGCGGCGTGATCGAGCTGCTGGTGGAGGGTGAGCAGCGCTGTCCCTGTGCGCTCTACGCAAGAAACGCTAGGGTTTAGCCCCGGACGCGCTCGTAATGACGCGACTTGGGCGAGGCAGGAGTCTGCATGCATCCGAGGCTCAGGCGCAGGGTGGGTGGCCGACGCTGACATGTTGCGAATAGGTGGCGCTGTGGCCTTGGGGTGGGGGTTGAGCGGATGACCGAGGTACACATTTTCCTAATCATACTGTGGATGTGGGGCTCAATCCTCGACAGTTCGCTGGTGGGGAGTCAAAGGAGGGCTGGAATGAACTTGAAGTGCTCACTCCACGCCCTCGATTTTTGGTCTGGTATCTTACGCCTCCCCCCTTGGGATATACTATAATCGTTGTGAACCCAAGACGTCTTCTCGCCCAGAATCGAGAAACTGGAGGACATGAACTTGCGATTATATTCTATAGAAGAACGTCGGGGGTTTCTCTGGGAAAGGTTTCCCAGAGGAAGGGACTTAAAACTCCTTCACAAAAGCGGTTTGGATGGAGTATAAACGAATTCGTTGCTGTATATAAGCATACAGACTTTTTGTGTAGGAATTGACTTGAGGAACACTGGCGAAACAATATTTAAATCACAAAAAAGAAAAACAGCGCAATTGGTAGTGAGGCCATTTCCACCTGCAGGTATTAATTTAAATACCTTACAAAACTCCTTGAATGCGAACTATCTGTTCCTACAGTTCCTAGATTTTTCAACCCATAGTGCGAGTGCACGAAATGAGTTGAACCTTATCTGATCCCATCAAAAAAATGGTCCGCCTCGTTTCGCTCCCAGAAGCAGCATCTTCGAGAATGTATATCTATATAAGAAACGAAAGCAGGTTTCTCTCACGAAATGTCAAAAGACAACTGTCAAAGTCACCTGACCCTTTTCGTCCTCCGCAAACCTCTGCTTTCTCCTTCCTCCTCTTGCATCTTCTCGGGCTAAAGCTTCAAGCTTCATGGATCATCGGACATCCATGGACACAGGCCACCGACACACTGCTAATCGGCCATCCCAGGCAGGGGCGTCAAGTATGCAACCGCACGCGACTTCCGAGTTGTTGTCCGCCCTTCAAGTCTGCCTTCAACCTAGCCGTTCTTCGTACTGTGGGATCCAAAAGCGACATAGGTTTCCAGGCAATTATGGCGGTAAGGATTATCACAGCTGACTTTATCTCGAAAACCTGCTTCTTGGCCCACCGTTCCTTCATCGTCGATCCCAGCCAACCGACTTAAATTTGGCGATATCGACACATCTTCCTATTGCCACCCAACGGGCCCCGGAATCTAACGGCGTGTTCGACAACAACCGAACATAGGGCATCAAGTCGCTCAGGAACCAAACTCTGTACGAGCGTACGGCAAGCAGCTTCCAATTGAAACAAACCTTGGCACAAACCTCTGGCCAGTACACGGCGCCGCGACGAGGTCTCGCAGGCAGCATGTCCGGGGACATCTGAACTTACCCGACCTCCCAATAATTCCCCCTCAACCGACTCACGATGTACTTGCTTGGATCGGCCAACAACATGCAAGCCGGAGCCACTACAACCTGGCCTCCTAGAAACTCTGCTCTTTCTCAGTAATCCTGGAGAACGATCTCAGCTCGAGTACCGGCCTGGAACTCCTTGCATTCTACAGGTCAGTTGCTATTCAGCATCGAGAATATCTGAGCCATTGGTTACTTCCAGGGATCCTCAAACAACACCCTTCGAGTCTCAGAGTCCGCATGTAAACGGCGGTATACTTACACCGTCTAATACTCGCTAACTTTAGTCATTGATATCTTTTTCTCTTGACGTAGCGCACCCTGGGGTGCGGCGGCATCGGTCTGCAGCAAGAGCCATTCATGGTACGAATCATACTACACTCTTGCTGCACCTGCTCACCTTTCGCCAGTGTCAAGTTGAGAGGTCATACTGATTGACTTTGGCACTCAGTACACGGGCGACAATTGGCGATCGAGGTGGCTTGCTAAGACGAGCTCTCTTCCTCCATTTCATGTGGTCTATGAAATTTTAACTGAGCCTGATTCATGGTGATGAGTTACCGAAGATTAGCAAAAAGCGAATTGTTTACAACACGAGTTAGATGTGCTAAGGCATCGAAAAGGGTTCACATCAAGGCAGCGGTCCGTGACGACGCACGCTGGCCGCGACGAGCCAACCAAAGGTTGGCGAGGAGCGGCGCGGTGTCAATCTTTACTATTCTATTTTTTCATTGTCTTCTCATCAAACCAAGAAATCGCATGCTGGCCGCGACGAGCCAACCGAAGGTTGGCGAGGAGCGGCGCGGTCAGGGTGGTGTTCCAGTACTCATGTTTCTGCTTCAGTTCTGAGGGCTCAGGCTTGATTTTTAACCCGTAGCGTAGCACGGGTTCCTGCTAGTAGCTCACAAATTGATGGTAGAGTATTCCGGGCGAGCAGAGCGTCGTATATAAGGTGCTATCGTAATTACAACATTTGATATGCTTATTTGGGGAGTTTCTTCGAAAAAGAGTTCCTCTTTAGAATCATTCTTGAAATTAATTTGGAAATAAGACCATCAAGCCAGAGTTGAGCTAACGAGAAACTTTCTCTCTGACTCTTTCCCTCTGGCTGAATTGAAGTAAAATATCTTTCTGAACGAGATTTTTTTTGTTACTCCAAGTGCAAGGCAGCAGAAAGGTTCTGTACTCAATAGAGTGGCCATTCTTCTTCAATGCGAAGGGACCGGGAGAGGCGAGGCAAGGTAGACAAAGTATATTTGGAAGAATAGAAATAGGAGATGTTCGTGTACAAGCCTATTACTTGCAGGAAATACCATTGATTCTTTCCAATGTGGCATCTAATTCTCGCAATGTCTCGGCTGCACACTTGCGAACATCATCGTCCCAGTCGCTGGATCAGATCAGTCACTGTTTGGAAAGGGCGAGAGAGACATACCTCAACCGTGCAACAACATCCTCACGCAGCACTATCGCTACCACCGCCTGCACCGTTGATTCGTGCCTAACGAGTGCTCGCAGCAATTGACACGTAGGTAGCCGTAGCCAGTAGTGGGGTGCACGAAGTCCTTTGCGGACATCTTTCAGCAGTTTCGCGATCACCATGCCCTCGGCGCCTTCCCGCCATCTCGCCATGCAGGCAAGCAGCTTAATTACACGAGCAGCTGGAGTGGACGGAAGAATCTTGTGGAGGTCTTCACTAGATGACTTTGAAAACCTCTGGAAATATAGACAAATGAGGGGAGGCTTACCGCCAGAGAATTGCGAGTGGGTTGTACAGGTGCATGTCAAGCATGGCGGTCGCAGTGGACTCGCGAGACACCAAGCTCTCCAGAATCGAGAAATTGTGCTCATATATGTCTGTGGAGTGACATTTGAGATGGTTCCCAACTGAGTTGAGTATGCTTGCTTCCACGATGGCTATTGCACTGGACTCGCGGCGCGCTAGGTGGGACAACAGCCGAAATATCGCCGGATAGCGCCATTTTGCCGTGTTCGGAGCCTTGAGCATGTCTACAATGTGGTTCAGCAGCTTTGCTTCGACGGATACTCCGGTCGTGACTGGAAGGAATTTGAGTTGGGGAACACGAGAGAGAGCCCATAATGCTCCATCGACGACCTGCGGTATATCGCTGTCACTGACACCAAAGATGAGAGATGCAGCAGTGAACACATGACAGTGATGATATCTCACCACACCAGAGCCACAAGTGAGCTGCAAGTGGCCTCAGCGGTGGCTTTATGCGAGGCATCCAGCAATTTCGTAGTCACCAGATTCTCTGACCAGATCTCAAGCAGGTCGGCACTCAGTGTGCCCGGATTTTTACTAAATGAGTTTATAAACTTCTGAGGAAATGTGTAAGTGAAGGGAGACGTACCGCTGGTCAGTCCCAAGCAGGTCGAGAGGGAGCGCGCGGATGACGGCCATCAAAGTGGACTTGTGAAGCGCCAAGCTCCCTAGCATCGAGAAAATGGGCTGGTGTAGGTCAGTGCGGTGAGATCTCAGCAGTTTCTTCACAGAGCTTAATATGTTCGCCTCAACGACGGCTACTGCAGTGGACTCGTGGCGCACTAGTTTCGATACTATCTCCAATATCCACCGATAGTGCTGTTATGGGGTGGATGGATCTTCGAGCATATCCGAGAGGCGGTCCAGCAACTTCACCTCGACGGATAGTCCAGTTGTGACCGGCGGAAATTTGATCCCGGGAGCGCAACATAATGCCCATAATGCTCCATCAATGACCTGGGGCACATCACTGTCGCTAATTGCAAAGATGAGAGGTGTGGCAGTGAATAAACAGGTCGTATATCACCACAGGAGAGCCACAAGTGAACCGCAGGTCGCTGCAACAGTGGCATCACGCTCTGCCAACCCACGGAGTATCGGCTGTATAGCTTTCCACATCCTCGTATCTATTGCTACCGGGCCTTCAAGTAGCTGGAGGATATCATGGAGTATATGTGTGTGCACCACCAATGCTTCAGGATGAGAATGTGATTTCTGGTAAATATCCTCCAGAATGGCACTCTTCGTCGACGCCGAGACATATTTGCATCTGGATAACAAATCAACTCGGAATGTCCGATGTCTCGATAGATGAACATACAATAGGTAGCTTCCGTAGATCTCCGCATCCTTTGGAGACAGTGGTATATGAATAGTGCTGATGAACTCCAATGCTTGTCGATCATATAGGAGCCTCATGAACGGCTTTGCCGCTGCATGGATGTTGATGGTTGGGCCACGAAGGTTAAGATTGCTGTCTGACCACCAGCTGCGTAGACTTTCGAGTGTCTGTTGGCGAGTCAGTGGCAGCATGGGGGAAGTGGAAAGTGCGTCTGAGGCTGTTCCACAGCGAGACTCGGCCGTGTGTAGCGCGGTGCACGCCGCGGATCCCAGTGGAGATTACGAGGTGTGCTTCTGATTTCGGGATGGAAGGAAGCGGCTGGAATGAAAGATAATTATCCTTGACTCCTCCCCTCCCATATTTAGTGCACACGGCCCTCCGGTGCACTCAGAATTAAAAATAGACCAGGACTGTATAAATATCGGTTTGCAGTGGACTGTTGAGCCTGAAAATTATTTTCATAGCCCTAGCATCATTGCTTCGTCCTTATACACGAAATAGAGCCTGCTCAAGAGCTGTAGAGCCGGCGGAACCTATTGTTTGAGGAAGTGATCAAAATGTTGACTTGTTGAATCTCACTCATCTGTGGTGTTTTGCGAGCATTTCTTTCCCCCAATGACATTCATGTTGCTTTCTAAGTGAATCTGAAGTATAATTTCCGAGTCCATGTCTGTACATTGCCTATATTATCAAGAACTGAGGGCAATATGGAAATGTGACATCTGTGACGAGATAAGAGCAATCGCCCGTTTGCTACGCGAGATGCACCAGATGTAGGGTATGGGTTCCGGTGTGTCTTTTTCATCATTTTTCTGCCCTAGATTTTAAACTCCGCCCATACCCGAACATCTGGAGCCGAGATTAGAGATCTGACACCTCTTGTGGCGACTTAAGGGCCTGTTCGGATGGTAAAAGCAAAAGTGCTTTTCTACTATATAAGGAAATATGCTTTTATTCCAAAGTCCAGACCCGTCACATCAGAGGTCCAAAAGATCCCATCAGCAAACTGCCGCGCTGCGCTCCCACAACGCGGCGTCGCCGCAACGTCGCCGCCGACATGTCGGGATCATGTCGGGATGAGCAGCGGCACGGCGCTTTGTTGTGTTGACCACCTACCTGCCCCTATATGCTGCAAAAAATGTTGCTTTCTTTTGTAATGGGTTTCAATAGCCCCTACCATAGATTACCTGAAGGAAAATGGCTGTAAGGCTTCCAAGAATGTCCCCCGTCGTCGTCCGGAGTCTCCCGGAGCAATCGCCGCAACAGCGACAAGAGTTTCAAGCTGTGGTTGATGGAGATTGATGGCTATGATGTGACACAGGTCTGGACTTTGGAATAAAAGCACATTTCCTTATAGTAGAAAAGCACTTTTGCTTTTGCCATCCGAACAGGCTCTAACGCTATTTAACTTGCGGTTGCCATTGAACAGCCTTCAAGTTCTCCCTCCCTCCTTCCAATTCATACCCTCTCTACCGTCTGCCCTGAATTTGATTTTTCGGACATGATTCTTTCCGAATTCGTGCCAAATCATTTTCTTCATCTGCGGGGCTCCTTTTATCCCTCTTGCGCTCAGTCCCGAACCGCTTATTCAAAGAATGAAATCTCTTACGTATAATTTACAGCTGTTTCCGAAAACCTTGAAACTGATCAGAAATTTTTGCCCACGTCAAAATTTGAAACAATGCTAAGGATTACCGTTTTTGGACTCGCCAAACCGAACTGAAGTTTTGAAAAGAAATTCATACAGGCACCATATCACAGTTCTGAATTGGGGGACTTGAAGCTGGTAGACTCACAGACAGGCCCTGTGACTTTCACGCCTGTGAGCTGCTCTATTTGGCGTAAGGAAAATTATTGAGGGAAAGCCATATCCGTAAATGGCGCACGAAGGCAGCACCGGAGGCGGTGCGCGTCACGCGTTACCCGTGACTCGCATACCACCACAATGGGGAGACGCCCTGGATTCCATTGCACAAGCCCCGCTGCTCCTTCGGATTCGCGTTCTATTCGTCACGGCCATTTCGCGAGGATTCTTCACATCGAGCTTTGAATCGTGTTGTGTCTACATTGCCTCCTGTATGCGCGACGTTCCGACCGCCATGACAACGACGACTGTCCGCCAAGGGTTGATAGAAACTTTCCTCCGGCTTACTCGGAATATCGTAAGTTGTGACGTCGGCTAAATATATGACACATATACATCGTAAAATACCTGGGGACAGTTTTCCTGATGTTTTGGCGGCAACCTAGGCAACACTGCCTCATAGGAGTCCGGCGTCATTCGGCATCATCCTACCCACGCTTTGCCATAAGACCTCAGTTTACAATGTACTCATCATCCCGCCGCCGGTTATAGCAACAATGATCAATCATTGCACTGTTGCAATTGATTGTAGAAGCGGGTAACCATCTCCTCTTCTGTTCTGAATCGAAAATGCCTTGCTGCGGATTGCCATGGACGGCGCACTGAGTTGAGATGTGATCTTATTTTGTGGTTCCATCTCCCGCAAGAAGCTCAGCCGGCCGATCTTGTGGAGCATCAGCGGATGGTTGCATATCTCTCACGTTGGTTTCTTCCTGTTACTAGCTTGTCGTCTGGGTTCTGAAATAGTGACTGTTTGTAATGAGGGAATGAAAATTCACAAGGATTGAAGCCATATTCTCAATTTTGTTTCCAACATTAAAATATATGGCTTATCTTCCGCGGAGCATCAACAGAGACCTATACGTGCATGTATAATGTGATTCAGATGATGCTGGGAATGCGCGGAGAAGGGTGTGTGTTGCGATGAACACAGCAAAAGATATATAAGCCCCAGTGAACAGGACCTGCCCCCTTCAACAGTGCCCACAATGCCTGCCACAGAAAAGTTCAAGAATCTTATCCAATATACTACTCTGGCTGCAACTACTGCCCAGAACATTGCAGAGACAGCCGAAGTGCCGTTCCTTGGCTCGACTTCCACATTATGCTTGTCAATTACAAAGTGTATTGAAGTAAGCCATTTCCTCTTGTCATTGGCACCATATTAAGGAACAAAATAGACAACTAAATTGAATAAGGAAGAATGTGTTGAGATTATGGAGCACATCCATGAAATCTTGTGCATCATTGTCCAGCTTCATGCAACTTCGGAAATCAAGGGTGTCCTTCCAACAGCGCTCTTGTATGACATTGCAAAATTCACAGAGTGAGTGGGAGAAATTGGATGGTGAAGTTGTATTAATTTAATATTTTACACCAGGGCACTTGAAAAGTTGTTCACAATTCTGAATGGGCAACAAAAGGGTGCTCTTGGAAAAATAAAGGGACTTTTTAGACAGCCAGAGGTGGCCGAAAGATTGGAAAAATGCAAGCAGGAGCTTAGTAGGATGGTTGAATTGTTCAAGGTTTGTTTTACAAATCTATTGCAATACATATTAAAATCATTGACTTTCATTGGAGGTTCAAGTCATAAGTTCAACCTTGTCTCAAATGGGGCAGATGAAAAAGGATGCAAAGGAACAACATGAACAGCTTGTTGCCCTTTTGGAGACAGATTCTGATCTCACCAGTTCTGATCGCTCCTCAGTGAGTAGACATTATGATGATCAATATTTTTTGCTCACAGTTGTTAGGTGACAGGAACTTTGCCAAAAGTGGGAAATAATAGGTGAGCCAGACCTGAAAACACTGTCAGTGTGGCTAAATTCTGGAACAGTTCAGGATCCTTTGGTCTACTTCCACCCTCCCCGCAAATTTTCCATGGCCGTGAAGAAGAGCTGCAAGATGTAGTGAATATCCTCGTACAGGTTTCTGCCCACATTGCTATCCTTGGTACAGGGGGAATGGGGAAGACCAGCCTTGCCACAGCTGCCCTCCATAATCAACTAGTGGAGAACAAATATTCACACCGATACTTTGTTCCATGCCACTCGAGCCCCACTTGCACAGAATTGGTGGCTACAATTGCGGATCATATTGGGTTGGAGAAGGGCTCAAACATGGGAAAAAAGATTGCACATCATTTTGCCCATGCACCTCCTTCTCTTCTCATCCTCGATAATCTGGAGACACCATGGGAAAGCCTCTCATCTCGCTCTGAGGTTGAAGAATTTCTATCTCTGCTAACTGATGTCTCACACTTGGGTCTCATGGTGAGTGTTATTTGCCACTTTATCCAATAGTATCTTCAACTTTCTGTAGATCACTCTGAGAGGTACTGAGCGACCGAGCAAAGTCAAATGGACCAGGCCTTTTCTGGCACCCCTCAAGCCACTTTCTAATGTGGCTGCTCGACAGACCTTTAATGCAGTTGCTGATGATGGCCATGGTGATGCCAGTGTCACAGAACTCCTTGAACTGACAGGGAATCTTCCACTTGCAGTCAGCCTCATTGCAAGTGTTGCTGATTCTGAGGGATGTGCCAAGGCACTTTCTCGTTGGAAATCCGAAAGTACTCAGATGCTTTCAGATGGGTATGACCAGAGATCAAGCCTGGACATATCCATCATGTTGTCATACACAAGCTCCCGGATGACCCCAGGGGCTCAGGAGTTGCTCAGCATTCTCTCTATGCTGCCTGATGGGCTCACAGATATCGATTTGCTGCAAGCCAACCTCCCCATCATCAACATCCTTGCCTGCAAGGCCACTCTTATCCAGACATCACTGGCTTTTGTTGACCAGGATCTGCACCTGAAGGTGCTGGTACCAATTCGAGAACATATTCTCCATACACATCCTCCAGCAGATGCCTTGAAGTTAAAGCTCAGAGAGCACTTCCATCAAATTCTTGATCTTTGGAACCAATTCAAGAATCTCAATGTAGCTGATATAAACCCACAAATTTCATGGAATTTGGGCAACTTAAACACTGTACTCAATGATGGGCTTCACCCAGAGGGGCCTGATATTGTCCAGAATTTTCGGAGCATCCTGTTTCTCAATCACTTCTATGATCGGGTTCAAGGCACATATTCCCCCCTTCTCCTCCAGCTTTCTGAGCAAATTCTGCTGTGGAAAAGCCACCCTATTTTTGGGGAATATCTTATTCAGCTACTGCAAAGTTCCGACTCTGTGCCTGATTTTGATACTGACATCACCCTTGGCACTCTGCATTTCAAACCAAAAGATTCACTGCAACAGGGTAATACACCATCACTGTCATTGTGTTCACCCAGCTAAATTTTCACCAGCCAGATGGTACCGTGCTGTGGGACTGTGCTTCTGGTGGACAAAGTCAGATTTTGTGGAAGCCCTCAAGTATTTTCAAAGAGCATATTCTCTAGCAGAAAGTGTTGGATACCCCACCATTGTTGGCACCCAGGCTTTGAGCAACATATCCAACCTCCTGATTATTACCGGAAAGCCCTTGAGTGCACTCACACATGCAAAGGAGGCATATCGATATGCAGAGCACATGGGGGACATCTATGGACAAGCATGGTCTCTCTACCATCAAGCCAGATGTCATGAAATATTGGCAAACTATCAGCAAGATCAATTTCTTCTTCAGAAATCAAGGGACCTGCTGACTGCTTGTGGTCAACAAGAGAGTCAATTGGGGCTTCTCATCCTCAATCTTCAGGCTGAAACCTACTTCGTGAAATCAGAGTATCTGGAATCTCGGAGACTTCAAGTCGCCATTGCATCCAGCTGCCAGCCAACTTTATATCCAGCCATCCTAGCAAACTTGAACATTGCTTGCATTGATATTACTACTGGTGTTGGCACAGAAATCATTCACCAAAATCTACGAAGGACCCAGTCTCATTTGAATGCATTGCATGGGCTTTCTGGCAGAGAGATGGCTCTTTTCAGTGATCATGCTGCTGCTGAACTCTGTCTTCGAGATGGGGCTCTTGGGACTGCAAATGCAATATTTGAAAAATGTTTTGCATTGTCTCAGGATATCTCAACAGCTCTGCCACTTCTATGCCTTGAAAGGCTTGGAGATCTTTCTACTGGGATGAATGATATCCCAACTACACTGCGATGGTCCATCATCTTCCTTGGACAGGCAGTGAAGTCCAAGGAAAAGCGCCAGACAATGCAAGCATTCCGATGCCTTGGCCAGATTTTTTCAGCTGAAGGGGACAACGAAACTGCTCTCAGCCTATTCACCATTGCTCTTGATGGATTCACGTTCATGGATGTCCATCGGTGGAGGGCAGATTGCATGGTTCGAATTGCCAATATATTGAATAGTCGTGGAGAGGTTGTGAAGGCAGTTGAGCTGTGGAAGGCCACAAGGCCTCTGTTCAAAAGATCTTCCCAGATGAAGGATATAATCAAGATTGATGCAAAGCTAGCCAATGTTGACTCTGCTGTTTTGGTTGAGTATGAGGAACAACTTCAGTGACTTTCAGAATTGCATGTGCCTGGTAGTGCACCAGAGCTGACATGCAATGGGGATGATGAGGAAGATGACAATTCGGCTCAAGGAAGCGATTTGAAGACGAGGGGAAGCAGGGAGTCTTCGCTTGAGTTGTAATCTGGGTCTCAGATAGTCAGGATTTGTGTTTTAGTTCTGTTGTTCTTCTCTCCGGCTTTCCTTAGCTCCAGATATATTCTGGACAAATAGATACCCACCTGTTCTCTGTGTGCACAGCATGCAATGTTTGGGTCATAGCATTTTGTCCAGTATGTAGTTGGTTTATTTATTCATGTACTGTGCTACCACTGCACTTGATACCAGTTTTTTTTAAACACATTGCTCTAAAGTCGACGGTGGTGATGAATGAATTCACCTCGGGAATGGGGGTATTGGTAATTTTAAGTTTTTATGCAGTCATGTGGCAGGAACTCAGCCACAGAATGAAAGTATGGATTGGTGATGAGATGCTCCTGCTGAAATTATGAATTGCAGTACAGGTACATGCAATACTTTAAGTCGTTGTCAGCAGAGTGAAGATAATACCTGGAAGGCTTGGTAGTGGCCTGGTGCAGTGTCTCCTCCCAATAAGGTGAGGGGGGGGGGGGGGGGGGGGGGGGGGTGAATGCAAGGAGAATGTCACCCCTTCGATTCGGGTCTGAGCAATTCAAGTCAGGGCTGACCTACAGCTGAACAGGCTGAGATGAATAAGACTCGGGAGTAGCATATCTTCTCTCGCCTAAGCGGTTGAGCCGCAGCAAATCCATATGACATGGGTGAATTGATTGCTACAGTAGGAGAATCAAGGCAGAAAGAATGGAATCATATACCGCTCGGGATTGTTTACTTCTCCTCTTCATGAGCCCGTGTTCGCAGAGCCAGTTAGACCAGACAAGAGGGAGTGACTAAGTTTAGGTCTCCTCCATATACTCGAGTCCGGTCGAGTGTGGATGTCTGAATGTTAGCTTGATGCTTGCAATTGTGTTTTTCAACACAGAGCTGCAGCATTAGCTTTTTCTCACTGATAGTGAGAAAAATATGAGCTCGGAATAAGGACAAATATGGGGTTGGTAGCGGTTCATAAATCATGAAGAGTTTTGTATGGCGACATATTTTGGTTTGCATCGGCTCTGAGCCATCCATTAGGGGGTAATTCTTTGTATCACATACCAGTGATTATTTCCTGAGCCACAGATTACTTCTCCATACACAGAGTGTCTTTGCTCCTTTTCTCGGACACGCATAGAGAGAATTTGGTGTGAATTATAGGAATAAGGCTCGGTAGCAACATGGTCTTGCATCTCCTGTCAACAGAAAGTTGCAGAGGTTACAAGGAGAACACTACCCAGTCGACTTGGGTCTGAGCCATTCACAGAAACCGGATGTGGTTCTTTCTCTCACAGCCACATGCAATGCAAATATCTGTACTGCGTGACCTCGGTCATTTCCAAAACCTGACCAGCCATGGGCAGTCGCCTTCCCATAGTCGCACGGTGGCATCCAGGAAATAATATTATCTTTGCTAAAATTGAATGCAACCTGAATGTCATGGTGCTCTAGTACGAATTGAATAAGAGTTGATAGCTGGTGGAAATGGGCCCAAGTCTGCACCTTCTTGTGACAGCCATGGAAAATTGTGAAAGTTTGGGAATTGGGAGAGCCGGTGTGATGCACGGCGGCAAGCTCACGGCACAGATCGGAGGTTGAAATATTGATCGGCGGCTGACAGTAGCCACCACCCCCTGCTTGCCTTTCGTTCCTTACTCCCCAATATCTCCCTCTTTCTCTCGTCCTCTTATTTTTAACTTATGAATGCCTGGCTTTTTTTCGAGGACATTTATCTAGTATGATCATGATGTACGCATACATATGGGCTTGATCGCCCGCTGCGCCGTGTCGTTCAACCTGGCGCATGTCTCGGAGTCTCTCTTCCTAATAATAAATCATGAATATATTTCAGACGTTCAGTCGTTTAAGCCGCCGACTTGGGGGCAATATCCTCCAAGAATGCATGCACAGTAAATATTTTGGCTACCACGTGGGTTGCACTTTGATGGTGGCACTGCCTAATTCGTACTCCGCTCTCGATCATACAATGCCGCCGTTGCCGCCGTGAGGCACCGATCGCCGCCGTGCCTCGATCGCGCTGGCTCTCCCAATTCCCAAATGCTCTCGGAAAATTGACATGGCTGGTGTCAGCCACCCATTGTAATGGTCGTCTGAACATGGCTTTTCAGCCACCACTCCCCACCAGCAGGCAAGAACGCCGGATCAGCAGGCCGTGGGAATGATCATGTGATCAGAGTCAGTGTGAGTCATATGCTGTTGACTCTGAGCACAGCTACAATGAGTCATAACTAGCCATCCCAGAACACAGCCATCTTGTCAGGGGAACCCCCCTCTGACCCTCCGGTCCCACCCGGTCTTCCGGTCCTAGCTCCGGCCTCCGGCCTCTGGTACGCTCCCGGTGGGACCACGTGTGCGATCAAGCACGTGATTTATGCCGATCACTCCGATCACGGACTACTAGTCAGTAGCTATATTATTTACTCACGGCCTGGCATGGGAATCCTCAGAGTTTCTTCTCTTCGGATCTCCCTCGCTAGGTGCGTTATGCTTCCCTGTAGTCTACTGTGTCTTATTGATATACTTCGGATCTCCCTCGCTAGACTTGAGCACTCTCGGGCTTCGAGGTTGCCCTTACAGCAGAAGAAACTCTCTAAGGGATTAACTGGTCAAGATTGGGAAGTTCGGTGCTGCAGACTCGGACGACGACCACTTTGTTAGTCCTCCGGTCACTCCCACATCCAATCTTGCCCCCTCCTCCTGTCCCCCCGATCCCGCCATGACGCCCACCATCGCTCCGGTTCCTCCGGCTGTCGAGGAGCGCATGACACTGATTGAGGCGACCCTCGCACGGCTCGTACAAATGCTTGAAAACCAATCCTCACCTCGCGCTACTTCTCCTGCCCTGTCCCTTGCCGCTCCGGCTCCGGACCTGGGTCCAGGCATCTTCCCCACCTTCGTTACGGACAGAAAAACGGTCCTCCGGCCGAATCCCCCGATGGTCTTTGACGGCGACCAGAGCCAAGGCCGGGCCTTCCTCCACTCTGTCTGGACCTATGTCCAGCTCATTCCGGAGCACTTCCTCGACCACGGGGAGCCCTCCGAGGAAAAGGTCATCCGGTATGCACTCTCCTTCATGGCAAAGGACTCCGCCCAGCGCTGGGCCCAGCGCCATTGCGAAAAGGCAAAGTTCTCGTTCCCCACCTGGGACTTGTTTGTGAAGGAGTTCCACCTCCGGTTCATCGAGGAGAACGAGCAGGACCACGCCCTGCAGAAACTTGAGTCTCGGGCATACTTCATGGGCTCCCGCGATGTCTTCCAGTACACTGACGAGTTCGAGGACCTTGTTGAACTCGCCGGGTTCGACGACCTGCTCATGAAGGTCACAAAGTATCGCTCCGGACTCGACCCGGCGATTAACCTCGCCATCACCGGGTCCTCCGACCCTCCGGACCTCCGGGACTACGATGGCTGGCGTCTCCGGGCCTACCGCCAGTATGAGTCGCACGTCTGGGCCAAGTTCGCGAACTCCGGTTCCTCCGGTCGGCACCCGGTCGCCCCGGGGCGAACCCGAGTGATACTGGTGCTCCCCTCCGTGGCCCTTATCCCGGCCCCAAGGGCACCCGCCTCTACGCTCCCGCCTCCGGTCCCCATGGACATGGATCGCACGCGGGCTCGGACCACCCCCCGCCATGGGTGCTACCGCTGCGGCGACCCGAACCACTTCGCCCGCGACTGTCCCGCTCCGGTCGACGTCCGGTCCGCCGACGTCCTCGACGAGGTCATCCAGCAACTTGGGGCCGACATGCTTGACGAGCTTGTCACGTGCCTGGCCTCTACCGAAGTTGTCACTGAGCATGTGGCCGCCGTGGCGGAAGAGGATTTTCCCCTCCGCACAGAGTGAGCGGTGCGCCCTCTGTCGCGTCCCCTAATCGTTTCGCTGTTCTATGTACTGAGCCTGTCAATATATCTCTTGCATCCACCGAAACAATAGACGCATCCCCTTCCCTGAGCAAACCTCCGGTCGCTCCGGTTCCGGTCCCGGCCCCTCCGGCTCCGCGCGACCTTCCCTGGGATCGCCTCCGTCGTAAGGCTACTTGGGAGCGGAAGCTCCCCAAGCGCTATACAATTGCGGCTAGCCCTAGCGCGAACTCCCTCCACCTTCCGTTAGAGATCGAGTCTGCTGACTCCGCTCTCAAACTTGCACTCAACGGCCTTGTTGACTGCGGAGCGACCTCCGACTTTGTCGATTCGGAGTATGTCGCGGAGAACCAGATTCCGGTCCGGCGACTGAACCAACCCATTCCGGTGTTCAACGTCGACGGAACTCCGAACGAGGCCGGAGCTATCCAGGAGGTCGCTGACGTGATCCTGCATCACCGGACCCACTCCGAACGCGTAATGCTCGCCGTAACCCAGCTCGGTAAGCAGAAGCTCATACTCGGGTTCTCCTGGCTCCGGAAGCACAACCCGGAGATCAATTGGGAAACCTGGGACGTCAAAATGAGCCGATGCCTGGCGGTCTGCTCTACCTGCCGCGACGAGTCAAGGCTGGAGCGTGCGCATGCTCGAGGAGTCGCTTCCATCCTCCGGACTATCCGGGCCGGCCCGACCCCCCAGCTCTGTGTCATAGACACGGGGGACTACACCAGCGAGGAGGATGACCTGGAGTTCGATGAGGAACTCCCGGAGCTGTCCCCGTACGACGATGACGACTCCGATGACGAAGACAACGATTCCATCGAACCCGGAGACCGGATCTTTTACACCGTGTTCTCTCCCTCCGAAGACCTCCGGGCCACCGCCACCGTTTCGCAGCGGCTTGCGGAGGCGCTGTCGGGCGTATAATTTGATATACGTGAGGTCCGCTAGATTTTAACTTTGGTCAAGCGTTTCCCACAAAAATTGAAATTGATCTGTAAGGCTGGTTTAGTTGATTAGGTAGGTGGTTTGAGTAGATTGAATTAGTGGCGGTCTGACTACGAATTAGGGAAGTGAGGATTTAAAAAAAGTTGAGAGTGAGTTGTGGGTTGGTCGGAAGTAAGTTAATTTGTACAAGCTTCAATAAGTGCACCGAGACTTAAGGAAGTAGGCAAACTCAGATAAGTACACCGAGACTAATGAGAGTAATAAAGGAACTTTACTGAGTGCACCGAAACTCAGACAAGTAATATTAGAATAACCAACAAGCTTCAATGAGTACACCGAGACTCAAGGAATTAAACCAACAACGCAAGTGCACCAGGACTTGCCGAGGCAGTAAACAAGTTCAAGCTTCAATGAGAACACCGAGTCTCAAGGAATTAAACTAACAACACAAGTGCACCCGGACTTGCCGAAGTAGTAAACAAGTATCTACAGATGAGTACACCGAGACTCAAAGGAGATAGGGGTCTAGCTTGCTGCACCAAATACACCGAGAATTGATGGTAGGGCTAGTACAAGATACGCTAAGTACACCGAGACTTAAGTATCAGGTTGAGACAGGGGCTTAATCCAATCTCGCACAAGGTATGTAGCCTAGTGCTTACAATCAAGGTATGTAGCCTTGAAGGATACAATCAAGGTTTGTAGCCTTGAAGGAACAGCGAGTTGAGCTTTGTAGGCTACTCGGAAGGGGGTGCAAGTAATTTACTAAAGACTAATACCATATTAGTCAGGGGTTAGCTTTGTAGGCTAAGCGGCGTAAGTTAGTTTGCTTGCAGTAGATACCGTATCCACTACTAGGGGTGAGCTAGGCTTTGTAGGCGGCTCAAGGGCGCAATTTAATGCAAGGCAGCTACTACCGTATTAGCTAGGACCAGTTTTAGAGAGAGAAGACTAATACCGTATTAGCTTCAGAGGATTTTAGTGGAATCACACTTAGTGGTTTGGGGGAAAGGAGCAATTCATTCAAAGTCAATCTACTACAAGTTTATATACTACTGAAAAACACAGCCCCAATGACTCCAATTGAGTCGATTGCCATTTCCAGAACCTTCCAGCTACTTAATTCCTTCCATCAATTCCCTCTTGAGTCATCCATCATTCCAGAATGTTCTACCTCAATCCATGGTACTCCTCCAGTGAGATGAGACATATTTTCTACAATAAATTTTAACCTGAATTGTTAGTGACCGAATTTGGCTGAAAAATATATTGTTACTAAGATCATCTCAGTTCTTCAAGAATCTAATGCGAAGAACAAATCAGTCCTGTCTCCAAACACTTTGGAGACATGACAGCGCATGCCCGGAACTCCGCCCCTCCGGCTGATAGCATTCCAGAATGGTATCGTGAGTTTGAGGACGTCTTCAACCGGGAATCGTTCGACTCGTTACCGGAGCCCTGGGGAGCACACCATCGAGCTCGTTCCGGACTCAAAGCCGGCCAACTGTAAGGTCTATCCGATCTCACCCCTTGAGCAACGCGAGCTCGATGCGTTTATTGAGGAAGGCTTGGCTACGGGCCGGATCCGTCTGTCGAAGTCGCCTATGGCTTCTCCGGTCTTCTTCGTCAAGAAGAAGGACGGAGGCCTCTGGTTCGTCCAGGACTACCGGGCACTCAATGCGATGACCGTGAAAAACCGGTACCCCCCTTCCGCTGATCAACAACCTTATTAATTGTTTGAAGGGTGCCCGGTTCTTCACAAAACTCGACATCCGGTGGGGCTTCAACAATGTCCGGATCCGGAAGGGCGACGAGTGGAAGGCGGTGTTCCGGACCAACCGGGGGCTCTTTGAGCCACTGGTGATGTACTTTGGCTTGACCAACTCCCCCGCGACTTTCCAGACTATGATGAATGATATCTTTCAGGATCTCATACTGTCTGGGGACGTCATGGTGTACCTCGACGACATTCTCATCGCACATTCGGACATCACCCAGCACCGCGAGGTGGTCCGGGAGGTGCTCCGACGTCTCCGGGAGCATAAACTCTACTCGCGACCGGAGAAGTGCGAGTTCGAGAAGTCGTCGATTGAATACCTCGGGGTGATCATCTCGCACAACCACGTCGAGATGGACCCGGTCAAGGTCTCCGGAGTCCGGTCTTGGCCGACTCCGGAGAACAAAAAGGATGTGCAGCAGTTCGTCGGCTTCACAAACTTCTACCGGAGGTTCATCCGAGATTTCTCCGACATCGCGGCCTCTCTTCGACCTCTTCGCGAAGGGGAAGACATGGGTTTGGACTGCGAAGGAGGCTGCCACGTTCCAAGGTCTCAAGGTGTTGGAGTCTGGTGTTTGGTTCGGACAATCACATGGATTGCTTATTGTGTTGATACAGATCTTGCTCTTATTGTTCTTATTGTCCTGATATGGATCAGTATCCTATTGTTCTTATTGTCTTCACTGATACTGATCTTCCCCTTATTGTTCTTATTGTCTTATCTATCTCTATTGTTCTAGGACATATATAGGTAGCTAGGATTGAATGGATCTGGGCTTTTTGCCTCCCATCTGAGACCCATCTGAGACTTGCCTTTTCGGCCCCTATCTGAGACCATCTGCGCTTCCCACTTCAACAGGTTATTGGCCCCCGCTCTACCTCTCTGCTCTTCACTCTTCATATCTTGCTGCTTCTTTCCCCCTCTTTGTTCTTATTGCCACATCAGTAACCATGGCACCCCCCACCATTACCTCTGCTTTGACTAATGTCCTCACCACTGTTGCTCCTCTTGATGCGACCAACTGGTCCAAATTCGGGAAGGGATTCCGCATCTTCCTTCTTGGCCTTGATGCCCTCTGGGTTGTTAACGGCACAGGTCCAGCTACCGACAATGCCGATCAGGTTTCTCTTGATCGCATGCTTGTGCCATACCTCTACTCCAAGGTCACTGAGGACTATCAGTACTTGGTTGAGGATGCCACCTCAGCCTTTGTTGCTTGGAAGGCACTCAAAGGTCACTTTGAGAAATCGAACATGACCAACCGCTTTGTTGCCCGTGGTGAGCTTCATGCCATCAGGCACGACCCTTCCAAGGAGGTTTTGGTCTACATCCGGGCCATTGCTGATGCTGTGGCCAAGCTCAAAGCCATGGGTGTTACCATTGATGACACCACCCACAAGGATCTCATCCTTCTCAACCTTCATCCATCCTTCCGTGCTGTCCGCACCATCCTGCTTGCTTGAGCGACAGAGCCCTCATTGGAGGATATTACCAGTCTTCTCAATGCCTCTTCGGCTGATCCTGGTATTAAGCAGGAGGAGGACAACCTTAGCGGCATGGCCTTTCTCGCTCGCACAGGTCCCCCTCATCGTACTGCACCTGCAGTCACCACTCCCTCATCTCCGTTGACTGGGAAAATTGGAGCTGATGGCTTCCCAGTCGACTCTCAGGGCTCTCGCTGGTGCGATCCTACCAACAACAACTGTCATCGCTGTGGTCGTGTCGGTCATATCGCACACAAGTGCATGCATACCATGCCATCCTTTATTAAGGATTGGATCCTCTCCAATGCTCGCACATTCCCTACCACCTCTGCCGCCTTTGCTGCAGCTCTCGAATCTGGCCTCACTCCCGACACCTTTGCAGAAATGTATGATCACCATGCAGGTTTTCAGTCGGCTGCATTTTCTGCGACTGTCCCTATGCATGCTCCCAATGGGAAGCCTTGGGATGAACTCACTCCAGAGGAGTTGAGGAGGTATGCGATTCGCACCTAGGTATCGGATTGGGTGGGAGTTGTGCAAGATTCGGTGGGAGAGTTCTTGTTGTTCATTCCGTCCTCCCAAAGGTGGGAGTGTTGGAGTCTGGTGTTTGGTTCGGACAATCACATGGATTGCTTATTGTGTTGATACAGATCTTGCTCTTATTGTTCTTATTGTCCTGATATGGATATGTATCCTATTGTTCTTATTGTCTTCACTGATACTGATCTTCCCCTTATTGTTCTTATTGTCTTATCTATCTCTATTGTTCTAGGACATATATAGGTAGCTAGGATTGAATGGATCTGGGCTTTTCGCCTCCCATCTGAGACCCATCTGAGACTTGCCTTTTCGGCCCCTATCTGAGACCATCTGCGCTTCCCACTTCAACACAAGGACGCTGTAACCTCTGACCCGGTCCTTATCCTCCTGGACGAGTCCTGGCCATACTGGCTCGAGGCCGACAGCTCCGACTTTGCCTCCGGAGCTGTCCTCTCGCAGGAGGGATCCGACAGCAAGTGGCATCTGGTCGTGTTCTTCTCCAAGAGCTTGAGTCCGGTCCAACGAAACTACGAGATCCACGACAAGGAGATGCTGGCGATCATCTGAGCCCTCGAGGAGTGGCAACACTTCCTTGAAGGTTTGCAGCATCCGGTCGAGATCTGGACCGACCACAAGAACTTGGAGTACTTCCGGAAGTCGCAGAACCTCAACCAGAGGCAGGCCTGGTGGTCCCTGTACCTCTCCCGGTTCGACTTCACGCTGCACCATAAACCCGGGAAGGCGATGGGACGCCCGGATGCGCTCTCCCGATGTCCGGACCATGGTTCGTCTTCAGACAACCAGGACGTCACCCTCCTGGATCCGAAGCTGTTCCGCATTCGTGCGCTCGAGGGTGTTGTTATCTCTGGACCAGAGGTCCATATCCTCTGGGATATCCGAGATGCGCTCGCCAGAGAACCGGACCTCGAGGACCCTGTCGCGGTCGCCGCACGGGAACTCCTGAAGGTCCGGAACTCCCAGTCGGCTCGCTCTGCGGAGTGGCGTGTCGACGCCGGTCTGCTCTATTTCCGTGGAAAGGTTGTTGTCCCTCGGGACAAGGACCTCCGCCGCCGGATACTGGAGCAGCACCACGACACGAAGATCGCCGGACATGCCGGCCACTTCAAGACGTTGGAGCTCGTCTCCCGGAACTACTGGTGGCCCCAGATGTCCCGTCACGTTGGCCGGTATGTCGCGACCTGTGACCTGTGCTGCCGCACCAAGGCCATCCGGAAGCTTCCAGTCGGTGAGCTTCATCCGACCGAGATTCCGGAGGAGCACTGGAGCACCGTCTCCGTGGACTTCGTGGTTGAGCTCCCGGAGGCCCACGGATACAACGCGATCATGGTGGTCGTCGATGTCCTCGGTAAGCGTGCTCATTTCAATGAGTGCACGACCCATATCGACGCCGTCGGAGCCGCCCGGATGTACTACCGGAATGTCTGGAGACACCACGGAACTCCGGAGAAGTACATCTCCGACCGGGGACCGCAGTTTGTCGTGGAGTTCACCCGGGAGCTCTGGCGCCTCATCGGGATCACGCCGGCCACCTCCACATCATACCACCCTCAGACCGATGGCCAGACCGAGCGCGTAAACCAGGAGATGGAGCAGTTCCTCCGGCTTTTCACCAATTACAAGCAGGACGACTGGGACGAACTCCTTCCGGCCGCTGAATTCGCCTACAACAATCACATCCACTCCTCCACCCAGCAGGTTCCGTTTATGACAGACACCGGTCGGCTCCCTCGCATGGGGTTTGAGCCGAACGGACTGCGCTCTGGAGTGGAGTCGGTGAACGAATTCCGCGATCAGATCGCCTCCGGAGTCTCCGAGGCGAAGGCCACGCTCGTAAAAGCCAAGGAGGAGTATAAGCGGTACTATGATCGCCAGAGGACACCGGCTCCGGACATCAAGGTCGGAGACCACGTGTGGGTCGACTCCTCCAACATCCAGACCACCTGTCCGTCGGTCGGGCTCTCACACCGGCGCCTTGGTCCCTTCAAGGTGATTAAGGTCGTCAGTCGAGGCGCCTACAAGCTGGAGCTGCCTCCCCACCTCTCCCGACTTCATCCGGTATTCCCGGTCGTAAAGTTGCAGCTCGCGGAGGACGACCCATTCGAAGGCCGCCCAGGTTACGACGAACCGGCTCCGGTCCTTCCGCAGGCCCCCGGAGATGCTCCGGAGTGGGAAATCGACGAGATTCTTGAAGCTAAGTTTCGCTGGAAGTCATTATATTATATGGTGTCTTTCAAGGGGTACGATGCTTCACATAATCAGTGGGTCAAACACTCCGACCTCTTCGCTCCAGAGGCTGTCGCGGAGTACTACTGGAAGAATCCCGCCGCTCCCCGGACCATCGCCGTCACCGCCTTCGACTCACTCCCGTTCCGCGATCCAACACTCAGCATCCGGTCTATGCGTCGAGGCGCCGCATTCCAAGGGGGGGGTGATGTCAGGGGAACCCCCCTCCGACCCTCCGGTCCCACCCGGTCTTCCGGTCCTAGCTCCGGCCTCCGGCCTCTGGTACGCTCCCGGTGGGACCACGTTGATAAGCCGTATTTCAGGCCATGCCTGTAAACACGCATTTTGTGAAATCCTACATCTAGCACAATCATCCATGACTAGATGGCTAGCGCTAGGATCGAGCACGTAGACGGTGTTAGTGCCTAGATGAGGGCTACGAGGCGATACTCTGCTAGCGATGCTTCATATGAGGTTGCTAGCTCAGTTTTGACCGGTTAAAGCTAAGTCTATGGGAGAAGCCTAGCCTAGGCGACTTTACACTATGATACATAACAAGATCTAGGAGGAAACCGATGCAGTAGCCAATGAGTACAAAGCTAGCGACTTTGTTAGGCGTTGATATGAACTAGCCGAGCGACGCGACGAGACACATGATGTTTCAGTAGCGCAATATGACTGAATCAGGACCCACCAGAGTAGGCAGGGTTGTCGGGTACTACGGGCCGGGAGCTATGACTCGGCAATTGCAGCCGCAGATCTAGCACCGGTGATATCCGGACTTTGACAGTAGGAATACGAATCGGACCTAGTAAATGCTGGTGGATGTGCAACATTGCTAGGGCACTGTATCTCAAAGCTTATAGCTAGGGGACGAATACTCCTTGAGCTAGCTAAGGGATATAGGTCTCGGAAATGGCGGAAGCACTTTCTTATCGCGGAAGAACAGATTTCTCGGTGGCTGCTGATGGAGTAACCATATGGGTTGGGCTGGGGGTTTCGTGGATTGGATCAATTATATTCATTTTATTTATATTCTGTTTTGCTTGGCATGTATACCCAAGGCCTAGGCCGCCATACTTTCATGTGATTATGTATGTAGTTAGTAGTATAAAAGCAAGGGGAGAAGTGGGAGGAGGGCAGCGGATTGTACCCCGATTAGTGGAGGCAGTAGCTATTACCCCCTACGTTCTAAAGGCGCGCATCTAGCCCACCATCCATTTGTCCTTCAATAGAAGTTCATTTGCACAACAACACGCACAGAGTGCACTGAGGGATTGAGGGATTGAGGGATTCAAGGTTTCATACTCGTTGAGAGTGGCTGATACTCGTTGAGAGTTGGTTTCTACCCGTTGAGGGGCGCGTTGAGCGTTTGGATTCATACTCGTTGAGAGTCGGTTTCATACTCGTTGAGAGTCCGCGTGCAGCATCACAGAACGCATATGCGACACAGAGCAGAGCGGTTAAAAGGACAAGGAGTCGAGGTTGGACTTGGTTGGAAGGATACAAGTGCGAGCTAGCACAATAAACACGCCGGTTAACGGCCATAAAACATGTATACACGTTTCGAGAACATTGGTTAAGAACCTTGTGAAGGTCCATCTGTTCACAGATAGGAATTCTATAGGAGGTTACATCGCAGAGAGCTATTAGCACGGCTAGCTAGGCTAGCGCGTTTCTAGTGTACCATGATCCGAAGTCAAGAGAGGATTGGAGCAGAGAAGAGAATACATTCACAGAAGGACTATCATAAAAGCGGCCTAATACTTGGTCCCTACCCTGAACTTTCGATCTTACGGCGTACAAGCCGTTCATCAGGGAGATAGCCAGGAAGTTTAAGCGTTGGACGCTTCTCCTAGCCGAGCTAGCTATATTTGGTTGTTGGTTTTGTGGAGTGGTAGTGGTTTGACGGTCGTACCCGACATAGTCGCCTCATACGCTCCGGTTGCAGACAGTGTTCCGCTAGGGCACCAGTAGAGCACACCTTCCATCTTATACATTACACTCGGCCCCTGCGGCACGCGTATCAACGTGTGCGATCAAGCACGTGATTTATGCCGATCACTCCGATCACGGACTACTAGTCAGTAGCTATATTTACTCACGGCCTGGCGTGGGAATCCTCAGAGTTTCTTCTCTTTGGATCTCCCTCGCTAGGTGCGTTATGCTTCCCTGTAGTCTACTGTATATACTTTAGATCTCCCTCACTAGACTTGAGCACTCTCGGGCTTCAAGGTTGCCCTTACACATCTTGAGTCATCCGTGGTCACAGGCGAATGACTCTACATGACTCAAATGGAATCATATGTAGTTGCATGGAATCATACGTAGTTGCATGGAGCTTTCTCATACTAGTGTTCAAAATGTATAAATACGACCCAGGATTGCCCATTAATATCATCCTACCTTTCGACCTTACTTCAGTTCAAGTCCAACCGCCTCAGTTCTTCAGCCTCCGGCTTGCATACTGGTACAGTTACTAGTCTACAAGCACCCCTGTCTTAACGAACCCACGTCTGGTACTTCAAATATTGGTTATTCGAGTACTCCTCCGTCTTCCGTCTTCCGAACCACCGCATAGTACCTCGAATATCGGTTATTCAAGCTATTTCACCGCCACCGCACGTACGTCTTTGGGGTTACTTGAATATCGGTTATTCAAGTTAATCCTTCACCTTCGACACCGCCTCTGATCTCCGCCTCTGCCTACGACTTCCATCTCTGTCTCCGACTCCGAACCCTTTATCACTCCTGCATCAGTACCCCCTCCTTCCTTGATTCCAAATTTTGATCCTTGCCCAACAACTATACACAAATGCACTTCTGTCGAGCCTTATATAATTTTCACCTGGATTTAATTTTTCAAGTGGAAATCTTTGTCAGTTGCATCTGCCCCTGACACTGGGGTTTAATTTCCGATTGCGGTTGCTGGCCTTGCCATCTTCAGCCCAAAATATCTGTTTTCAGCTCCCTATTTCTGAGAAAAACTATAGATGTTTTTGCAGTAGCCACCGGACCCAGAATTAGCACGCTCTAGCTGCCAAAAAAAAAGACACCTGCTGATGTAGCTTGTTAGTTCTCCCACGTGCCGATGCATCACAGCTTCTTTGTCTCCTTTTCCACGAGCCGCACTTGCTGCATCAGGGAAAACCTCCTCAACTATTTTAGACTACTTTATGATAAAATAGTGTAGAATAGCTGACTATTGCTGTGTAGTCCAAAGTATCTAGAATATCTTCCCCACCAAAAAAATAGCAAAGACAATTGTATGCGTAAACGAAAGAGCCTGGGTAACTATCGTAGTGTATTGACCTAGCATCACAGGTGCACCTGATGGAAGTTGCTGAAGAAGAGTGAAAATATGAATGGACAGATAGTAAGGAAGGCAGCTCACAGCGAAACAGGGATGCATGGAGCAGGCAATACAGACATGCATACTGGGCACGGAGATGGGGTCGGCGAGGGCACAGTGCCAGCTGTGTGGCTTGTGATACCGAAGCGTTCTAAAACTTATTAAGAATAACAACCAAAATGGTGTAAACAAACTAACGGCAGGGGCACATGGAAGAAGAAGACCGCACACAGAGCTGCATCATGTGCTGCATGGCAAAGACGTGGCGGCAGCACGGCTGCCAGCACTGCTGAATAAGCAAAGAACAGTTTAAGAGGATGAAAAGAACACTCACATCATGAATATGACATGAGCAAACATGGTGGACTGCAGCAGGCTGTCCCCCCAGTCATTGCCTGAGGTGTCCATCACGGCGACAGCCGTTTCTAAGTTGTCTATGAACATAAACCCGATGTGCTCGGTGGGAGGCAGAGCGTGCAAAGGGCGAGAGGAGAAAACTGGTGTGAGAGAATGATGAGGAGGAGATGCACGTTGTCAGGTGTGGCTGGTGCTTGCTGCAGGGGTGAGTCTTCATTGCTGCATGCAAAATCATGGCCCCCGAGTGTTTCAAGGAAGTGCTGATCCCCGAAGCACCTGAATCAGATGTGCACTTTCCTACTCCCTCAGCACTTTTCTTCTTGGGTGATAAGACTGCAATACTTCAAGTGAAATTATGGCACGACACGAAATAAATTAACGAGAGCTCACATCATTATCAAACTTCAACAGTCACTCAGGGACAGATTACCTGGGCCTGTACCCACCTCACATTTCTCCCTGGATGACCGCTTCCTAAGACGGCACTCCTAAGAATACAGCTGCAATGGCTGTGTACCCTACACAACATGAATAACACTGACCCTCTTAGTGGGTGTAAAATATATTTCCACTGAGTGTCATGTGATGCGCAGAGATCTGCGGGTTGAAGAAACTATGGTTGCACACCATGACAAATGACAACGAATCGAGGGGGCACATGATGAGTTGGTTGAGATCCAGAGAGCCAGTCCTATTAGTGGTGCGTTGGAATCATAGTATGGAAATTCAGCATCCCTTTAGCATGCAGAGTCAACAGAACAAAGAAGTATTGAAAGCAACCGCCTGAAGACATCTAAAAGATCATAATACCAGGGTGAATGATGGGATGGAAGGACACAAGACAATGGGGGATAAAGGATGTTGATGTATGTGCACATTTTAAAGCCGGGTTCACCCGAGATCCCTCACATTTGCCCTGCCTGTTGATATTGTGCCATCTCACGAATCATATCCCCCTGACCCTTCGCCCTCCGAAATAGATGAGAATGGAGCAAGAATAGAGAGCAGGTTTCATTGTGACAACAACAACACAAAATATTAGTCAAAGATCTACTAGGACCACTGCGATAATACAACATCCTCCTCCTCCTCCTCCTCCACCTTGTTCTCCTTCTCCTTCTTGTACAACTGGACTTCCAAGGCCATCACACACAGGGTAACCTCAGCTATCTTATAATCCAAAACATGGGGTGGGTGTGTTGCAAGGCTAAATATCTCCCATTGTTTATAAGATCTGTCTTCGGCCCATGCACTGTGTGATCACTGTCCTAGTATTATCAGCCCCAAAATGGCTGACCCCATTGGTATATTTGGTTCAGATGACCCAGTGATTCAATTCTTCTGAAAAATTCAGGGTGGTTAGGGGGCCACAGAACACCCCTACTTTCCTATTGGGGTTTCATCCACCCCCTATGCCCTCTCTGAGATCTAGGTCCAAACACCTGGCACTTGCAGCTCAGGTGTCACTCATTTTAGATTCACACCCAAGTACTCATACCCGAAATTCCCCTGTCCCCCCAGGACCAAATTTGACTACCTACATCTGTTCATATGCTTCGGGACTCACCTCCTCTAAGAGCACTTTCGGAGCACACCAGTATTCATTGATATAAATATCTTTCTACCATGCACTCAAAACTTGCTACTCAGGGCTACATGGTGATACCAAAATCATATTTTATCTCCTGCAACTCACCTCCCTACAAACCCAAAAGCTGGCGAGGTTCATTTCAGATTTTGCGCTTTGACCGTTTGATGGCTAAAAATAGTTTTAAACACCTCTTGGCAGTGATGTCATAGGCTTTGACCGCTTCAAAACCCTTGGGAGGTTTCACCAGAGAACCTCGGGCTTCTCAGCAACAGCATGGTTTAAGTTTAAACTGCATTGTCTCCAACGATAGCCATGTTTAAACTGTGGTTTAAACCACCCACTGGAGGCCTATAGAAAGCAGGTTTAGGTGGTGGTTTAAACTGGTTTAAACCAAAAACCAGTTTAAGCCAGTTGAAACCAAAAAATTTCACACTCTTTTTTGGTATGGTTTGAACTGGTTTAAATCAGAAAAAAGTTGAGACACTTTATTTATTTATTTTGCCCAGGGAATCTCACAGAATATTTTCAAATATTTTCAAAATATATTTGTATTCATATTTCATATTTTAGCCTTCAATGGGGGTGAAGCTGATAACACAACAGTATTCACACTGCCAAATGCAACTTTTCAGGCAGGCTGATGGTGTAACTTATTGCTGTTTGCAATCAGGTTGGTGGTGATGGCAAGCATGCATCAATTTTGCGCAAAGCTCGCATTGCCCATGGCTCATTCAATACTACACCAGTCCCTATGATATATTAGTGTAATATGATCATCTGATTGAGCCCTAGTTGCCCCCGGTATTATATTGGTGATATACTTCCTTACTTTGGGGCTATTGACAAACTGAGCATTTTTGCATGTGTGTGCTGTAGTAATTGAGTGTCCAGGGGGTGGTTTTAAACCATGCCTATCGTTGGAGACAATGCGGTTTTAAACTGAAACCATGCTACAGTACGGCTTCTCGGCTACTACCTTGCGCACCCCAGCTATTATATCTGCTATCTCCATCAAAAACCCGATCGTGGGGGTTCTCGGCAACCCCTGAACACACGCTACCAGCTGGAACAACCCGGAAACCCAACCTGTTAACCCACCCACAAAACCTGCAAACCCTCAAGAAAACCACTCAACCCGCTGTGGGGCTGCCACATGCGCTGTGTCCGCCCCAGCGTATACGATGACACAGCCACAACACCCAGATTCACCACCCATGCTCACCACACCCAGTATTTCCCTACATTTACACATTTCGGATGCCGTTCTCGCATCTCGCATCGTGGATGGCGCATCTCCAACGACATCTGGCAGATGGGAGTGCCCTCGTCCATAACAGGATCGACCACCGGAGCGCACAGCACTTCCAACACGCTCATGCCGACACAATGCACACATTTCACCCCTTTTCAGCCTCAGGACGTCGTATCCGCATGGACTTTGGACAGATTAGGAAGGTAGCAGTTCGTCGGGCATCACGTCCCAACAACTTTTGGGCCCGAAAAGGCAACTTCCTGCAATGAGCACCATAACTCGGTGGGATGAAACAGGGTGCAAGCACACCGCCATGGGGCTAGAACGTTATGGAACACCGAGGGAGTGGACTGTGGACATGTAAAGAAGGTCCAAAGGGGTTACTGGCAGAGTATAAAAGGATCTGGGTCTCAAGGCAGTAGATAGTCCACTTTGGAGCGGTTTTTTCCCCCCCTAGTTCTCTAGTGTAAACCAATCCCCCCAATATACTGTTGACCCACACACACACCACTAACCCACTAACTTGTCGCAAGACACTTGACCACACATCCTCCAGACAATTCATACTGAACATCTAACCACACTAACCTGTCCCCTTGACCTTGCAAACCGCTGCTCATGCAGAAAGGAATGAATCAAGGCGTCCCACACCAAATCACGGATACCTTGGACAAGGACCGGCACACTCACACCCTTCGTGAGCCGTACCCACGTTGAGCCATTAGGCCTCGTCAAGCCATTGTGGTTATCCCACCTTCGGGAAAGCCAGTTGAATCAACTATCACCCGGTTCAAAGGGGAAAGGTGGTAGAAGAGAGACAGAGCAGAGACTTGGATATTGTCTCGGAGTAGTGCACGCGGTGTGCACATCTGAACAAGGTATTTTTCACATTATCCCCTATTTTTGACCCCCAACAGATCCCTGCGAGCAAATGCTGCTCAACTATCTTCTCTCACAAAATCTATACGAACCCAACTTAAACGAAAAGGCCCCCAGAGGAAGAACAAGTCACTTTTGGAACCTTGTTTTCCAAAGTAATGCTACAGTCCCCCTTACACCGCCCATCACACCACTGAAACCCACCTGGCAACCTGTACAGGTGTCGCCCAGCAACCCTGACTAACCTGCCACTGGCATGCTCCCTCAATCCAACACATACCGCCCGCCACCCTCATCTCTCGTCCCGCTGCCGGGCCGTGGCCCATGCTGCTGCTGCTGCTGCCCTCCCATGCCCCCGCTGCCCCCACTGCCACCCTCGTCCTCCCGCACCCCTGGCATCCTCCCACTGCCCCCCGTTCACCTATACCCCCCCCACCACATGCTCCCCACCCCGTATCTTATGACCCATCATATTTCAATGCACAATACATGCCGCTTTCCAACCCATCATCACCCAAACCAACTAAAAATTGCAGTGCTTTAAGGCATTGCTCCTTCCTTCTTCCATAGCATTCCTAGTAGGTTGCTGTCGGAGCCTGATATTCACGTTCTGACCTATGATGGCGCTGCAAAAAGAAAGCCCCACTGCTCCACGGATCCTTGATCAAATGAGTCGCTAGGTCCAAAGGAAGAAAACTGATCCGAACAGATCCCCCTGACTTTCTTACGGGGGTGTCCCTGGGATTTTCGGCCATATAAGGGACCCTCCCCGGGCTTTAACAGGCTTTTGGGCGGGTTTGGCCATAGCGGGCCCAAAGCCAAATGGTGTTGGGCGACAATCAAAGATGATCTCCCAAATTTTCCGGACATGCTCCAGTGGGTGTGTGTCCCTAGGCTTGGCCGACTTCGACCCAACAGGGACCTCCGTTTGGGGAATTATATCTATAGTGCTACAGAGGCAGGCATAGAACAGCAGCAGAAACATCTCCCTTTGTTCACGATTGTTTTGTACCTCTTCACCGCTTTTGTGCTTCTCTTTCTCTTCCTTCTTACCACCGACAGTTCTGACTGCCATCGCTCTGATGGCCCGCAAGTCCGCATATTCACCCAGGTCCCGTCCATATAGTGTTCTGTCCTATGTGTCTTACTGAAGCCTGCCCGTAGTTTCCCTGCCGCTATATCCCCCCCTTCGTGTTGATGTTCTCATTATCACGATACTAACAGCCACTCACAGAGAAAGTTTCCATGGGTGCAAAAAGTGCTCGCTGGAAGTTCTTTGTCGGTTCGAGTTGGCCGAGAAACATAGATGGACTTCTCTACCCTATATTGGAATAGGGTGCCATTTATTCAAGGCAAAATCTGCTTAAAAAAAACACAGAATAGGGCACCCTATTCTCGGATGAGATGCATAGAAATATACAAAGAAAAATTTAGGACACTAGAATGGCTGGCTTGACTCTTGTGCATTTGTCCACACATAATCGCAGAGCGACGGGGAAATAATAATGGGATAGGTTGATCCTCTCTAAATGGAAGGCCACGAGATTATGCATGATCAGCAAACTCCTCTTCACATTGACAAATCTGACTCCAAGTGGAGATGGGCCATCCTCATTATCATCGGAGCATTTGTTGGTGCTCTGGAGCTTTCAAGGTCCCTCGCCTTTCTCTTTGTGCCCACTACGAACATGGCCATATGATAATGGTCTGTGGTAGAATGCTTAAGCATGAGGTGGAGGAATTCTTTGGTAGGCAGTGCATTGAATCACATACTTCACTCACCAGGCCCATGAGATGCATGTGGTATTGTTCCTCCTTAGATACATTTATTTACTTTGACCCAACTGGGAAAATGAGTTGCAATTTGTTAAGCCCAGCAAGCCAACTTTAAATTCATTGGTTTTGACTTTACTTAATTTGAGTGCTGCAAGCACAATGGACTTGTTGCCATGCGCACACAGTGGCTCAAGCCCAAGTGGCAAAGCCGAAGATCATCAGGAAAACCAGAATGTAGGTATGAGTGCTTTGCAGCGGTGTCAAGCGCTAGCCACCTAGACGGCGGCTGCATAGAGGGTATGTAGGCATGAGTGCTTGACAGCACTGCATATGGCTTCATAGAGCTTCATAGCAACTTCATAGCGTCTCATAGCGAGCTCAGCTACATCAGGAAAAACCCATAAAACTGATGGCTGATCTTGATTAATTATGGCTGTCAGAATTATTTTGTGCGATCATGGGTCACTGCTGATTTTATTTTTATTTTTTAAAATCAATTTTATTTCCCCTTTGTGGCGTACCATATGGTAGGGAGCATCTACTCAAGTACTCGAAAGTAAGGTATGTGTCAAAAAGTGTCCGTGAGGTGTGTGGAAAGGGAGATATAACAAGGCTTGAAGCACCACATAAGTGCTAAAAGTGGGGTGACCCACAATAAGTCGCGCGGGCACAATGTGAGTAGTATAATGATTTTTCAGCAATAGGGAAAATAAGATAAAAGGGGTGGAAATATGATAATTACCTGCTAGCCAGGCAAGCAGGGGAGGAGGGGACAGAGGAAGGGGAGCGCAGTACCAGGAGCGGATTTGTGCTAGCAATATCAGAAAATATGCCGAGGTGGCTAAAAGCCGGTGGAGCTCGCAGAGGACAAGGAGCTACTCGAGTGCGGGTGCAGGAGCACAGAGAGGGCACAAAGGATGTGGGGGAAGAGGATAATCGATGAATTGTGGCTATGCTATCATACAGCTGTTAGATATACATAGATCAAGTATTAAAGATATCAAAAGATAAAGGTGTACTCGGAATGATGCGAACAGCCATATACTGACAAGCAAGTGGTGGGATCATGTGCAGGGGATGCCCCAGCAGGTTGTTGAACAGGCACATAATGTGAGGCCTTGCACCATGTGCCAAAGAGAAGGCCACCAAACCAGGCGCTGGGTTTCAGCTTCAGAAACTACAGAGACCTGGAGGGAAACATACTGCTTCCCTACCAGGTCCTCATCCCGGCAAAGGACTGACACAGCACGGACAGGGCTATTGGCTGTGAGGCCGAGCCAGGTCTGCACCATGGAGAGCCTTAGACATTGCTTCAATTTCCCATTGACAGGCACACCATGGAATACTACTGAGCACCAGGGGTTACCTTCCTCGAATCAAGGTTGTCACTGCTGGTGTGGGTATCCCAACAGTGGCCGAATGGCCACCCAAATAACCTGTGCGTGTCCAAAAATGGACTTGGCTCCCACACCATTTGGGTCCACCTGAAGGGCAAGGTTCCTTGTCCCTGTCCAACGTACCCCGGATATGGCAGGGACCGAATCGAGGGCCTCGTCCATCACATCTGAAATGGTGTGGAACAATGCGGCCTCGGTGCTACAGGTCATAACCAGTGACGGGAGCAAGTCCAGGCGGACAATAATGTCGGGGGTGTGGGCATCGGCTCTATGGGGGATGGGAGCACAAGAAGGGGGGGGATCTGGGGAAGGGGAACAAGACGGAGTTGGCGGTAATGTCACATGATGTTTGGGTGTGTTATGCTTCAGTGCCGATGGACTCTCAGCTGACAAAGCACGGGCATACATGGCGGGGGCAGGAGTGGGGACAGCAATGACCGGAGGATGAGCAGTGGTGACGGGGGCAGGGGCAATATTTGGGGCAACAGTGATGCGGTGTGTTAAGACCCTGAGAACATCAGCCATCCGTGAGGAGTACTGTATGGGTCTACAGGCTGTTTCGTGCATAAGGGCCAGTGTGGCCAACACAGAGTCCAGAAGAGCTTCCAGTTGTTGGTGGTAAATGTCATTAGGTGCTAGGCATGGTATCCCAGGGCTGGTAGGATGGCATGGTGTAGGAGGCACTGTAGTGGCAGCATCGGTGGCAAGGTCATGGTGGTAGGAGTGTGAGAACATCCATCGCTGCTGATTAACGAGAATGGCTCATGAGCGATTATGGACGCTCCTCGGGTGCTTAGGGGTGTAGCACAAGATTGCAGAATATATTTTGTGATAGCTTGAATTATACAGTTTAAGCAATCCCCCTACATCAAGGAAAGCACAATTTATTGTTCAAGACCATACACACAGATAGTACACCTTAAAGGTGTAGGTGCGTGCGCAATTATCCTGAGTGTTACCCAAGACGCTCGCATCACAAAACGGCTGGTTTGGGAAGCGCCACGGTTCACAGGGAGTCTGGGCTAGTTGGGTGTGCCATTACGCGCCGCCGTCGCGTCTCTGCGTGACTGAAGGAGAGATCAAGTTGGTGGGTGAGATTACTGATCAGTGTTGATGTGGTCCGTGCAAGTGTTTGGTGCTGTGTACAACAATGAACATGCAAGCACAGCCATGTTGGTCGCTCTTTTCCTTCCCATTGCCAGTGCTACCACCGCTTTCAGTGCTCATGCATGCCATCAAGTATCTGAGTCTGCACATCCCGCACCCTCATACTTCAATCTCCAGCATAACTCAAGCCCTCAAACATTCAAATCCGCTGCGCCCCAATCTCCAGAACACCTCAAGCTTCCTCAAGACCTAAAGATCTCAACACTCCAAGAACTTGCTGAAAACGAGGGCTGAAAACGAGGGCTATTGGTGTTTATGTTATCTGGGTGGGCCTTCTCTTCAGCATGGTACACACTGACAGCAAGAATTCCGCGCAATTGTTCTATTCTCGTCAAGTTCTCGTCAAGCGCGCAAGCGTCCACACCTCAAATAATCCCATTGAAGTGCCTGCAAACTCTCGCTGAACGTTTCAAGATCTATTGCATTAATGGCTCCTACAGCTTCGTATTGGACAGCGAGATCGAACCGAGGAACCCGTCTCCAATTTGACGGGTTCACGTACGCGGGCTCTATCGATACATGCCGTGGTTGCATTGGTTCACTACAGCCATGTTTCCATGTTTTTTTCTTTCTTCTCAATTGAACATTTTCCCCCAATGTGAACGTGAAATTGGAACTGTATTCACAAGAACATGAGGCACAGATATGTGTATTATCCTCTAGATGTGAGCTGCTCATGAGCTAAATACGAGGATTATGGTCGTCTCATGAGATACCGACTAACCCGCATGATCAATCATCCACCCTTTTGGGCGATTATGAGCAATTTTGGTCTCTCACAAGCGCGTATCATTTTGCCGGGTTTTTCCTGATGATGGCGGAAGGTGATCATGTACGGCGCATCACGCGTGAGTCACGGTGTTACTGCCGTGACTCCTGACCACCACGAGCCGTTTTGCTTGGAATGAAGAAGGCGACACTTTTGCCCTCAACGAAACCGTCCCACCCAATAATTTTTCTCCGGATGCTCTTTCTCCCAAGGAGCCTGTTCCGAGCGACATATTCGACTCAATGACGGTTACTGCCTCAGCAGCTCCACCGAGACCCTGTCCCCGACGCCGTCCAGTGTTGTCTTTGACGGGGTCTGACGGGGTCTGACCGGGCGTCAAGACCCTTTGACCGGCCTTTGACCGTTTCGTCAAGGCCGGATTTCCTTTTTTGGAATACCCGTTTTAAACTTGTAGAACCACCGGAAAAATCAGGGAAAAATCGGATAATTGAGAGAATGGATATACCAGTCGATATTGTACCAAGCGGTCCTATAATGCGAGCCCATTCGGAAAATTATTTATCCCACCCTGGCCATGACCGTGTTTGAACTTACTTTGAAGCTGTCCGTGTCATTCTTTGGATGTTCAAAGTCACCTTCAGGTGTGTAGTGTGAGTACAATTGAACAGATGGTCTTTGCTGTGCATTGCCAGATTATACCACATTTCACATTGCAAAGACAACATTGATTCCTTTGACCGATTTTGATCTGACCGTCCCGCCACAGCTTTGAGCCATACACATGTTATATTAATTCATGATCTGACATCGGTATCACTATGAATCTTTTCACAGGCCGTTCGGGGTGCATTTGGATATGGGGTTGCCCTGTTGTTCACATAGCAGTTTTCCATACCGGTAAATCTGACTACCTTTCAAAATTGATACTGTAGGCAGGAGATATTCGTCCTGACCACTCAGAACATCGGATTACGGTCGGGTAAGGCTTGCTAGCATTGCACACGACCCTTAACAGCTGTAACGAAGGACTTTTCCAAATTTGGAAAGGGTCAGGCCGAGGGTCAGACCCGGTCAGACCCCGGTCAAAGGGTCAAATGGGTCAGACCTTTTTGACTCTCGGCCTGGCCTCAGACAACACTGACGCCGTCATTCCCCGCATGTCCGAGCCACCGAATATACACTGCAACCTCCTCGCTCCCGGCCCACGTTCACGTCTCCATTGCAGATTCTGTCGTCTCTGCTACAGTTCCAAGCCGCCCAAGGTACGGAACAAGCCAACGCGCCACACCTCGTTTGTCCATCACAGACATTGCCACCCCCGTTGCTGTGCCAACGCGTCCGACATACCGATTTCAGTTGTCGATTGAGCTTCACTTTCAGACCTGACCGCGGCTGCACAAATGCCCCAGAACGCGCAGAGGCGCCTCTCCAAAATATGGGAAAGGCTGATATCCACGCGATTCTGATTTTTCTTATTTTTGGAGGGAACAACGCTCCAGATGAACCTTAATCAAGGTCCAGAGTCTTCCTCCATCTCATCTACCCCTTATCCACATTGATATTATACATTTTAGCCATTTGTTGCGCTCTTACACAGGGGACAAAGTGAGGGGCACTTGTCATAAGGGCACTCAAAGGGCACTCGACGGGCACTTGCAGTGGCACTTGCACGGCACTTGCTCTAGACAAGCCAAAAAATTACATAATACATTGTCCCCATGCATGGGTTCAATCCCCGGCACAGACATCTTTTATGTGTATTTTTATGTCCTTCAATTCAGTGTCTAAAACCACTACAATTTGGTATTCAGTACATATTGGTCCCAGATAGGTTAATCTTCAACACTAACCTAATGTTGACTGCTACCAGCTAATGTACCACCAAATAATAATAATAATAATAATCTTATACCATAATACATTTGGATTCATAAAGAATGTTCTTTGATGTTCCAAATCCACACGGTCACCCTTCTTCGGACCCTTCCGCACTTTTCCCACCCAAATTTGGTTCAACGGTCTCATGCTCAGCTTCTTGGAGTCTCTCGATGTCATCCCACCTGTGTTTGGTTCTACGCTCTCATGCTCACGCTCACCTCCTACATGTTTAGCCCACAGCCAACTCATCTACCACAATCGAGGCCCAGTTCAAGAGTATACCATCATTGGTCCATTAATTTGAGTTGCTCTGCAAGCCCACTCAGTTTATTATACCATGATTACTTAGGAGAAACTGAACTCAGAATAATCACTGTCTATTTTCCTCCACATTATTATCTGCAAGAACCGAGGTGTAAATGCTGAACCTGCAAGATGGGGAGAAGATTTAAGCTACAGCCTCAATTAAGTTTAAATCCCACCCATACACAATTTGATCTATTCCAAGCTGTCGAACGACAGCATGAAAATTCAAGTTGGTGAAGCTCAACGTTATTTCAGTTCTCCATGGATATCAATTCAACAGTTGTTGAGATTATCCAGAGTGAGACTATGTTATCTGCGAATTTATTCGCAGGCACATTCTGGTAATAATAATAATAATAGTATAGGTTGTACCAGAAAAAACATTGGACAAATAATTTGATGGGACAAGCCTACCAGATGAGAATTGAAACTTTGGTTCCCTCCAAAAACAAAATTTGGCGCTCCAAGCCAATGTTGAGTCCGACCTTTTTGATTCCAAGCACACTGAACTTTAGTTGGTGGATGATCTGCACCACCCATCCTCTGCTCATCCTCCGCCACCTGTCCACCAACCAGCTTGTCTTTCACCGATGATCCATTCCTAACAACACAAAGTTAGCACATTAACATAATATATCCTTCACTCACAATCTGCATTCCCAGAGCGCAACCATTACCGAAGCTCCGAGGTGTCCCAATACTCTATTGGTTTAGCTAAGACAGCACAAACTGACTGTCCATTCCATTTATTTAAGAAGGTCAGCAAGCTTTTAATTTCATAAGATCTAATTCAACCTCTGACACAATCTCTTTCAGACCGCTGGACGTAGTACTCATTACGAGGCCTTACACTGTCCTAAGGCAACTTTAGTTCAAGTCCAGTCCGGGCTGATGTTTGGTAAGCCATACAAATTTGACTTCTATTTCTATTGACTGACTCCTCATTATTCTAGGCCCTGCTCTAACAAGGCTATGCCTGGATTGACTGCACCCGAACACACTGTGGCCTTAGCAATAATTTTGGTAAGCCATCCATATGTGAATCACACTTGTATAAACTGACTAGATTCATCTAGCTCGGCTCCACCATTACTGTGGTTTGATTGACTGGCTAATGCAGGAAATGGCCTTGTCGGGTTCTCTATAGTCTCGGTGCCAGTCTGTCATGACATCCCAATTTGGGAACCCTGTCATGACAGTCTGGGCTTATCCCAACCCGTTAGCCATACCATTGCGCTATCAAAACTTGATGGTAAATTCTCACGATGTCGCATAGCTTCACAAGGAGCTCTTTTGTTCAAATCATCCTTGAATTCCATAAAAATGGGCAAGATTCATGACCATTAACCTGGCTGATGATCCATAGCTGCAAGCTTAGTCCATCGACAGCCTGGATGTACCCAGGGTATTTTTTGGGACTAACTGTCATCTCATATGACGAATCAACTGAAAATATTAACAGTACACTCCCGCTTTCTCGCTTGTCATGCTGCGAGGCACCAGTGGTTCACTGGGTACTTACAATTCAAATAAGTATGGGAAGGTGGAGTGTTGTGCACTCGAACAAGGCAGAGGACGATGCGACATCATGAGAAATTACCATCAAGTTTTGATAGCGCAATGGTACGGCTAACGGGTTGGGATAAGCCCAGACTGTCATGACAGGGTTCCCAAATTGGGATGTCATGACAGACTGGCACCGAGACTAGGTTCTCTAGCAAAAGGATTTTCACCATTCACATCCAAACTTATTATTTCATGGGCACATTTTCACAGTTCATAGGTTCGTGAAAGATTGGGGCTATCTTACACACAGTCTTCATCAGATTGTCAACAGCATATCCAACCATGCCGGCATGTGGATGTCGAAAACCCTGGCATTTCCTGATCAGCCCAAGGAAAAATACACCATCCAGTATTGAGACCCTCTAATTGCAATCCAGATATGTTCCCAAGAAGGTTTTCTTCCATAAATCTCGAAATAATCGCATATATAATGAAATGTGGACGTGAAAATGGTGGATGACAGTTCAAGTAGGTGTATCACTTCATTTATGATGATATCTGAACTCTTCAATGCAGAGTAAACTCCCGAACAGTACCGCACTTGCTCCAGTTATTATTGCGACCGATAAAATTCAGTTGACTCAGTTCAAATCAGCATGTCCTGTCTACTTGACACTCAGAAACATCCAGAAGGCTCTGTGATGGAAGCTGTCACAAATGTCTCCATTCTTTCTGGCTATTCATCCGTCAACAAAATTATATGCACAGGTCTTTCACAACAGACCATAAAAACATGAAATTAAAAGCTTTTCTTTGCAGCCGCTGATCAAGGCGGGAAATGAGGGCATGGAGGTCATCAGTGGAAAGGGAAAAGTTCAGCTCGTCTTTCCTATTCCTGCATCCTATGTCGCTTGCTTGCAGTAAATATGGTACTTGCTCAAAGTGCCAGCAGAGGGCTACTGATTTGGAAAATCCAGATCCTGGAGCACCACAAACACTGAGCTGGATGCTCGGCATAATTCGAGATGGGGAGAAGAATTCTAGCACAGAAAACAAATTTCATGGCCATTGCATGAGCCACGAGGTCACTGCAATCCACTGGCCTTTTTGGGAGGGATTTCCCCCCACAAACGTCTCGCTCTCCCTGACCCCCGACATCTTACATCAGCTATATCTTGGAACTATGGACAATTATAACACAGAAATGTTTGAACGTCTACACATTGACTTCCTGAAGGAGGGTTGGCGGGTATCCAATCAGTGTGAAGAATTTCCCCAGACAATAACATGGCTGGTCGCCAAGAGAAGATCTCATCCAATGCAATACCACTACTTTCTTTGGTGATGTATCATCCTTTGCAACATACATGGCATGGCTAGAAACAACATGGACTGCACAGCAGGAGCCTGTAGTGCGCACATTTACAGGTCAGGCAATTTGGCTCGCCAAGACCCCTCAGGATCCATGCCAGCCTCTTGCGACAATCAAACTGAACCACAACCCCAACACATTTATTCACACCTTAAAGGAATCTCTCAACCACATTAATACCAGCACAAAGATGGCACTAAATCAGCCTCGTTCTGCTACCCTTCTAGTTAGTCTACCACAACTTCAAATCTGAGCCCTCAACCCTTGATCCTGGAGCAGTCGGCTCAGGAGAAAATGACAACAAGGACTTTCAAACTGTTCTTGCCTGCCTGGAATCCACAGAGTGCATGTCTCTGCCATGCTTTGACACCATAATTGTGCGTAACAAGGAGACAGCAGAAGCGACCGGTTCCTCTGGCAAGTTCAATTTGCTGAAACTTCAACTGAGAACTAATTTTTATGAGGCACACACATGGGACATTTTAAAGTACTATTTTGTCTTCCTGAGAAGTTTGCTGATGGTTCATGGGTCCCTCATAATTGACCAAAGACTTGTGTTGCATACATTGAATGGTTCACACCATTTAAATTGCAACATGGAGACAATCACCACATGTATTCTGTATCTGTCCCACCACTCCCCGCCAATTGATTTTGCCATGCCTCTATCATTCCTTTGTCTGACATTCACCAGACTTACTATCATTCCCTTTGGGTCTGAATCCGTCCTATGTACCTGAATTTCGATTTATTCTTTTTCCCCTGTAGACTTTTGCCCCCGGTATCCTCCGGATTCTATTAATACATATCTAACGCATCTTTAAGTGAAAAAACTAAGAGATTCGGCGAGAGGAACCTATAGTTAGCTCATTGCCGGGCACAATGATCAGGTAGTAATTCAGAATACCACAGAATTCCCCCATGTCCGCTCACCCAGACGCCCCCAAAAATATTATTTACCTTCTTTCATACTTAAAAAAGATTTCTGCCTCTTCAGAATATGTTGCCAAGACGATGTGCCCATGCACTGGGGAGGAGGAGCAAAAGCGTGACAGTTCAAACTCCGCAGCCAGGCTGTCAAATCCTGTGACATTCGGTGACAATGTGGGTCTCTCGCTCAGATCGTAGGCACATTGGTCCGGGAGTAAATTCTGAACAGGCAGAAACCTTTTTTTCTTGCGTGTAAATACGAGTGAATTTTTCCGGGGCTTCGGGAGGAGTGGATATGGAAGAGTTCATTAACATTCCATATTACCCCCTCATCAACGCGCCCGGCAACGAGCTAACTATAGGTTCCCTTCGCCGAATCCCTTAGTTCTTCGGTAGGTATATGCATTAGATGTGTAGTAATAGAAACCGGATGATACCGGGCGCAAAAGTCTACAGGGGGAAAATAATAAATCGAAATTCAGGTACATAGGGTGGATTCAGACCCAAAGGGAATGATAGTACCAATTATTTCCTAATTTCAGTCGTGGTGATGCCAGTGCTAACTTGGATTCTGCATGGAAAACTGACACTGTTTTAGATCAATGTATCTCTTTTTTTGCAAACAATTGGACCGGTCTTTACACATACAAGTCCATTCGCTAGGATGGTTCAAACCTGTAACCACTTATGATCGTTTTGTAGACACTTATAGATTTGTAGCATTAAGACGCACATTCATAGACAAAATATAATTCTGACAGGGGGTCAGACACATAAACCCTGATAGACCTATGTAATCCCCACCAGCAATATATAGCATTTCAGATTTTCCTGATGCAGATCATCCACCAACTAAGGTTCAGTGTGCTTGGAATCAAAAAAGTCGGACTCAACATTGGCTTGGAGCACCAAATTTTGTTTTTGGAGGGAACCAAAGTTTCAATTCTCATCTGGTAGGCTTGTCCCATCAAATTATTTGTCCAATGTTTTTTTCCGGTACAACCTATACTATTATTATTATTATTATTATTTGGTGGTACATTAGCCGGTAGCAGTTAACATTAGGTTAGTGTTGAAGATTAACCTATCTGGGACCAATATGTACTGAATACCAAATTGTAGTGGTTGTAGACACCGAATTGAAGGACATAAAAATACACATAAAAGATGTCTGTGCTGGGGATTGAACCCATGCATGGGGACAATGTATTATGTAATTTTTTTGGCTTGTCCAGAGCAAGTGCCGCTGCAAGTGCCTGTCAAGTGCCCTTCGAGTGCCCTTATGACAAGTGCCCCTCACTTTGCCCCCTGTGTTACTTGAGCCGATACCACCACCCCCCCCCCCCTCATATCATCTCCTCGGCGGGGTGTCCTCTTGGGCCTGAGCCTCCGGGTGGAGAAGGCGGCGAGGTGAGGATCATGATCATGACAGGCAGGTAACGCGAGCAGCGGGCGGACTGACTTGAATTCTTGGAGTGCGTTATCTGATGACTGCAGTCACTCAAAACTGACAACTGGTCCGGTGAGTAAATTTACGTATTCCCGACACTCCATTTGCCACCCGCCCGTCCTGAGCCTTCCGGTGGATTCTCCAACCTGCGTTTACAAGGCGTTCAAGATTCCATGACGATGTCTCGCTTGGAAGTTGGCTATTTAATTCCGACCTTCATATTCCCAATTGGCCTACCTGGCGCCGCGAGCAATGTAATGCGGGGTGTATGCGAGTTTGTTAATGTATGTATTTCACATAAACCTGGGAAACTGACACACTAAGTACAAATGAGCTTCAAGGAATCACTTTCCTGGCTCTGTTTCAGCGACAAGAGATTGTAGAACTCCTTCAGTGCGCCATCCTGACGACTCTCGCGGCCTGCATTCCGGCGAAATCCGCGGAGGTAAATATAACCTGCCCTCGCTGTGTTTGTTCCGAAACGTACAATTTCTAAGGCTAGATTCTGACCTTCAGGACACAGTCAGTATATCCGATCCCAGTGGCGGTAGCGCCACAATAGCGTGTGAATTCATGTCACTTCATCGTTCTCACCCTGATCCTCGGCAGAACAGAACAAACGATCGTATTTAACATCCGAGGGTGGTCCATACCAATTTAAGGGATTCAACCACACAAGGTTGGTAACTTTATTATCGACGGAACTAATGAAGGGCTGGGAGTATCAGCTACGCCTCTCATTTCTTCTTTGGTAAATCTGGGCTACATCACCGGCGAATTCAATGTCTGAACTGTCTGCAAGGAATTCTTGGAACTCACCTGAGTCGGCCTCAACGTTGTCTCTGACCTAGGCTCCGGCACGCGCTCCAAAATCAGATCCATCGCCGTGCTCGACGCACGAGCCATAGTTGTCTGGTCCGCAGTCCGATGGGGCGGGGGCACCGGCGGGGCTGACGGACAGGAAGCCCGTCCAGTGGGTCATCCGGAGGAAGACCTCCTGGCACTTCCCATTCACCGAGTCCCGCAGCCACGCATCGATGGCGCCGCGGATTGTTGCGAGCCCCACCGTGGTGCCGCAGCCGGTGCCGGTCGCGTAGTAGCGCCACTGAACGCCGTCGATGGACCCGCTGTGCACGCTGCAGTCGTTGGCGCTTGAGCTGCCGAAGGCTACAGAGGCAATGCTGGAGCCAATGGCATGGATGTTGTTGCCGAGGTTGAAGTATTGATTAGCCAAGTTGACGTATTTGGTGCAGTCGTCAATGCTGAGGCGTTTCTCGATCGCGATGGCGTTGTGCTCAATGTGTTCGAGCGCAGTGCTCAAGTAGATCGCAGGTCCCACTTCCATCTGGGCGGCGCCCGTGTTGACAGCGTAGGCGGCAGAGGAGCTGTGACAACGAGGCAAAGAAGCTTGAAAGCGAGCATGATCGTGCGAATTGTCTGCAGCTATCCGAGTCCCGAATGGTTCAAGAGGTGGGATATATACTTGCGAGTATGTTGGGAAATTCAAGTGAGTTTTACGAGAGACAACCAGGAAATAGTTCTGAGGTCTGAAGATGTTCACCCTCTCCTATTTATCTGGAAACTCTTAGAGGGCACCTTTGGGGAAATCAACTGCGATTCCAATAACTTGATGTGGAGCAACATTAGTATTGCCTTTCCCCGGTTCCAACGGCCGGACACTCGGTGTGACGAAACCAGCAGCTCCCACATTTACGCCGACCGCGACGCATGCAAGCGATCACCGCAAGCAACTTAAAAACTATTATCTGCAGCCAATTCAGTGCACTCAAAAAAACCAACTAGGCTCGTAGCCAATGTACCACGCTCCACAGACGCATAGTATTTGACTCCACAAAAACGGAGTTCGTTAATCAACAATACCCTGGCCCGCCCTAAATTCCAACCTTTGCATTCTATATTTTGTTTAACCCTCTAATTTGGTCCCCTGTCCATCTAGCAAAGCAGAACGGTTAGTCTCGAACCGCGGGGACCTACCATATCCTTGTGGCAAAGGTTGTAGACATCCCGTGCCGTTGAGAGGTCTGGTGTTGGAAGTTACGGGGCGGGTACGGGATGGCAAAAATCAGTCCGTCTCTTTCAAAGGCAGAGATTGACAGCCATGTACGGGTTCGAGAGCGATTTTATCATTTATTACGCCAGGATTTATGGAATTCGGTCGTGTCTTCATCTAAGCTTCCACTGGCAAGGTTCATAAAGGTAACAGAAACTGCCCTCAAAGTGGCCGGTCTACGGCGGTGGGTTCGGTTACAGTTGCCAGTTCGCGTCATTTTGGCGCTTCAATCTAATTCAATCCTCAAATTATCCAAAACAATGGTGAGAGGGATATAGCCTACTTGCACCGCAAATGCATTAAGTAGGATTCGGCTCCGGTGGGAAGTCTCGGGCACTCTTCCGCTTTCCCGCAACTTCACGGTTGGAGCCCTCTTTTTTCTATCCCGTACTGCCCTGAGGGCTTACAAAAGAAAAGAAGGCGGCCGCATTTCCGATAGACTCCTCTTCTACATCGATAAATTCGCAAAATCCACAATGCTTGTCTGTTGATTTCAATGGGATCTGTTCAGTGTCAGACATCTTTACATGGTGAGTCTATTTAAATAGTGGGCTTGAATAAAGCGACATGTTTAAACAGTTCTGATCTCGCACACCGTTGTCTAAGATCCTATATGCGTAGTACAGGCCTATTGATTGCGTAATTTGCCATCGATTATTTCCAGTGTGGCATCTAATTCTCGCAATATCTCGGCTGCACTCTCGTGAATCCGATTGTTCCAGTCGCTGGGCCAGACAGGTCATTTTTTGGAAATAAAGAGGAAGGTCTGGACATACCTCAATAGTACGACGATATCCTCTTGCGGCACTATAGTTACCACGGCCTGCACTGTTGTTTCATGCCCAACGAGTGCGTGAAGCAATGCACACATAGATAACCGTATACTGTCATTGAGTGATTGAAGCCCAGAGAGGACATCATTCAGTAATTTTGGGGTCACCAGGCCCTCAGCACCTTCCAGCCATCTCGCAATATTGGCAAGCAGCTTAATTACAGCAACAGTGAGAGTGATCTGACGACCATCAGAGTTTTCACTGGATGAGTTTGAAATCTCAGGAAATATGGACAAATGAGGGGAGACGTACCGCCAGAGAGTTGCGAGTAAGTCGTACAGGTGCATGTTAAGCACGGCAATCGCAGTGGACTTGTGGACACTAAGTTGTCTAATATCCGATAGATCCCCGGGTGTAGGGTGGCAGTCGGTGATCTGAGTTGTTTTTCGATGTACTTTAACGTGCTTGCCTCCACGAGGGCTACTGCAGTGGACTCATGGAGCGCCAGGTAAACCATTATCCGAAATATCGCCTGATCGTGCAATTCTGCGGTAGATAAATCTCCAAGTATATCCAAGATGCGGTCCAGGACCTTCGGCTCCGATGCTCCAGATGTGACGGGTGGAAAATTTATAGGCAAAACCTCAGATAGTAGAACCAGTGCTCCTTCAACCACCTGTGGCACACGACTGTCACTGATGGCAAAGATGAGAGGTGTGGCAGCAAACAGACTGGTGATATCTCACCACACGAGAGCTACAAGTGAACTGCAGGCCGCATCAGCAGTGGCATCATGCTCCGCCAACCTCTGGAGTATCGGCTGTACAGCCTTCCACATCCTCATGTCCATTGCTACAGGGCCTTCAAGCAGTTTGAGGATATCATGGAACAGGTTTGAGTGCACAACCAATGCTTCAGGATCAGAATACGCTCTCCGCGACAGATCCTCCAGAATGGCACTCTTCGTCGACAGTGAGACATATTCGCATCTGGATGAAAGATCAACTCTGGGTGTCCGATATCTTGGTGGATCGACATACGATAAGTAGTTTCCATAGATCTCTGCGTCCTCTGCAGAGAATGAAATACCTTCAATATTTCTGATGAAGTCCAGTACTTGTCGATTATACAGGAGCTTCATGAGTGGCTTCGCTGCTGCATGGAGGTTGATGGTTGGGCCACGAAGGTTAGGATTACTATCTGACCACCAGCTGCGTGTACTTCTGAACGTCTGCTGGTGAGTCAGTGGTGGCATGGAGGGAAGTGGAAAGGTGGAAAGACATAGCATTTGCATTTGGCTGTACCACACATCCTGTCGGTGATCGGGAGGAGATCCCAATTTTGGAAAGAATCAAGCGCGAAGCGGTGGCCGCCAGAAATGGGGCGATGCGCTCAATTATTATTCGTTCTCTTAACGACACCGCAAATCGAATGGAATGAGTTGAGAGAAGAAACTGAGTGTGAAACATTAATTGCGGATATAAGTGAGGCCGAAAACATTAGTTTCGGGAGCCCCGAAGCTATTTGTTCGCACCGAATCCCCATTTATAACCAATAACTCCGTTTATTCCACCCTCCTGCCTCAATGACACAGGCCGCAGCGCAGTCTGTCCCATTTGGACATTCCGCAGGATGTGTATTTAAATACCAAGCCCCTGTAGGCTTGCTGCACCGCAGAAGGTGCGCCTGCGGATTAACCGCGGCCACGTATCCTCCAATACCCAACGCGGCACCAGCATTCAAACCGGCAATCTAAGGCCGTCCATGGAAAAAAAAATGAGACCCCAACTTTTTGGCCACAAAGTGGTTCTGGTACTATTCCTCAGTTTTTCCGCTTCTGAAGATGTGTTTCAAGTGGACAGTTGGATGTTGTGTGGCCGCATCAGTCGATTGATATGGCTCTAACAGCATGACCTAATCAGGCATTATGTCCCACACTGTATGGGGGGGGGGATTTATTATACTCGTGTGGTCCACAACATGAACAACGAGTTTACGGAATACAAACATGTAGAACTATCGGGGTGGCTATCCTTCTAGTAATCTACAAGATGCACAACACCATTCCAGGGGGGAGATCAATACAAGACGCTGGCTAACAGTGACTCGCCGGCCGCTTAAATGGCTGGACTTCCGGTTAGAACCCTGTGGGACCTGACCACAAGCAGAGTGCGCAAGTGTATGGGAGGAGTTCCCTCCTCCCAGGTAAAAATCCCCGGTGTCCACCAGTACACAGCAAGCTGTCGTATGTCGTCCCTTTGCAGAGTGCATGCGTGACCACAAATCAACATGTTTGACTTCCAAAGAAGGTCCACTGCTGATAATAAAACCAGTCTCCTGGCCTGAGAAAGGAGTATAAATAGCTGAGCAAAGTTGCGTTGAGCACATATGCTGTTTCAGTCAGAGTCCGCTGCGACGGTTCCGTCTTCGATAGCAGTGGAAGGAGTTAATGGGCTCAAAGGACGACATGAGGATGGATCACACCAGTAAGAAACTGGGCGCCAATATTTATTCCAGATCATTAATTGGGTGCGAAGTGCACAGCGAGGCCAGGTTGGTGGTTATCCATTCAGGAGAATTATGACCAGTTAAAAATTGAAAGAACTATCAAACACTGTGTTCAGCGGTCCCTTAGAACTGGATCGTGTCTAGGTGCCTAGACCGCCAATTGTGTCTAAACTAGACACAGTGTTTCTAGGTGGCTAGGCCGTTGTAGCCACCTCCTCAGCCACCTCTCGACTCACCCTCGACAAGCGGACATAGACCTGTCTCAGATGATCTCGGCTGATGCTGGGTCTAGGCGGTCTCGACTTGACAGGTCTAGGTAAATAGGCGTACATAAACGTCATCTAGACCGATCTAGACCCGACTTTTACAGGTTTAGGGACCCGCTGAACGCAGTGAAATGACAGGTTCATGGTGCCGAGTAGCTTGTGTGCACAGCGCAGTTACGGGCATGTTCTCGGTAGGAAATTTTGCGCAAGCTTAAAGCATGTAATGTTACGTCGGAAATGCGGGAAAGTCGGTAGCGACACCCTCCAGAAGTGGACGACAGCAGTTGCGCAAGATATCGCCGCGCGCGCGTACGCACGTTCAGGCTCGATTTGATATCCCAGCTTGATGCCCGGCCGATCCGACTTGACGATGCGCTGGCGAAGAAGGCCCCCCGCGACGATGGCGAGTCCATCCAACCCGATTTGGGGATATGGGCTGTTCGGAGGACATCAGGGCTTGTGACACTGTAAGCGAAACCGGGTGCGCGGAGTGCCGAGCGCGGGCTTGAGCTTAAATAGCCTGCGTTCTTTAGTTTGTACGAGAAAGATAAGATAGTTCAAGTTCCTAGATAATCAACGGCAAGTCAGTACGGATCTACCTTAGCAACCGAACAACGAGATTTGTATCTTCGTTGGACGCGAACACGGGATACGTCTCCGTATTCTTAGGATTGCGTTGCTAACCGTGAAGCAAGCTTATAGCGTTACTTGTAGAGTTAGTTGGCGGTAAGTTCTTAATGAGCTCGCGGCGTCACTTAAGTTCACGCAGATGTCAGTTCAACTGATTGTATGTGATTGAGATGTAAGATACAGGACTTTGACTATCTACAGCTATATAAAGGTAGCTAAAGAATATTCTACTGAGTTCCATGTATTTCTATAAAAGAGAAGAATAGTCGACAAAGTTCTCAGGTGTTCGATCCGAGTGCTGGAGGTTCTAAGAATAGAATGATATTCCATCACAAAGCCCCCCCAGCCTACATGTACTCGGATACAAGTAAAAAAATGGATTGGAGCAACGGTGGTAGTACAAAAGAGACCTGCATAGCGCAACACTTAGAGGATATGAGTATCAACTTCCATTTCCTCCTCCTCAGCATTGTCCCCAAAAGCCGCAGGCCATGCTGCGATGTGGCTCGTTGTCGACCCATCTTTTTCCGACTGATGGTGTGTGAAACTGAGGCGTGAAGCATTTGATGTGATTAGCCGAGCGCAAGCTGGACAAGCGATGTCAGAGTCTGAAAATAACTAGAAAATGCAGATTTGTACCAAAGTCAACATCACTTTGCTCAGCAAGATTGCGCATGTAAACTGCAAGTTCTGAGTACCCTCCATAATGGAATGTAGGCGTAACCCGGTGCATGAACTCTGCATCGCTCATGCCGATTGCAGAGCCCCACTTCCAGGTGCCAAGATAGCCCCTTTCGATGGACATGCGAATGCCGTTTGCGATCCAGAAGACGAAGTAACGGCATATCTTCTGGAGTGTGGCAATGTGGTCCAAGGCCTCGGGAATAGTGCGAAAAAGAAGTGCTTCGAAGGTGATTTGGGTGTACACGCGAAAGAGACAAATGGCTGGCATGCGAACATTGTACTCGATGAGATTCTCGAGGGGAATGCCGTCAGGGATGACAGCGCCGGGAAACCAAGGGTTGTAGTTATTTCTGGCACAGAGAACGATGCCTGCCAAGTTGTGGGCAGCTCCGCGGTACCTAGGCGCCGACATGTGTCAAATTTGAAGCATAATGGTTGAAAATGTTCGTACTTATTTGCCAGAATAGGCCGCACACGGTAGAAGTGTTGCCCTTGATGAACTACAGGTTCCAGATCGTCCGTAGATGGCGCAGGCCAGATATCGGCGGCGGTGCCGAGCACATGCCTGAAAAGTGTACGCACAAGAGAATCACCGACGATGGAGTCGAACATGGCCATCGGGTTGTTCGGGTTGAACACACGGATGAGTGCCTTCTCATCGCGTGGCGTCGTATCCATCGGGGAGTTCGGCGGGCCCGGTGACTCCGGCGGCGAGGCAATAATTGTCGATGAAGCAGTGGTCGCCGTAGTGGTGGAGTGGCGGCTGCCATAAGCTGATGGAATGACGGATGGGAACTGAATGACCGAAGGGCGGATTTGACTGAGGTTGAGCCGAGAAAACTGTTGTACGAAGCGGTCGCGGCGGCCAGCGCGGGCAGATTTGATAAGAATGGCGCGAGTGCGGGCCATGAGGAAGGATGAGTGATGGAGTTGAGTTGAAGTAGATGAAGCAGATAAATTGGTCTCGCAGAGACAACGTGGGAGGTGAACGAACTGGATAAACTGTGCCTACAAGCCCGTAATTTTTTTATAGAGCTAGCAGGATAAATATAGTTGGACTCGTGCGTCACTGCGATGCTTCTGCATCAGAGTTCGATGGAGCTCGTCGAATCTGCTGATGAGCATTCACCTTCTTAGCATTAATCCAGTCTTCTAGAATTTGTGGAGCATTGCGAAGACCTCTTTTTGTTAGCCACTCATCATCTTCGGGACCGAATCCTTTCCAGCGTACCTTGAATTGCTGAATTCGGCGTCCGCGAATCTTGCGCCATCGTTCGGCGAGAATAAATTCCACATCCTCCTCGGGCTTGGCGTCAAAATCGTCGCGGTTGAGTGATTTCACGGGGCGGTCTCCCAATTCGGGAGGGGATTTAGAGTAAGTCTCCAAATGTGCGATGTTTAAAATTGGATGAATGCCGTAGGAGACCGGCAGGCGTAGTTGATAAGTGACCGGGCTGAGTTTGCGAATAATTTCAAAGGGACCGTCATACTTCATGAGAAGTTTCTTTCCTCGTCCTTTCTCATCCCGTAGAAGATTTAATGAGTGCGGGTTGAGTACGACTAAATCACCTTCTTCAAACTCGGTGAGAAGACGCCCATCGTTGTAAGCGCGCTTTTAAAAGACTTGAGATAAGAGCAGCGCTTCTTTGGCTCGGGTGCGGTTAGATTCGAATTCATCCATCATTCTCTGGGCTTTTTCATTGATCACGAGTTCATCCCCCCCACTAATTTTGGCTTCGTTGGAGGGCCTTTCCGTCGCATCTGAAGTTGAAATTAAGGAAGCGCCAGTGATTGGATGATAGCCTCGCAAGAGATAAGCAGGAGAGAATCCAGTGCTTGAATGAGGTGTGGTGTTGTATGCCAAGGCTAAGCCGTCCAGGAACTCTGACCAGTCGTCCCTCGAGGGCCCAATATAGGCACGGAGCGCAATTTCCAGTGTCTGGTTCAAATTCTCCGTTTGGCCATCTGCTTGAGGATGATAGGCAGTTGTTAAAGCACGCTTCGTGCCTAGCTGACGGCAGATCTCAGCCCAAAAATCGTGGCGCCATCGCGTGTCTCGGTCGGTGATAACCTGTTTTGGAATGCCAAAATGAGTGATGATGTGCTTAAAGAATAATTTGGCTGTCTCCAGTTCCGTGATGTCGGTCTTACAAGGGATAAAAATGCAGTACTTCGTTAATTTGTCCACGATCACAAGGATGTTAGAGTAGCCCGATGATTCGGGGAGTTCTGGAATGAAGTCCATGGAGACGACTTCGAATGGCTGCGTCGGGATCGGAATCGGCTGTAAGAGTCCCGCTGGGGCATGTCGCCGAGGCTTACTCTTCTGGCAAATGTCACACGTAGATGTATACTGTTTTAATTGACGTGACATGCGAGGCCAGTAGTAGGTAGTTGCAAGCCGGTTATAAGTTCTGTGGTACCCGGCATGAGCAGCCTCCGTCAGCGTGTCATGAATTTCTGACATCACTGGAACTCGGAATTTCTCTGGTACACATAACCGATTGTTTCCCTGCCAATCCTCGAAGTAAATCAGTCCCGCATCGGAATAATGATATTGTGGATAGAGAGGATTAGACCAATTACTTTCGCTCTTCCATCCCTTCAGAACTTTCGCAAAATGAGGATCGTCGTGATATGCTGCAGCCCAGGCCGTGATTTCATCTTCGGAAATTCCCACGAGGACGGAGAAGGAGCGCGAGGTGGTGTACGATGTGGAGAGCGAGCTATCCGAGTTTATTGAAATTTCGCTGGAGTAAACTTGATCCTTTTCGGCATCATCCTCCGACGTGTGAACAAGGCGAGTAGCAACGGTAAGAAGTTTTTCCTCGAAGCGAGGGCCCAGATCGTCATACATATTTTTGAGAGGATCGTCGGCCAAGAGCTCCACAGCTGGAATGGTGTCAGCAGCTGGGCTGTCATGAATGGGAACACGGCGTCGAAGTCTTGAGATAGGGTCCACGTTAGAGTGGACACGTCCAGCACGGTGGACTATTTTTAAACCCGGATAAGCGGAGAATACTGTTCCCCACGTCAAAAGGCGGCGATTGACGTTCTGGAAGGTCCGGCTCCAAGTCAGAGCGGCATGATCAGTGATTGCGCCAACAGTCTCACCCTCCAGGAACGGTTGGAATTTAATGAGCGCCTCCTTGAGTGCGAGTGCTTCGCGTTCTGTTGGGGAATAATTTCGTTCTGGTGATTTTAGTACACGAGACCAATAGCAGATTACCCTCTCGATGTGTACTGTAGTGTCTTCAAAGTTTTTCGCCCATGATCCGGGTGTGGGAATGTCATCAACACCCTTCATGGCGGTGACAAGTACAGGAACCGGCTCACCATTTTTGAATGCCCGCTCAAGTCGGTCGTAAACACGAGTACCACGTAGGTCTCGGATAAGAATAGGTTGTACCTGCTGTAAAATCGCAGCTAAGCCAAAATCACACGCGTCTGAGTAAACTCGATATGGAATACCTCGTATAGCATAACCGCGTACAGGAGCATTGGTGAGAACCTGTTTAGAAAGCTCGAAAGCTTCGGATTCTAGGTCAGTCCATTCCCATTTCACACCCTTCTGCAGCAGGCGAAAGAAAGGCAGTGCAATCCACGCATAGAAAGGAATGTATGAAGAGAAATAGACCATCATACCGAGAAATTGTTGAAGCTCATGAACATTGCGTGGTTCACTGAGCTGAAGGATCGCGTCCACTTTCTCCTTGTGTGTCGAGAGTCCCAGACGGGATACCTTCTGACCGAGGAGAAGGAGAGATTGATACGCGAGATGGCATTTAGCCGGTGAAAGGGTGATGTTGGCGTTTGCAATGGCCGAGAATACTTGATTTAAATGTTCTACATGGTCTTCAAAGGTCAGCGAGAAGACAACGATGTCATCGATATATACTAGCGCAAATATCCAAAGGAAAGGCGCCAGAACATTTTGCATGACACGTTGGAATACACTCGGTCCGTTGCGATAGCCGAAAGGCATACGGCGGAATTGCCATAAGCCGCGATGTGTGCGAAAAGCTAATTTTTCCGCTGAAGATGGTGACATGGTGAGTTGTGTGAAGCCCGCAAGTGCGTCGAGAGTGGTAAGCCACTGCGAGCCTGAAAGTGCTTGTAAAATATCTTCTTGTCGAGGTAACGGAAATTCGTCTGCGATGACCATCTCATTGAGCTTGCGTAAGTCGATTACCATCCGAGGCTTACCATTCCTGTACACAATGAAAACAGGAGCGGCCCACGGACTTTTTGAAGGTTCGATCACCCCGAGTTGGATCCACGAATCCATTTGTTTATCAATGACCTCCCGGTTCGCAGGAGAGACTGGGAACGGCGGCAGAGAAACAGGTTCGGCTCCTGGTTTCATCGGAATTTCCACTTGAATTTCATAATTTCCTAGCCTACCGTCGATTCCAAATGCTGCCTTGTTCCGCACGATCACATCCTCGAGTAGCTTCCGCTGTTCTGTTGTAATATCAGGTGAAATATCCACGGCTTTTAACAGCTGTTCACCTGAAATCGAAGGTTCCGGAGGCTCAGACGTCTTTGGACCTCCTTCGAGAGGTTCCTCCGCAAGAGGATCATCCGGCTCCGCGGCGTTACGTTGGGCTTTCGAGGAAATGCTAGTGATGGATCGTACCCCTAAAGTACCAGAAGTTGGTGGGGTTGAGGCCTTCTTGTGTTTATCCGGTCGGCAGTAGGGACAGCTGGTTCAGTTATGTCGAAACACTGGCCAGTGTGCGCAGGAGTGATGGGTTCCGCAGATCCCGGGTTTGATCCCCGATCAACGGAAGTAATTAGGTCTCCATCACTGCCGTCCACGTTCTCTGCTTTGCGACCATGTGCTCTCTGTTCGTCTCCCGCAAGCTTTGTAGAAACCAAGTTCCTCATCAATGAAGCATGTGCATTAATCTGAACTTGCTGGCTCCGTGAATACTTGCTCATCTTGTCCAACCACGTTTTTGGATTTCTGGAGAGCCCGAGTAACTGTCCTTTCGAGACTGTGACAGCTATACCAGAGAAATTGGCAACATGCAGGATGGGGTTGTTTCTAGAAACAAGTGTGTCCGCAGATCCGGACATCTCATCTCCGTATCCATGGGCCTCCATTCGCCGTTCGACAAACACAGCATCTTGACCCTTTGGGAAAAATGCATGTACGGGAACTGCCACACTGGTCTCGGGCGGGATCACGACTCGTTCTGTAGCCCAGACCTCGGATCTACCCTGCCGCATGCGATTTCTGCGCTTAAGCTTCTGGTTCCGACGGTGAATCTTCGCTCTCCGACCATTCTGATTGGCTCCTGGCCGGACTCTCACCTTGAAAGCGTGCCCTTCATCGTCTATCATCGAAGCCGAAGTGGAGCTTTCTACCTTGAGATGCCGTCCAGAGGTACCAAAGCGCAGATAAGAGTCTCCTTCATCCCTCAATATTGAAATGGAATATTGATCTGCAAAGTCGTTGCCTAGGATGAATGGAGTCGTCATCCCCTTTACCACGTAGGCATCCACATTCAATTTCACCGGGCCCTGATCTGTATGAAAGAATAGGTCCAGCGTCACGAATCCGGATATCGAGGACGTGCCTGTTACCTGGATCAAATTGACTTGATGTCCTGACTTCAACTTTGGTGGGTTAGTCAGGTTGTCCAGGGCCTCTTGCGATATCAAAGTGATGTCCGAGCCGGTATCCACAATGATGATGATGGGGTCTACGTCCAAACCACCAATGGTAGCTGATGTTTCTGTAGGATATGCGCCGAGGAATGAGGAACCTGCGGGCCTGGCCATATATTTCCGTAATTCTATGACAGGATTGCCGGATTTATTACCTGGCGAGTGCACAACACGATAATTGACTGCCTTGATTTCTCTAGCTAATCGCCTTCTCGTTCTCCTATTCAGAGCAAGCTTATCGCCTCTGGCTCGATAGGTTGTGCAAGCAGTCGATCCCGCCTGTACAGCGACTTCAACAGTATCATTTTCAGAGATAGTAACCGAAGCCGTGTCATCTGAGTCCTTTAACGAGACATTTGACCCATTATTCCCCCCCAGGCCCGAATCATTCGATCCAGTAATCCTGAGGGGCTCCTCAAAATCCTGCTTCGGTGGCTCTTCAATCTCCGAATCTTCGCTGTCTAATCCATAATACAGGTCATCGTAATTATCCTGCGCTTCATGGTCCTCGCCAGTGGCGGTAACCAAGTTGGTTCGTGCCGCTCGATTTCCCTTGAAAGAGTGCTTACATTCGTTATCCCAATGTTTCCCGCTCCCGCAATGTCGACAAGGCCTCGCACCCTTAGATTCAGGCGTAGCCTTTTTCGAAACATTCCGGTCATCTTTAGGAAACTTTGGCGGCCCTAAATTTTCAGACCAACCAACCAGGTTAACGCGTGCCGTGCGAGGGTTATTTCGCTGGTAATCACGATCGCGATCTCGATCACGTTCGCGTTCACGGTAAGTGCTGTCTCTTTCCTGACGGTCCAATTTCATCAAGGCATCCTCATGATAACGAACTGCAGCCTGAAATTCGACGATGTCCCGGTACATCTGAGTGGTAAGGATGGTATTCCACGTTGAAGGTGCACCATCCATGACCTCTAAGATAATCTCGGAATCATCCATGGTATACACATTGTTGAGGAGTTCGGTCTTACGAATGAAGTACTCACTTGGGGTCTCGCGTGAATGGCCAGAGTCCCAGTAAGTTGCTCTATTTGCTCGACCTCGCTGTTGGTCTAACCATTTACGATTCAGGAAGTATGTTTGAAAAGCCTTTCTCAAAGTATCCCAGTTTTCCTCAATTTCGGATCGATACTTAATGGGTAGTGACCAATACCAAACCTCCGCTGCGCCTTCTAGCCGTTTAGGAACCACACGGCCCAACTGTTCGAAGACAGTTTCGGATTCTCGGGCGATGTCGTTTATTTTTAACATCCACCTGATTATGGTATCAACGTTTCCATCCCACTTGGGTACGTTCTCATACTTCAATTTGAAGTCAAAATGAGCTACTTTCGAAGAATTCGAACCACTACCTGCAGACAGAACTTTTGCAGCGTTCGCCGTGCCCTTTTTATCCCCAGGCAATCGGAATGGTGCTGAACAACGACGACCTGGGTTTCCACGGTCATCGTCACTGTCGTCGTCACTACTATCCGGATTACCCGCAGGAGGCGCACCACCTCGTCGAAAAGCAGAAGGAGAACGGGTTCCTGAGTTATGTCCCACTACATTTCCTTGCGGAACATGTGGTGGTACGTCTCTGCCCCCAAGATTCCCCTGAGGCGTCATGCGTCTCATTTGTGCGGCTTCTTCGGGCTGAGTTGCTAAACTCTGAACTGCGTGCTCACGTCCGGAGTGGAATAGCGACGCCATTGGCCGCAAAATCTCTCCCATTCGCGGATTGTTCCGAGGTAGGACATTATTGGATGCTGCAGAACCGAAGCGGGCGAGTGAGACATTGCGGAGCGGATAAGTAGTTGATTCGCTTGCTTTTGTCATATCGCCGTGATCGTCATGTTGAGAAGACAGATGCACTGCTGGTTGAGATTTCTCTATGAATTGATCAGCTGCGCTGTCAAGATCAACGTGTCGGTCTTGCGCCCTCTGTTCAGGAAAATTATAATACCTGTCCAAAAGCACGAGAAAGTTCTCAACCTCAGTGCGGAAGCACACTCCAAGTATCTCGAATGAATTTTTATCATACACTCCGAGAATGTCCTCATCGTCACCCCAGGTGGGGAGCGGAGGCGGAGTCTTACCGTCAATGCGGAATGAATCATCTGCCTTAGCACGAAGTTTTTGCAGAACACGAAGCAACAGCCGGAAATGGTCTTTTTGGACACGAAAACCAGGATCGCCTCCGAGAACCTCGAGTCTCTCAACCTCGGTAAGCAAGGTATCGAGCAATTGAAGTTCTTTCTGAAAGATGTGGCGAAAAAGTCTTCGTGAGGCAGTAGATGCATCAAGTAGAAAGTCCTTTCCAGTGCCAGTCGCACCCTTGGCCAAAGCTTCAGCTCTGCGGGCTGCTATCTGAGCATTGTTCCCAATTTTAGAAAGAGGTCTCAGAGTTGGGACCATGATACGCTCCTTCACAATCGGGGAGGATGTATCAATTGAATCATCATCAAGAGGGCCGTTATAATCTTGAAGCGGTACATCTTCAAACTGTGCCGCCGCCTCAAAATCAGGCTCTGTCTGATCTTCTGAACGACCACGGGGAGGAGTAGATGTGCGGGGATGATTACTGCCAAATCCATGGACAGTGGTCGTAGACATGGCAGAGGAGTTGAAAGGTAGAAATGTAGATTACTCAACTGTTGTTTAAACAAGGAACTTCCCAATGTGTCCACCAGTGTAAGCGAAACCGGGTGCGCGGAGTGCCGAGCGCGGGCTTGAGCTTAAATAGCCTGCGTTCTTTAGTTTGTACGAGAAAGATAAGATAGTTCAAGTTCCTAGATAATCAACGGCAAGTCAGTACGGATCTACCTTAGCAACCGAACAACGAGATTTGTATCTTCGTTGGACGCGAACACGGGATACGTCTCCGTATTCTTAGGATTGCGTTGCTAACCGTGAAGCAAGCTTATAGCGTTACTTGTAGAGTTAGTTGGCGGTAAGTTCTTAATGAGCTCGCGGCGTCACTTAAGTTCACGCAGATGTCAGTTCAACTGATTGTATGTGATTGAGATGTAAGATACAGGACTTTGACTATCTACAGCTATATAAAGGTAGCTAAAGAATATTCTACTGAGTTCCATGTATTTCTATAAAAGAGAAGAATATTCGACAAAGTTCTCAGGTGTTCGATCCGAGTGCTGGAGGTTCTAAGAATAGAATGATATTCCATCACAGACACCTGTTTTAGTCCCGGATGGCCATTGAGAGTGTGCGTTGGCGGCAGGTACGCGGGCTGGGCACGGCAGGTATGAAATCACTTTGAGGTACGAAATCTCGTTGCAGGATCGGAATTCGGAGCCCGGCAGGTCTACTGCGACGCTTCCGTCAGCGACTTCTGGGGGAAAGTTGCGATTGCGCAAGCGTGTCCCAAAAATTCGCCTTTTGCGCATATTTGAAATATTTTTCCTGTTTCTAGACTCGGTCTCAAGCGCGTGGGTGCTGCAGAACCACCAGAAAAAGAGCACTAGCAGAGTCAGCGCGAAGGGAATCAGGTGGAACGCACAGCCTCCTCGATCACGATCGGACTCCATTTGGTAGCCTGGGTCAAGTCGGTTTGAGACCCAATGGATCCGAATTGACGATGCGCTGGCAGGGCTGCTGGCGAAAAAGCACCCTCCAGGATGGCGATGAGATCTACTGGGCCCGGTTGCGGGCTGTTGACTGTTGGGAGGACCGCAGGGTTTCAGGGTTTGTGACACCTGCTTGGGTCCGGATGGCCGCTGGAACTGCGCGTAGGCGACAGGTGCGAGTATTGGGTGCGGCAGGCATGAAATCGCATTGAAGAGGGAGCTCTCGTTGGGAGAGCGTATTTCGGGGCACATCAGGCCGTTCGAGACGCTTCCGTCATTGAGTTCAGCGATTTTGGGCAGGAAAAATGCGATTCCGCAAGCGTGTTCCAGAATCTGCGTTTTGCGCATGGTTCAAGTATTTTCGGACCTAGGGCTCGCTTGCAGGGGCAACACGTTGCAGCGGCCATTGGGCCGGCATTCTTGAGCAATGATGGGTCAGTCGTATATGGTGAATTGATACATCACGATGTGCTGGGCGAGGGCAATGCTGTGATATAACATGAGTTCTAACAAGCACATTGCGCTGATATATCACCTTGAAGTTTAGTCTATTTTTGGCTTTCCCGTGCGCGCCCGCCTGGCGCTCGCGGCGGCGTCGTCGCCCCCATTATTGATGGCGCGTTGGCACTTTCCCGCCTGTCCAAATGCGGATTTTGTTGACATTTGTTATGATCAGGAGCTCGTCTTCCTCCCGCCACTGCGCATTAGCTCCCTCCTGCCCTGCTGGCGTCCGCATCCCCCACGCTCGGGTCGAACCTATGAAGATGTCGATTCCGTACTGCTCTGACCCCTTATCGGTGCCTTGCATGCCCTCCCTGTTCGTCCGCGCAGCTTGCCTTTCCACCCCCTGTTTACACCAAATTCGCTTCCGCTTCTCTGCCCCACCCCGCCTTCGGTTTGTTTTATAAAGTATTTAGGACACACCCAATCTAAGTCCGTTCTCCCTGCTCAATCACTGCGCCGTCACCTCCTGATCCGCTGCTCACTACGCCCATTCCACTTCAAAAAAAATACACCCCGCCCCCTGCACGCTTTCCCTCCCCCTCACCTTTGTAAATCCTGCGCATACGAACTACGAGACTTCATGCACCGCCCAAAAACAGTCCTCCGCATCTCCCTGCTCCCTTGCTCGCCATGCTAGTTCCTTTCCCAAATAATTCGCCCACCCCCTGTATGATTTTCCCCTTGCCCCACTTTTGCAGATCCAAGCCGCCGATACGTATATCAATGCTTCTATGACGGCTCGACCCGCCCTTGGCTGCCGTTCTCCCGGTAATCACTACTCTTGCCCATCAAATAATTGCTTCCCGTTGCTCGCTGCTTGCGCTATCTAAGCCACTTTTTAATCTATGGCTGCTCTCAGTCTACATCTAGCTGCTCACAAATCAATGAAACCGCAGCTCTTTTTTTCCAGCCACTACCGCCCTCACTTTAATTTGCACCTATCCGTGTATTCCTCCGCCTGGGCTCTGGGTCCGCAAATCTGGTGCCTCATATCACCTCTGCTAATCAACTCAACCTCTGTGGCGACATCAGGAAAATCCTTTTCAGAATTAGTTTCCCGGTTAAATATGTAGGCAGCTGTAGGCGAGTGTAGTTGCACGCCGAAAGTATGTAGCGCCCGTAGCGCCTGTAGTCTATGTAGCAGCCGCGGCAAACAACGCGGTACATCATTGATGTCCACTGTTGAGATGTTACTCTCCGTTGGACAGTGCCAAGAAATATAAGGCGCTGATCCGCGGCCCGTCCACAGCCGTGAGATAAGATAATCATTAGCGTGCACGCTCGTTAAGACAATGAATCAGTAAATTCAAGAGAAGCGGTCTCTAGTAAAAGTATCTACATCTATGTAAGGATTAATATAAAACATGGCAGCAGTGTCTAAAACGTTGTCAGCTGTCCATGCACGGTCAATCTTCCCTCCACACTTGCCCATAAGATGACAACCCCTCACAATTTGCTCAACGGAAACTACGGCGGCGTTGCGGCGGTGAAGGCGAGTTGAACGATGAGTAGTAAATAGGCCTGAGATCGGATCAGGGCGGTTCAGCGGCGTGAACCACTCGATATAGGCTAGGGGGTGCGTGTAAGTGCCGAATTGAGGAGGGAGCCTGAAGATAGCGCGGATTTGAGCGGGGCGAAGTCCTATTTTAAATATAAGCAGCGGCCGACGAGTTTGGAAAGTACACACCTTGAATCCCAGATGACGGAACATACTGGGACGGGTCCTCAACAATCAGCGCGGTATCGAAATGGGCTGGAGTGGCGGGATGCCGACCCTTGGCAGGTACAGTGGGGATTGCGCGGACACGGGTGGAACGAGGCTGTGACGAAAGAAAGCGATTAGATGGTAATTGCAAAGAAACTTGATTATAAAGATCAAAACGATCGTAAAGTCCGGGCAAAATGGGTGAGGGAAAATGGAGTTTGAGGAAAGCGGCAAGCGCGGGGATGAGGTCCACTGCACCATACAAAGTTTCCAGATGCATGACAGACACGTTGAGGGTCGCGGGACGTTTGGCGATGGTATACGCAGTGGTGGGAAGCGAGGTGGGTGGGAGCTGGTAAGTTTCCTCGTCGTTGTCCGAGTCCTCGTCATCGAAATCATCGGAGGAGGACTGCTTCTGTAAATCAGCGGCGAGTTCCTCTGCCAGCCAGGCGAGGTAGGAACAACGGAGCGCGACCGCCTCCTGGCGCTGCAGCCAAAGTGCCATTTGCTCCACATAGTCGCGGTGATTCGTCGCCTGGTACGCTTTTTTGGCGAAGTCAATGTGGAGCCGCTCCGGAGACTCAGTATTATAGCCGTCGGCACTGCCCAGGGCCCGAATGGCATCGACGTAGTGCTGAATTGCGTGAAACTTGGGGATATTAAAATGTTCGCGGATGCCGAGGTCGATAAAGACTTGCTTGTGCGCGTGGAAAGTTTTGAGTGAATTCTCCAAGGCGTCCAGGGTTCGCGACGTGTGCGACTGCAGTTGAGCGTAGTAGATGAAGTCAATCAAGGCCTTGACGACTGTGAGAACCTTGCTGCTCACGGCACCTGCCAGCACACCCAGAAATACACGCTGCATCTCTTTGTGCTCCGTGCCTGTCCATTGCGAAATGGAGGAGATGCCCTTCTTGAACCGCCGTAGCCCTGGATAGGCGTTCATGGCTCTGAACCGCGCGTCCAATTCTTGTTTCCCCACAATCTGAGTACACCACTCGACGAGATGGTCTTTGAACACGCCCTTGTGGAGCTGGTGCAAGAGATCGGGAGTAAAAGCGCCAAAAATGTCGGTATGGGGCAGATCGGCCCAGAATGGCTTGTACACTGGACGTATACCAGCTGCGTCGAACTCGGCCTCTTTTTTGTGATTTCTATAATTTTCTAACGCCTCCAACGTGGTTTTCTCGTCACGAAACAGGGACTGAACGAGGTTCCCGCGATCCAGACGGGCTACCAGGCATTTAGGGCATCGGTTTTCCTTGCAGCACGCCACTAGGCATTGCTCCGGAAAGTCGGCGACGTAAGCCGCGAGGATGGGGTGGACGCGACGAACGAAGCCGTCCGCGCAGATCATGTCGACGCCCTCCTTGCCGGCTGCAATGAGAGGCTTGAGCAGGATGGACATGCAACGGTGAAAGAGGCGGTATCCGGCGAGGGAATGAGTATCGTCCGTGTAGCAGGTGAGCTTCGACACCGGCAGGTAACCAATGAGGACCGTCGCATGAGCCGATGGCTGACGGCGAACTTCCTTTGAAATATTCCCGATCGTCAGGTAAACTGGCCATGCCGTCTTATCGCCTTGGAACTGAGAGAGTTTGGTCTTGTCCGTAGAGATGATGAGACCGCTGATGCACACGCCCTCTGGTAAGAGTTGCTGTGGGCGGTCAATATCCTGCTGACCCTAGATCTCGACAGTCTTACCTGGAGCTTCCACCACCAATCTGCGGTCCACATCTCATCGAAGATACGACTCTCTTCATTCCCTTGGCGGTTGGAGTAGACGCGTTCAGGTGCGTATGCCATGTGGTTTCGGAACGCAGGGTTGCTCATAAGCTCCTTTATACATTCAACAGGGTTACGCATCCATAGCTCTAGCTCCTCCGACATGGGCTGATCGTTCTCGTCCAGTCGGTTCCCCGCCACTGTCACCATCTCGCAAGTCCAATCTGGCCCCGTGGGAAGCCTATCGATTTTCTTCAGGAACGCGCGATTGTTGTGGAAGGATAGCTTGGCCTTCTTGTTCTTTGAAGAGCGATATGTAAGTGAATATTATCTCTGTGTGACGATTGCGACTCACGATCGGTAGCTGTAGATATTCGTCCGTTGCTGTCTGACTGACATTCTTGGACAGCCATCGAGCCAAATCCCACTCATCACTACCCTGGAATGGCGCAAATTCATCGGTGCCAGCCTGCTTTTGCTGGCTCCGCATTTGCTCGAACAGCGTCTCTCCCCTTCGCAGAGGTGTACCGGCTGGCTTTGGAAAGGGCTCTGGGAAGCGACCGAAGTTCTGCGGGTCATCATCGTCCACAACCTCCTCCACTGTAGCTCGACGAGATCGCCGCGCCGGCTCTGGCGGTGGAGGTGAAGGCTCCCGCATAGGCACAAAGTCGTCCCCGAGTCCCATGTCATCGTCTTCCGACTGGATGGGTGATGGAGTGCGGGGAGGTTCAGGCCCATCCTTTGCTGGCGCGCCGTCGGCCTCGTCAGCCCTAACAGTAATTGCGCCCGCGGACGCCAAGCTTGCCTCCCACTTTCTATTGCAGGCTCTGGTATTGGCGATGTGGCGATTGATCCCGGCGCTCGTCGGGATTGATTTTTGACAGTAAAAGCAACGAGACGGCCCTGCAGGCATGGCTGGAAGGCGTGCCGTCGTGCGAGGAGCCTAGGCAAGTTTATTGTTGCCAAGTTTGCGAAATCTCACCAACTGCGCAATCAGCAACGTGTTTCAGCGCCGCGCACGCCCGCCCAGTCGCCCCGTGATTATAAACAACGCGTAAAGATGGGTAAACCATGTGCAATAACTGCACATGTTTGTTGATACTAACCACCTATAAAAGCAGACCCACATCCGCCTACGCCAAACCTATAAAAGCCGCCCACCCACCACGACTTTCCCTCACTTTTACCGCCAGCGATTTCACAGTCAGCCCACCACTACAGTCTTCACTGCCAAGTTTCATCCGCAGCAATGGCCCACGCTCAATCCAAGATCCTCTCTACCTCCACTCGCCACCACTCCACTGTGGAGCAGAGCTCTCAGGACAAGGAGAACGCCCAGCGTGAGCTCCTCCCCCTCTCTTATTCATCTCTCTATACTTATCCTTTTGTCTAGCTCGTACAACGAGCTCATCTCATCAGGGTCGCCAACGAGATGCCGCTGCCGGTAAATCCTTGCCCCCTCTCCTTTCTCCGCACTCTCATTGTTGTCCTAGGCAAAGCCAATACCAGTCCGAGGGCTGGCCTCGATGACGAAGACCTTAGTGACACTGAAAATCAAGATGGTGCGCCTTCAATCTTTTTTTCACGTCTTCTCACTGACCCGTGGTTCTAGTCGACGACCGCCATCGCCAGTCTGCCGATGACGATGAGGATGAGAGCCACCACCGGCGTAGTAGGCCGAGACGCGCAAGTGAAAAAGAAGCACAGAGAAGTATGTATCTTACTTCTAAGACCTCCCGCTTGCTGATATGCGGTAGTCGAGGAGAAGGAGGCGGCAGACGCTCGCAAGCATGAAAAGCACGCCAAGGCTGCCAAAGCTGCCAAGAAGAAGGAGCTGCAGGCCTCCGGCCAGAATGACAACGACGAGAATTTGGCACCACGACGTGACGACGTGATGAGAGTCCTACAGCTGTACAGTAACTCCAATCTAATTCTTGACTAGTTTACCTCGCGGACAGTACCCTCTCGTCCGACAGCCACCAAGAACCTCGCTCAGCGTAACAGCAGAATCCCGCCGCCTCCCCAATTCAGCGAGGACCGGCGCCCGACGCAAGGCGGCGCTGGCTCCGGTAGCTCCCGCGATAACGTGGAGAATGACTGTCGGCGTCATGATCGCAGTGACACTGGCCATTTCCGAGGCCGCAGTCCCCTTCCTGCTGCTCGTAGCCCTCTCCGTCCTCTGGTATGTGTCTCACATCTATCTTGACTGGTACTGATTCCTATGCAGGTCCGAAATATCAACGACAAGGTCGTCCCTCAAAGAGTCCAGGTGGATCTTCGGGGCGATCCTCTGCCCCATCGTGAACACGTAAGCAGTCGGCATCGCAGCTCCAGCCCCAGAGGCCGTCGACTCAGCCACGACCATGCCCGCTCTCCACGCGCCCGCTCTCGTTCTGCACACCCGCGCTCTCGTTCTGCGCGTTCGCGCTCCCGCTCTCAGCACGCCCGCTCCCACGCTCCATGTCCGCGCTCTCGCTCTCCGCGGGTGCCCGCTCGCCGTGCCACGCGTTCCACCACAGTATGGCACGCTGATACATCAGCCCCGCTAGCTGTCCACTATGCACGGATGTAACAAATGTTCTAGTTAGACCTTGTATTTGATACATCACTTCAGCACTCACCATGCATATGGCAGACAGTTTCAACGGCAATGGGCGCTATTGAGCTCGATGAGCTCAATGTATTGTGATGTTTGGCTGCCTATCCGCATTGGGAACACGACGTCAAGAGAGCTCTGGACGTCGCCCATCACGACGAGCTCAAAGAAATTGCAATATGGACCCAAAAAAATCGATTTAATTATAGAAAAATCGCCACCCGACCCTACTGGTTAACTAAGTCCACCTTCACCGTGCGTTTCGAGTTCGCCGGCACTGGCCAAGCTTCTTCGCCCTCGCTCCCCACATCCTCGTTCACATTGAGATCCACCGCGGTCGCCGATTCCCCGAGTTCGTCCCCAGCACGCGCCTTCGCCATCAGCGCGGTCAGCGGCTCCCACTTGGCTGCGAAGCTTGCTGCCAACGCCTCCTTCAGTGCCGCCTGTCGCAAGGCGTAGGCGCGGTCGCCCTCGAGTTGCTTGTCGCCGATGTCCTGGCGTAGCCCCACTCGCGTTTTCCACCAGTCCGCCTGCCAGCTGAGGTACTGGATGATGCGGCGCATCTCCTCCTCCAGCAACTGCACCTCCTCCGACCAGCGCAGAGATTTCGCCCGTGTCTTCGCCCACTCAATTCGTAACGCTGGCAAACCAATCAGCAACTATTCTGGCTTCCAATGAAGCACATACCTTCGTCCATTGCCGGCTGCCCGCCTTCCCCCTCCTCCCCCTCCTCCTCCCCCCCCTCCATCGCCGTCGGCGCCTTCCGCTGCGTCAGCCAGATCCACGACAATGCCTTGTACTCCCCAACCTTCCGCCTCTTTGTGCTGGGCTTCCCCTTCCCCTTCCCCGCCTTTGTCGCCGCCTGCCTTGCCTCGTCACCAAAGTGTGCCCGCGGCATCCCTCTAACATCAGCCGCCGCCAAAGGCTTCAGCACGACCTCCCACTCGCTGTTCTCCAGGACCCGCCCCAGCACCATCAGGGATCCACGTGCGCCACGGTAGCGCTCTGCCGCTCGCCGAACTTGCTCGTTGAGTGACTCAATCTTCCCCTGCGCGCGCGTGTAGGCCTTGACGCCCTTCTCCTCTGTGTCCTGCTGCTTGTAGAGGTGGGTACGGACCAGCAGCTGACGACGCACGTCGTGAAGCGCCTCGTGCGCCTGCCCGACACGCATGCGGAACTCGGCCTCCAGCACGGTCCTCTTGCATCCCATGTCCTCCATTGTCGCACCTGCTCGCCCCATCAGCGCTGACGGCAGCCATAGGGTGATCTTGTGGCAAAGGATTCCGGGCAGCGCCTGCGTCTCCGCCACGCGCATTCTAGCCACATCCTCCAGCTCGCGGATGCGCGTCACAGAGGGGAAGAACTGGGTCTGAATGACCATCCATGCCAGTATCTTGCGACGAAGTTTACTGGTGCGTTCGACCATTATGCGACGCTGATCGTCCGTCGGATGGAGGCCAGTCGCCGCGACATCGAAGCCTAGAATGCGCCTTCCGAAACGCATCAGTAAGCCTCGCAGTAGGAAAATATGCCAAACCACTCACTGCTGATCCTCCAACTGTATGCCCATCGCGATGCACTCATTAACATGCATCCCCGCGCGCACCGCGTCGTCGTCTTCCGTATTTGCCTCCTCCCTGGCTGCAGCCTCCTGCGTGAGCTCGTACCGCACCTTCGACAAATGGGCGTCCTTGTATTTTGTCTCGAAGGGGTTGGGCTGTGCGCGATCCGCCTCCCAAGCCTCCGCCATGTCCGTCCACTCCGTCACCACCGCGTCGTCGAGTGACTCCTCCATGTCCGCAAGCGCTACTCGACTCTCCACCATTGCAGGGAGCGCCGCCTGCATCTTCTTTAACATCATTCGCCCTGCGCAAAGATAAGCCTCTCGTCGTACGCATGCAGATCGTCACTTACCAAATGCAAGAATCTTCTTATAGTTCCAATCATTGAAGTGATCGTCGAGCGTGTCCCGTCGCGACCCCGGCCCCATCTCCTGTGTGCTGCCTGCGAGGGGGTTTGCGTTCGCCCAGCCTCGCTCCGGCGCTTCCCCGTCCGTCTGCCCGACCCAACGCGTCAGGTTGAAGGAAAACTGGAGGTTACAGGATTCAATGTGGGCTGGGAGGTGGAACTTGGGCACAAGGAACGTCATCCATTTCGTATTCCCGTGGTACTGAATCAAGGGGTCGTATTTGGACATTCGCGCCCAGAGATTGAGATGCCATTGGCAGGCAATGTCGTAGGAGACGTAGTAGCGCTGGAGCTCCGTTCCCTTAATGCCAACTAAGAACATATAGTCCATATTTATATATCTAAAAAGATTACAGTGAGCAGAGCTGGCTAATCATGAGATCATCCATCGCACGGTACCTTTCGCCGACCTGCAGGTCACCCACCGCGTTCGGTCGCTTCATGTTGTGCCGCGCGCAGTCTACAGCACCGATGCCCGATGATGCCGTCCCGCGGGCCTCCTTGTCCGGCCTATCCACGGCATCGTGAGCGACGCAGCGGCTCCTCTGCGTTCAAGCGTGTTAGTCGACATCAATGAGTAACAAACCGATTACGGACCTCCTGCGGCTGCTTGCCATACTTGTCAACATGATCCATGTATTCCTTCACTTCGCAATAGAAAGCCCAGCCTGGCCCAAGGCCCGGATCCTTCTCCTCCGTTGACACGTCCTTGCGCTTAAGCCGGAAATTAGCATCCATGGCCAAAAACAAAGCGTAAAGGAATCTATTAGTCATATCAACGCAATGCCCTCAACATTTCCTAATAGAAAACACTGACTTCTGCTCCTCAGGCGCATTCTCCCAGTCCCGAGGCAGATTCTTGCCAGGCTGGGGGCAAGCAGGACAATCGAGAGCGCACTCTCCAGGCTGCGTACCCTCCGGCCCCGCGGGATCGTGACCTCTTCCCGCCCGTTTCAGCATTTGGAGGTTTCGCCACTCGCGCGTCATGCGTCTCCATTCGTGATATCGATTCTATTGGGCAATATGTAAGTAAATAAATGCTGGGTTAATTAAATGTCGCCTACTCTGGGTGGATTCAGACCGGTATTGTCCGACTCTCGAGCCAAGCTATGGTAGAACTCGTAGCTAGAGCACTTCGATTCGAAAGAGAGCAGGTGGAAGCGTCGAAGGACGGTGAATGTCGCCGCCGTACGCGGGTTTGTCGTTGTTGCAGGATACAGGCCCCCGCGCAGAAGCTGCGCGTTATGCGAGCCACCATGACCGCAGCCGCAAAAATCGAGTGCCACTTCATGGACACCGTGGTCATCGACGATGACGAAGGTGTCGTCCCGAATCCGCTCCGGGAGGGGGCATCGGTGGTCGTTGCCTTCCCAGTGCCCAAGCTGCATACGGAGCCCGAGCGCTCGAAGCGTGGTGCGGCTAAAGAACTCGCCCGTCCAAACCTACTTGACTGTTAATAGAAAATCGAAAATTGTTGCGGTATATACTGACTTGGATGCGATGCAGTGGGAGCTGTTCATGGCCTCCGACGATGCAATCCCTGCATAGTAGCTGCCCACCCCCAATACAATCGACACAGCGGTGATCCGCGGCCTTGCTGTCAGAGCAGCCGCTGCAGATGGCGAAATCGCGATGAACCCCGCGGCCCTCCCAGCTCAACAACTCGTCGAGAAACTCACGCCGGTGATCAAGCACCCACTGCTTTAGCGGGTGATCCTGACGCTGCGTCAGATAGGATTCATCGAAAGAAAGCCAACACTTACTGAGTCGCGCAAGTCACGCCCACTGCTCGCCTCTTCAGGTGCATCGTCATCGCTCTGCTCATCGTCCGCAGGCAGGTCATACAGCGGCTCTTGCTGCCTCTCCAAACCTTCGTCTCCAGCGCTGTCATGCAAGTCATCGTCCACTTGCATGTCGTCGATGTCCATCGCCCGGCGGGCCGCTTTCGAAGGGGAGGCTGGCACCGGCACCACCGTGACGCTGTGGACGACGCGTCCGTCCTGCTGAACGCTGGCTGACTGCTGCAACACCCGTCCTCCAGGGACGGAGCTCGCGGCTGTAGCATCACCGGGCGCAGGGTCGGGGGGGAAATCGAAGGAGTAAGTGTTGGTTTGTTTGCGTTTTGGAGGCATGAGAAGGTAGACTGAAAGAGAAGAAAGAGCGACTTATAAGCCGCCTTTGAAACCTGAGGTGAAACAAAATAACTTACAATATACCGCCACCAGGGAAACCAATCTTGTCCGTTGTCCCACAATCCCCCTATCCGTCGGACATGATCCATGTTTTGGGCCCCAGGAGACAGCGTAGATAGGAGGAGAACATCCTTGGCGGCGATGGGCACCACCAAGGTCCAGAAAGGAGAATATCCTTGGCGGCGATGGGCACCACCAAGATGAGACGAAGTCCAGCAAGGCGAGGCCCTTGTCAGTGGGTGAAGTGGTCTTATTTGGCAAGGGGATCTCAAAAAAGCAGAAAGTAAGCGCAATAGACAGCCGTTGAGCCAGTTTGACGCGCTCCTCGGGCAGAGGAGCGCGTCAAACAAGAGGAATGAGTCACGTGTGTGTCACAGTATGTAACAGCTCCATCGTAATTACCACCATGCTTTGAATTCGACTAACCTAGCCCCGCCGACGTATTCATCTTCATCTAGTCTACGAATTTATCCTACCAATAGTGAGTGTCCCGTTTCACGTATTCAGCAATTCCTATTCATCGAGACCTCGTAGTCCTAAATAATCACTCTACGCATGTTTCCTCTGGCCAACCCTCAGTATGGAGAGCACTACGCAGACACCATGTAAGTCCTCTCAGCTTTTTACCATCTCCTATAATTAAAGATTTTATAGATTTCTTGAATTTGCTGCTTCTAACCATCTTGAAGATGAAGACGATGACGAACCTCCGCCACTTGTGTCCGATGGAGAACTTCTGAGGAGTCAAGCAACCTGTGCGCATTCGTCTACCCACATATCTCCCCTTGGCCGCCACGTCATTTGTCCAAACACCGTCATTTACGATATCTCTTGTCAATGGTTGCCCCAGTACTTGTCATCCACTATCCGATCTAAACTGTAGTAAGTAGTAGGCTGCGAATCCTATACAGCTTTTTTTTTGTTCTTTTGCGCGTTCTCGCCCGCCCGCTATCCCCAAGACACACGACTCTGCCTTACTCTCCATCCACCTATGATAATAAGCCGCTTGCGCCTCGCTTAGCTCTCGGAAACTCGAAGACGTATCGGTCGCTGCAACTGCCGCGCATTGACAAACATCCAGTGGGCATCCGTACCGGGCGCTGGCATTGGAATTAATCCAAATAGCTCTCTACTCTCTGTAATTAAGCGATGCCCTCATTCTCAAGCACGACAAATATGACTTACCGTGACCAATCCGCCAGTAACTGATAGTCGGCCTGCCACTTGGCCTCTCCCTCTGCAACCCATTCCTCCGCCAAATCGGCAACCCCCTGCATTGAAACGCGCCACTCCTTTTCGATTGGCGTCTCGGGACCCATCCTCGTGTACGGCGTGGTCTCAACTGCGCCAATATCATCCTGTGATTGCGGACGATAGCGACTGGGCAGTGGCGACCACACAGGTATTTCAGTCAGCCAATCGGCCAGAGGCCACAGTCGATCTACCAAAGTATTCAGCCCCCGTTTGTGCTTCCCGTATCAGGGCAACTTACCTTCACCCGCCGCTGGGTTCTTCCTGCGCACACGAGTTGCCCCGGGCTCAAGAGCGCGAGCGAGAGCAGGGTTCATTGAAGGTGAAGGAGAGTCTTGTATATCATCAATCCGAGACGCCGCATCAGCGTCCCATCTTGTATTTGATGTCTTGCAAATCCAATTGATTTTCTCTACAAATTTTTGTACGAATATTTCTTCGGACTGTTCTTGAAGTACTAGTCCCAGTCAAGGTATGTATCTGTCTCCGAGTCCGTATTGTCCGGCCAGTCCGACGTCTCCTCGATATGTCCATCCAAAAAGCTCCCCTCACAATGATCACACTCTATATATATCGCCATCTCCGCCTCTGAACGCGTCCAATTATGACATCCACGCGGGCAGCAGTAGTGCATGTTGTGGAGGCTAGGCAACGAGCCCCGCTCGGCAACTGCCCTGCATACCTTCGAGAATGAGGGTCTTGTGTCCGACGAAACCATGCGCAAGGTGGATAAGACTGGGACGAGCTCGGAACACAGGTGATACGATACAGCACGTAGGTTCGAAATCTACGCAAAATTGGTGAATATTGCATAACAAAAAGCACGAAGCACCCACAAGAGGATCGCTCCGCCAAGTCTTGTCGTCATCCAGCACCAGGTGCTTCAACTGTGCGAAGATGTTGGGCGCCGACAGCAGGTTCAGGAACTGCTTGCATCGGAGCCGCAGCGTTACCAATCCGGGCTGCGCACGGGCGAAAAGGCGGAGGTCGCCCTGTGAAATGGTGCGAACATTGTGCAGGAATGTGGGGTAGAAAATAATATCTGAGATGGTGTTTACCTCCAGCAGCTTGGCGGCGACGGAGGGAGTGAGAATCGCGCGTTTAAGATTAGGCAGTACCGGTGTAGGGCCGGCCAGAGTCACCGCGACCTCCAGCAGCTCGATGGTTGGCTGGTTTTGAAGTAAGAGGCTCCAGTTCCCTAAGATCGCGGCGGAGGTAGAAAAATGTATGAGGCTGAAAGTAATTCCTTGCCGGGCAGTGTTGCTGAGTTGGACGTGGTCAGCGATGGTGAGCTCCTTGAGGTTGGTCATCCCAATGAGGACATCATCCCAAGCAGGGCCCCACACACGGCCGCAATACTCGGTCCATTGGAATTCTAGTGTACGAACCTGGCGGAATCAACCCAGTTTAGCGCAGAGAAAAGAGGAATAGATGAGCATACCAGTGGTGGGAGCACTCCATCCGATGATAATGTGCGAACAAGTGCACGGTGCTTCTGATTGCGCACCACAATGTGCTGGTACAAAAATCGGCGGACCATGAGTCGACTCGCGTGTGAGACTAGAAATAGCCGTAGGAGCGTAGGGCGCGGGGCATATGACGCTATTTCGCCGACGATGTCAAGGGGGATGTTTAACGGGGTTTTCATGGCAGCCACGGCGCTCCTGGGGCCACATGCGATACTTAAGGTAAATGATATTGACAGAAGATGCGGGCACTACCACATTCGGCTACTCGCTGTATCTCCTTGCGGATGAGAAGAAGGATCCGAATATCCGGAGCTGGCCATGTGCACATGGGTTCAGTCTAGAGCTCGTCAGGTCACTCTAATATTCATCAAGTCGTTAATACGTTATCTGAGATGCGAAAAACAAAATAAGAATAATTAAATATATCAAAATTGTATTGAAATCATCATTTGCGAATCTAGTCCGAGTCAGGCGACAGCTCGCGGTCGGTGTCATCCAAATCCCAAAACTCCGAGTCAGGCGGCAACGCGACCTCCTCATCAGTGTCCTCCCCCTGTAGCCAGGATGGTTCATCGTCCACATATTCAAGTACCTTGCCTTCGAAAAAATCGCACGGAACCTCATGGCCTACATCGTCCCTCACCCGCGACCAGTGGTGGCAGCCTCGTTCGTTGCAATAGTGCACACTGGCCAATCTCGCCACTGGCCCCCGCACTCGGACGGCTTTGAATACATTCTTTGCACTGGGCTGACGATCCCAAGCAACGAGGCGGAGATTCCGGAGGGCCGGCGTGTTCTTCTTCTTCAACTTCGACAGTGCCGAACGAAGTGTGCGCAACTATTTAACGAGAACTCAGTGCAGATTCGAATAGGAAAATAAATAAACATACCTGCTTGTCCCATACCCAGGTCCTGTCAGCGTCGATAACGAGGTGGACAACGCTCAGCAAGAAATTCGGTATGCTCGTCAAAGCCAGCAACTCCCCAGATCCGAGGCGCAGCGTGATAAGGCCGGGCTGAGCTCTGGAAAAGACATCAAGGGCGGTGTCCGAGATTCCGCGCAGGTCTGTGTCCGGCTGGGACAAGATCAGCTCGGTGATGGTGTTTTGCTCGAGCATTTCGGCCGCTGTCCCAGATCGCGCGATGAGGGTCTGCAGAGCAGGAAGGACCGGAGTCGGACCAGAGACGGTTAGGTCCAACTCCAGGTGCACGATCTGGGGCTGGGTTTGGAGGAAGGCGCTCCACGGCACGACGAGGTTATCAAACGCAGTGAAGTGGGTAAGTTGGAAGCTGATGCCCTGCTGACCGATGTCTGTGAGCTCGACGTGTTCGGACACGCCCAAATTCTTCAAATGTCGCATCTGGTGCAGGACCGACTCCCACGCGGGGCCCTCGACGCGTTGCGGAGTGTTGATCGGCAATATCTCGAGCGAGCGAACCTAAAGAGGTTCAGAACGAAGAAGAATACAGGAAACATGTCTTATTGTACCATCGGGGGGAGGGCTGTATCAGCCGCCAAGGTACGGACCAGCAGTTGAGCGCGCTTCAAAGAAACCGAGATATGGTGGTACAGAAAACGGCGGGAAACTCGTTGGCTAGAGTGGGAGACTTTACAGAGGCGTACTAGGGTCGTGCGTCCCGAGTAGGAGGCGATTTCGCCGAAAAGATCCATGGGAAATAAAGTTGCTGAGGGTTCCATAGATGGGGCGCAAAGTCGGAGAGCAGCATCTGGGCAAACTTAAATGAAAGTCCGATTCCAAGAGTAGACCCAAAATATCGCAATTGATGCACCACCACTCGGCTACACTATCCAATCCTCTCATTTTTCTTCTTTCGCAAGCGGGCCAACCTCGCTACCTTCAGTTCGCGCGTTGCTCGCTCTTCGGCCTCTAGTCTGTTAGCTTCGCGTTTGGCCGCCGCCTCGGCAATTCTCCGAGTCGTCTCAATGCCCGGCACAATAAATCCATCTGAACAGAAGATGGTCCGGAGCGGTGGTTGGCGAAGTCGCATCAATCTTTCCACACGCGCCTTCCGAAGCTGTACTTCTGCCAGACGTTCCAGAGCACGCGCCTTGGCCGATCCAGGCGGAGACCGTTTTGCGGCCAGCCAGACTCGGACTTCGGGGGATGGTGAGCCCAACAGCGCCGCTGTACAGGCGATTAATAATGTATAAAGTCCGTGTATTTGAAGATACTTGCAGCATTTCAGCTCCTTGCTTTGCTTGCTGGTGATTGTGGTACGCATGAGGGTGGAGAAACAAATGTTGTTGATTAAAATGTATTTTATCCATCATGATCTGCTTCTGGGCAATCAGCATCAGCGCCGCAGTGTGGGTAAGGAGAATCAGCGCCGCGCTGTGGGTAAGTATTAGCCTCAGCGTGTGGCCATCAGTCTGGCCTGCTTCTCAACTTCTCAAAATATGCAAACCATGATATCTCCGGGTCGAAAGGTCTCGAGAATATTATCTTGACTGTGAAGCCTCCTGCTTGTTGCGCTAGACAAGGAAGGCGAATTAGATTAAGTATATGATAAGGTATTAAGCTGTCGGGTCGTTCCTCCTGAGTACTATCCAAAGACCGCGGCGCGATTATCGTATTTGGAATTCAAGTTCAACGCCCATCGCCATCGTGACCCCGGTGATGCATCAACATGCGCCTTGCGTTCAGGGCCACCAGGCTGGGAGAGTAGCGACAGTTTGATATCCATGGGTTCGGCGGCCGTAGGGTGTCGCGTTGGCTGCCTGGCGCTGCTGCCTGCCTTTGTGGGCGCGTGCGGCTCGTTGATTGCGGTGGCGGTGGTGGATGCTAGTGAGCAAATATCCACAATGTCCATGTCGACGTCGGGGGTGGTGGACGGTGGCACTGTGGCCTCTACGAAGGGGGACGCAAGCGGCGCAGGAGAGGAGGACCGACAGGGCGCGTTGGAGGAGGTGGGAGATGAATCAGGGGAGAACAATGGCGACGGGGGTAATGAGCAATCCTCAAGCGTGTGCTCTCACCGTGCATCCTCCCAGTCACCTTCATCGCCGCAGTCGTCGTCAGATGGACCCCCCCCCGCGCTATGGTCTAGAGTGGCACGATATTCCATTGCGAAAGATTCGAGGTATTCTGCACACCGCTGGGCTCGTACGAGAGAATCTTGAGTGAGGTCGTCGATAGAGGTGTCGAGCTGAGTTGATTCCAGAGCAGAGGTGTCCAGGGGTGGCGTAAATCCTTCGTAGGGAGAGAATTGCGCCCCACTGCGGGTATGGCGCGCCGCCATGAGAGCCTTGGGCAGAGGTAGTGTTGGATGCAGCATTCGGCTATTCAAAACGCGTCGTTCACCTTTTAACCCATTCGAAGCAGTGGTCGACTAATAGAAGAGCAGTCAGCGCGAGTTTGAGGAGAAGCGGCGCGTTTTCTGTCCCCCCCGCATGCAGAAAGACCGCGAACGCGTCGCCATAGAACACTATGGTCAGATTCAGCGCACGGCGCGGTCGCGGACTTCCTGCACGCGGGGAGGACAGACAAAGGCACAGCTTGGGTGGCAACCTGAGTGGCATGAGTGGCGTGAGGAAAAGAGAGATTGGCGACATAAATGGTAGGTTAGAAAGCGCTCAATCACCGCTGATTGTGACAAGTCAATCGGTCACAAACGCGTCAGGAAAATAATGTTTTGTTTCGTACGGGCCAGAAACAAAGGATTAGACATTTTTGAATTGGGAATACGCTGAAGAGGCGAGAGTCGAGTGGATCTAGTGACGTATTGAGCCCCCAGCAAAGGGAAAATTTAATCGAACATTTCTTGCATGGCTTACCGGTACCAAGGTTGGATTGCCTGTGGTCCATATACGTTTCCGCTAAGCACTATAAGTACAAAGCTTTAGCCTCCAGAAGTTTTTCTGGGAGAAGGCGGATGTGCGAGCAGATGTAGGAAGAACTACGAAAATTGTGGTAAAGTTGGCAAGAAGGCGATGGATTGGAGACTTGACGAGTAATTTGGAACAGATGGAGTTGTATGATTTTATTCAAAGTATGTTTTTCCTGCAGAGTTCATGGAAATCGAGGGTAGTCTAGAATCAGGAAAACAGAGGATCGCCTCGATACTGATGAATGAGCACCTATGAGCCGTCAGCCTTTCCGAAAAATGGTTTCCCGTGGCAAGCCCTTTCGCGCAGTATCGGTCGCCGTATGGTGATGTCCGTGTCGAAAAAAAGTTGCAAAATGTGAGGTTACTCACGTTCACAAACAAACTTAAGCAAACCTGCCTGGGGTCGCGTTGGTTTGGTGCCCACAATTGTGAAGGCCACCGCACACAATATATCAAGGTCAATTAAGCGGGTTCATTTCGCCCCAGGCTGGACTTTCGTGGCCGTGGCCAGGTCGGATGAGGTTGATTCCACTGGCAGAGGAGTGATGCGGCGTTGAGGCCTAAAAGTCGTTGTTGAAACAGAAAAGTAGTGGATGCAAAAAGTATTAAGTAAAAGAAAACCGGAATGCACAAATGTGCGGAGCCTTTCTCCCAGCGGGATTTATATTTGTAATGCTAGGCCAGGAATTCACTGTGAAGAATAGATCAAGAAATCACAAAATGACAGCGAAGGTGGCGCGAAATAAATTTCTTGGATAAGAAAAGGCCTCGAAACGGCACAGAAATAGAAGCCACTTCTCTTCGTACAGGCGGTCAAGTATTGGCAAGAGGAAAGAAGGTGATAGATAAAAGTTGCTGTGCCCCGACGAGGAAAAGTTGAGTGGGGTATTTATTCGGTGAAAAAAATAGGCGGGCCAAAAAAATTGCGGGGAATGGTGCGAGAAATAGAGCCTTTCACTGTAACACCACCTGCGAAGGACAGGGCATGATGTGCAGTGAGGGGAGGAGACCGCGCAACAAACAAGTGGCACCAGAGGCTGTGCTGTCTTCGGTAACTCATGTCTAAACATCATCAGCCTGGCCGCAAAAAAAGGAAAGAGTTGGGCTTGGATACTTATAGCCCAGGGTATGTGGCCAGAAACTTGGGGCTTATTTTAATCAACACTGACTAGAGCCTTATAGACTTTCTCAAGCCCAGCTCAAAAAAAATCATCGCCAATCGGTGCACGAACATTATATGAGGTGCGCTGGTCTGTTGTTTTCTCAAAATCCGTGCAACTGAGCGGCACCATTTGGAGAAATGCGGACTCGATTCGCGAGAAGCGTCGGATTCAAATGGCTGAAAAGAAGTACGTAATTGTCCCCTACAAAAGTTACCAGTGGACTAACGATCTTATATCCCAGGAGGGCAAAGCAACTCTTGCGAAGACGATGGGACGCGCCGAAACGCCAGTCGGTACCCGAGGCGGCTGCTCAGTTAAAAGCCACTGGCAGCACCATCGATCGCAGGCTGGAAAACGCGTCATTGAATGACACCACCATCTCGGACGGTGTCGGGGATGCTGCACCACAGGATCTACAACCTGGCTTCAACGCAGGCTCCTCCCCTCGGACGACTGGATCGCGGCCTCCGGAGGAGCTCGTCGCTTCGCGTGGGCCTGTCTTACTCGGGCAAATTGCCCTCCGAGTCGCTGACAGCGTGACGAATTCCCGGGACTCTGTGCTGCAGAGGGCTATTAACTTGGAGCGACTAACTGCGACCAACTTGGATGGGTAGGCACTGTTTTTTCACTATTAAGGTGCCTGAGTATTATTTCTCACTTCAGTATTTAGAAACTCAGCCAACATGCTCGTTGATCCCGTGGACGTGACAGAGGACAGCTGGTGCGTCGGCCTTGATGGCCTTTTGAGAATAAATATTTAAATTATTTTTTCTGAACTTAGTGGATCATCACCGCCAGTCGACGAGCCGAACGATCACGGGCAGGCCCTGTTGCCACCCATGAAACTGATGGAAGAAACACAGATGGAGCCCATTTACGCGGGTGCGCTGTCGCGGGTCCAGGCCGCACAGCTTAGCGTTACCAAGCTCAACTCAGGAACGCTCACCGCACCAACAGAGGAGGATCGAGCAAGCTGGAATGCGTGCCGGATACGACACTTGAGGATAATCAAAGAAAGCATCCTTCCTGAGCAGGAGAACTCGAGGATACGGGGTTGGACAGTTGATGTGGCTGACGCGCTCGGTAATCACCTGTATTGGGAGCTGGACTCGGAGGAGGAGGCCGAGTGCCGGCGCGCGGAGGAGGACTGCCAGCGCAATCTAAATGGGCGCCGCAGGTATCGATACAACTTGGGATGATGTATTGCTCCACAGGTTAATTCACCATGTTAGCCGAAATGATTCACAGAAATTACCCGATTGGGTTGAGAGAGAGCTTTTAGAAGCAAAGTGGCGAGTAATAACGCAATATGATGGACTGTGACATGGGATCTGGCCGCCAAGTGGAGCAATTTGCTTCTTTCGGGATGTTTCCCACAACAACGGCATGCGGGTTGCATGGGAGAGTTGAGATTTAAGCATTCGGACATGAGAAAGTTGGCAAAGAAGGGATCGCATGCTGGCATTCCGTGATGGTGGGCACTTGTGGGCACCGCAGCCGAGCAGTTCCGAGCAGTTCATGATTTCGTGCTGATTAAGATCATTCGACAAAATGGGGATCTATTGCATGCGAGGCGTAAAGCTATGTACCAGTACTACGGGGCGTCAACCATCTGAGGAGTCTTCAGCCACGGCCAGATGAGCGTAGAAACCCTGCCAAAGGGACTGGGAATAAGTTAGAAGAAATATATGAACTTAAAGGATATCGGAAAAGCCTACACACTAACGGGGTTCGAGCAAGGCCTCAGAGTCGACTTCAATCCACTTCTCGACCTTCTGCGCCTCGTAGTTGGAGCGGTAATAGGTTAACGCTTCAATGCGGGTGTCTTTCTTGCGGCGCGAGGCATTGGACACTCCGTTAACGCACTCGTTCGAGGCGGTACTAATAATGAAATGGAATCAGTGTAGTTGCAGGACCAAAAATAAAAATAAAAATACACGCTCTGGAACATTCCCGGCTCCCGTCCAACAAGAACTACATGCCACGACACGTCGTCGCCAGTACCAGGAGGGTGGAGAGCCTCCAAGGCAGCCGGAGTGATGGGGACACCGCGAACAAATACCGAGTCTGTGGACTGCGTGAGGTATGAAAAAAAAAAAGAGCAGGGGCGCATACCGGAGCCGTGGGTGGCGCTCGTGGCCGAGGGGACCAGAGCCGCGACTTGGTCTGCGACCATCTGGGGGACGTCCTGAAGGGCGTTGTCGATGTGATGCGCAAGCACAATAGGTAGGCGGTCTGGGAGGGAAAAAAATGAGTGAGGAGGTGGGCAGGAAAGGGCAGACGTACGCTGAACGTCGGCCGCGATCCTCGTTATGTCGATGGACATTTGAACCAGGGTGGCAACACGGGAAACCAACACCTGCAGCTCGTGTGGATTCGAGCTGAAGGAGTTGGTTTCTGAGTCGGCGCGCTGCGTCATTGGCGAGTGAGTTGTTGTGGAAGGAGGAGGGGGGGGGAGGGATAGAGTCAGGAATAAAGATGCAGGGTTTTAGTTAGCCTCGGGAGCAGTCAGAAAGAACACATGCACGCTAGATCTGGCGATCTATCGCAACAAAATGCGCGTGAGCCGAAAATTCGGGCGCCGCGTATGAAGACAATAAGATGATTGCTGATATGGAATGGAGAGCCGATATCGGATCCCGAGGTGGACCAAATTTGAAAGATTCTTGTGATTTGAACAAAATCTGGGCGAAAAAGTTAGCAGTAGTTGCTTAGAGGGGAAGATATATCACCGTGAAAGCACGTCCGTGGTTTGTTGCTCTTCCCCCTCGGAAAAAAAAACCTCACCTCTCTCGATACATCATCGTTTGCCCCCTCCCTACTATCCAACACCATGGCTCCACAAGGGTGGACGAATAGCACTCAGTTGACTTGGCTCAAGAGCAAGGTGACGCACTACATGGATATGCAGGCCCAGGGCAAGCTGCATAAATTTTGGCCGTGGGTTTACGAGGCCTGGTTTCATGACTTCCCTGAGCACGCGGCTCTGAACTTTCCGCTCCCGAACGCGCTCGGTGACGCGCCGGCTTTGACTGGCGAGCAGATGGACGCGCTTGGAGCCGCTATCAAGGCGCGCAAGGGTGTAAGTGATTGAGTTTAATACATACGCAGCTCGCTTACCTTCTGTGAAGCAACTCCAGAATTGGTTTCGGCACCAGCGCACCAAATTGAGGAGTGCGGGCCCCACTGTACGCCGTTCAGAGGCGGCCATGGCGAACGCGCTCTTCGGCAAGAAGAAGAAGGAGCGCCGTCACCAGCCGATAGAACTATTCCAGAAGGCGCACAAGGCCACGATTCGCTCGGCCCTCACTGCAGCGGGTTACGACGCGATCACCGTGGGGAACAGCGACTGGGTCGACGACACGGACGAGACACAGATGCAGCATTTGAAGATCCAGAACGCGGAGCGGATGCGGCTGCGCGCGAAGGTGGTGCAGGGTCTCTACAGTGCGATACCAGAAAGCGAGAGGGCGATGTTTGTCGATACGGCAGGAGCTGAGAAAGCAAAGGGGGTACCGGGGGCAGCCAACTGACGAGGAGCGTACGCCAGAGGAATTCCAAGCGTTCGTTCAAGCACTTTGCGCGATGCAGCTTTAAGTTTATTAAATGTTGTGTTTATTAGAAATATCAACCAAGTTTGTTCTGTTCTCGAGAAAGTCCATGCCGCATGTGGGGTCAATGGCGGGCTGGTCAGGGTTCACCTGTCGTTGGTGGACCGAATCCGAGCTACGGCGGCGAGTTGTCGATGCGAGTGTGAGTAATTGTACTAGGTTTGTATGCGCTTGTTAGCTTACGAGGGCTCAGCGTCTGTTTGGGCGTCTCGCCGGCAGGACACGACTTTCGCAAGGCGCACCCCGACTTTGACGCTGCCATTACAGGTGCCCTTCCAGAACTTCCTCAGAGGTGTTTATCGTGAGCCATAGCTGTTTTGAAGAAAGGGGGTAGAAAACTAACCTTGTGTATAGCGGCCGATGTACGCTACAGCAGAGCCTTAACGAGCGAGGCGCCGGCCGAAAGCTCTGGGATCGACAATTCAACATCTGAGGGCGGCAGCTGAGGCAGTACCCGAGACGCCGGCGGAATCCACGAAAGCCAAACCCAAGCGCAGGTCCAAAAAGAAGAAGACTGCGCCTGCGGCCGGCGCATCCACCACTTCGACTTCGACTAGGGCCGCCTGCACAGGAGGTCGACTCTCTAGATATTAGGGCATCGGCACCCGCCATCGAGGCGCCCACATCTTTGGCGTCCTGGGACCATCGAAGACGCTTTGGCCACACTGCATGCGGCTGGACTGTCGAGCTTCTCGGAGCCGCCTGGTGGACAACGACCAGTCGAGTGGCCCCGCCTCCCCCCTGGCTCACTGATGGCGATGTTTTTGGTGGCTCGCTCGACCCGATCGTTCCATAGCACGCCGCTGTACGACTTTGACGATGTCGGCGCAGCTGGAGGGAGTACAGAGCACCAATCGGAAGAGGCGGGCAATTACCTACCCTGGGTGGGCTCGCGGCTTCGATGCGAGCCTGCTATCAATGCCCTCGCACGGTGGTGACAAGACGGGGTACTCCGCAGGCGATGTGGGGTTCCCGAGAGACACCCACGAAGCATTCGTCGTACGAGCCGTCGGGGTTGTTTGCCGCGTTCAAGAGCCCGCGAACCAGTGCCTCCTCGCCGTCATCGCAAAGGTCGTCCCTCCCCTCCTGGCCTTCGTCGGCAACTCCTCTGGGAAGATCATCTTGGTCCGACTTTCTTGGCACCACGTCCACGAGCGCGCCTCAGTTGAGCTACCCCCCGCCCCCCCCTCGGTCAGGAGTTCCTGGCGCGACTGCGTCATCGACCTCGGCTCCGTATATTCTGGCACCTCCGCCCCCGCCTTCGACAGTTCTCCAAGCAGCGCGGGGCCCCACACCTGTGGGATTCACCTTTTCCCCCTCGGTACCATCGACGACCGCCTCGCTTGCACCGTCCGTGCCCTCGACCACTGGCACGCCCACTACCGCGACCACGACGGCTCGATCGACCACCGCCAGCACCGTGACGATCGCGTCAGCGCCCACCGCCACCGCCGCCACCACTTCATCACTGTCGGCGGCGGTGGCGGCGATGTCGAAGGGGAAAGCCGCAGCACGTGCGCAGCGACTGGGCGCCGCGGGGAAGGAGATTTTCCTCGCCGTGTTGAAGGCGAACACATCGCCGGCTGCGCAGCCCCCGCCACCTCGTTCCGTGCCGCGCGCTTTGCATCGTGCGCCTCGGGACAGCTGTGGGAAGCGTACCGCCCGCCGTCCCGCTTTCGGAACTGACGTCTTCGTCGCACCCCGAAGCCACACCACCGTTGCGGTCGATGGCGATCCCAGGCGCCGGTCTTCGGCTCCCCATCGAAAAACAAGCCACTTCGCACACGCCCCGAAAAGCAACCTGTCAAAAGGGGGGAAAATGTGGGCACTAGTGCGCAGGACGGCGGCTAGTGCGGCGGCGGCGGCGGCGGCGCCCGTCTTGGGAAAGCGCTGCACGAGGCACGGTGGACGAGGAGCAGGCGCCTCTTGGCCGACGGGTACGGAAGAGGCCGTTGGATGGAAATGGGGAGGAGATGCAGATCCCGGTGAAGAAAACACGAAAGGAGCGGGCGGAGGAGAAGGAGAAGGCGGCGACGACGAAGGGCGGCGGCGAGGGGTAAAGGACGTGCAACTGCGTAAGTGGGTGTGTAATTTGTGAATCCTGGCTGACCCTTCCCGCTAGCGCGAAATGAGGGTGAGGCGATTCGGGCCTGGGCTTCAAATCCGCTTCAGGGTGTTTTTGCTGCTCAACCAGCACAGTAGTCAGTGCTCAACCACTGGCTCGTAGGTACATTCGCGCTGCTCAACCAGTGTCGGCGCCGTTTACATAGTTACTGACTCGAGAGCTCATATGTACATTGTAGGTACGTATATATATGATGTATTGATCTATGATATATGATTTGCTACATGAAAAATGCGCCGACGGTGAGATATCAACGAGGGGTGAGGGAGGTTGATATATCAGCGTGATTTTTATTGTTGTACAAAAGAAAAAATAAATGGTAAAGAAGGGAGTCGAACAGCGGGCCACACGCTACGTGAATAAGAATTAAGCGCGTCATATCCAACTCAGCCAAATAGAATAATACTAACGGGGAAGTGCGTAGGGCCTGATCAACAGGGCTAAGCAGCAAGCCGGTAGGAAAAAAAATTGTAAGGCTGCAACCGCATGGACAGTGCGTAAGGAGGGCAGCGATAAACGAGATCTAGGGTCATAATGTACAGGTAGAACGTGGTCGTAAACCAGAAACGATCCCAGGGAGGTGGCAATGCTGATAACAGGCTATAAGAATAGCGATTGGGGTCGAAGGGATGATCGCGGCGAGGAGACGATGGGACCGAGGGCGGAGGAATGTGACAGAAGTGGAAGAGTCGCAATCATGGGCGGACAATGTCCGTAACGGGGCGGTAAACTAGATAATTCTGTCCGGAGATTTGATTAGTTCACGCAGAGTGGGCGTGGATGGTTGCAAGGTCTTGAATATCGCCACAGAGGTTGAGTTGATTAGCAGAGGTGATATGAGGCACCAGATTTGCGGACCCAGAGCCCAGGCGGAGGAATACACGGATAGGTGCAAATTAAAGTGAGGGCCTGGAAAAAAAGAGCTTGCGGTTTCATTGATTTGTGAGCGGCTAGATGTAGACTGAGAGCACCCATAGATTAAAAAGTGGCTTAGATAGCGCAAGCAGCGAGCAACGGGAAGCAATTATTTGATGGGCAAGAGTAGTGATTACCGGGAGAACGGCAGCCAAGGGCGGGTCGAGCCGTCATAGAAGCATTGATATACGTATCGGCGGCTTGGATCTGCAAATGTGGGGCAAGGGGAAAATCATACAGGGGGTGGGCGAATTATTTGGGAAAGGAACTAGCATGGCGAGCAAGGGAGCAGGGAGATGCGGAGGACTGTTTTTGGGCGGTGCATGAAGTCTCGTAGTTCGTATACGCAGGATTTACAAAGGTGGGGGGGAGGGAAAGCGTGCAGGGGGCGGGGTGTATTTTTTTTGAAGTGGAATGGGCAGTAGTGAGCAGCGGATCAGGAGGCGACGGCGCAGTGATTGAGCAGGGAGAACGGACTTAGATTGGGTGTGTCCTAAATACTTTATAAAACAAACCGAAGGCGGGGTGAGGCAGAGAAGCAGAAGCGAATTTGGTGTAAACAGGGGGTGGAAAGGCAAGCTGCGCGGACGAACAGGGAGGGCATGCAAGGCACCGATAAGAGGTCAGAGCAGTACGGAATCGACGTCTTCATAGGTTCGACCCGAGCGTGGGGGATGCGGACGCCAGCAGGGCAGGAGGGAGCTAATGCGCAGTGGCGGGAGGAAGACGAGCTCCTGATCATAACAAATGTCAACAAAATCCGCATTTGGACAGGCGGGAAAGCGCCAACGCGCCATCAATATTGGGGGCGACGACGCCGCCGCTGAGCGCCAGGCGGGCGCGCGTGGGAAAGCCAAAAATAGACTAAACTTCAAGGTGATATATCAGCGCAATGCGCTTGTTAGAACTCATGTTATATCACAGCATTGCCCTCAGCCCAGCACATCGTGATGTATCAATTCACCATATACGACTGCGCGTTCTTGCTCTCCCCAGGCGGCGTCTCCCGGCGCCGGCCGCTCTCCGCGCGCCCGCTCTCCTTCACCGGTCGCAGGTGCTAAGCGTCAACGCTCCACCTCCGTGGGTGAGCTCCGCACGGCCCAATCCCAAAGGACTGGTACCGGTGGTCGCGTGAAAGCCAGCGAATACGATGATACCACCCAGGAGCTTCTCAAGCAAGCCATCAGCAACTTCCGCGTTCTCATCAGCGCGGAGAACGCCTTCCCCGACCATGACACAGAGGTAGAGTTCGTCGGACGTGCATGGAACGGAGCATGTCACACCCTCAAGCTCTCGATGGAGCTGACGCCGAATATCGCCAAATTGGTGAGTTTATTAGCTATATTCGACACTGGCTAATTTCGCTCCAGATTGCCAATCGAGGCTCGCATCTGCGCGGCGAGCTCAAGACGAAAATCAAGCCGCTCATTGAGATTACCTACGGCTTTAATAACGGCCAGAACAAGAAGAGCATTGCTAGGAACCGGGTATTGGCCGAAGAGCTGAAGGATGGATGTACCTTTGCTTTCAAGGTACGCATACTACATACTTCATCGTTTTCTTTGCGTGCGCTCACCGCCAATCAGGACATAAAGGAGAGGAAGGGTATGTACAAAAACACTATACTCCAGACAGCCGTCAATGCCATGTGGTTTGCGAACCGTCGCGACGAAGGAGCCATGTATCCGGAATACTTCGATCCATTTCCTCTCCAGGCGTTCGGTCTTACTCTGGCTGTGGTATGTCATATCCATCTTACACGCTATTCACATGAATAATCCTATATATAGATTGAGAATCTGATCGACCAATATGCGACGGGCATTCGCACCGAGACACCGTTTACCGCTAACGATTATCGTGGTGTCTACGAGGCCCATTGCAAGGCGCTTCTCGAGTTTCAGGAGCACACTGAACCATACCCGATTTTGCACGGCATCCTCTCGAGGATGCACAATTTGGGCCGGTGCGTGATTCATATATGTGGCAATTTTGTTTTTGATGCCTTACGACAGCTTCCACTCGGGCGCCCAACCCCTCTCCATCTGCGGCGTCTCTCTTCTGAATAAATCGGACCTCGATGCTGCGATCAAGGAGTTTGCGGAGGATTCATCAACCGAATCGGAGGGGGAGTATGGCCCAGCGGATGAGCAGTAATTGTGGATTTATGGCCCGCATTTTTAATGAATATAATTTATTTTCCCATTTTATACGCGCAGTATTATCATCTGTAGCCCAAAATTGAGCTACTTTGAGCTACGTTGGCTATGCAGCTACAGTGCTACGGTGCTACATAGATGATGCACGTGGCTATAAAGTACGTTATAGATCATTATATTCCTCGCACCGAGCTATATTGTCCTATATTTATAGGGGGTAGCTACAGGGCTACCTGGGCTACATTGGCTACATCAACCTATGTCCGTACTCAAATTTTTCCTGATGGATATTCAAGACCTTGCAACCATCCACGCCCACTCTGCGTGGACTAATCAAATCTCCGGACGAATTATCTAGTTTACCGCCCCGTTACGGACATTGTCCGCCCATGATTGCGACTCTTCCACTTCTGTCACATTCCTCCGCCCTCGGTCCCATCGTCTCCTCGCCGCGATCATCCCTTCAACCCCAATCGCTATTCTTATAGCCTGTTATCAGCATTGCCACCTCCCTGGGACCGTTTCTGGTTTACGACCACGTTCTACCTGTACATTATGACCCTAGATCTCGTTTATCGCTGCCTCCTTACGCACTGTCCGTGCGGTTGCAGCCTTACAATTTTTTTTCCTACCGGCTTGCTGCTTGGCCCTGTTGCCCTACGCACTTCCCCGTTAGTATTATTCTATTTGGCTGAGTCGGTTATGACGCGCCTTAATTCTTATTCACGTAGCGTGTGGCTGGGGAGGTAATGATAGTGCGAGGAAGGCGGGTGAGCAAGGGTGTGGTGAGCGCAGAGCGCGCGGACGTCGCCTGTGGGGCGGGCGGATGGTCACTGAAACACCTGAATCGTTTTCGAGAATGGTCTAGAAGTGACGGCGGCAGAGGTAAGGCGCTCAGTGGGGTATGCAGAACGGTAGCCATTATAATGTGTAGTCTATCACCTTGAATGTATATGTTTCCCCGTTCCTGTATGTGCTCGAACTGACCGGGAATGGAACCGCTATGGCAGGCAGTAATACAATATTATGTTGCTGCTGCATAGTGCTGCATAGCGCTGCATAGCACTGCATAGAGGGGATGTACCTATGAGTGCTATGACACTATGCAGCACTATGCAGCACTGTCAAGTATCACTCGGTTTTCCTGATGTCACCGTGACTGCTCTGCTTTACGCGATGACGACGCGTTACCTGCGCGCGACTGCAATCTCGACCGAAGCGCGTCCGACAACAGCAACCCTGTACCCTCCTGCGATGCCATCCTTCCCCCACACCACTCCCGCAGGGGCAGTGGTGAAGCTTCCGCATACGCCATGCTCGACTGGAATCTGGATGCTCCTGCGACGCCCGCCACGCGCGCGTCCGCCGGCGAAGGCGTAGTGATTGTGGTCCTCCCTCGTGTCTCCTCTCCCTCTACGTCCTCCATATCCTCCTCCCGCATCCGCATCCACCTCCGCCTCCAGCACACTCGCGAAGCACCGCCACGACGGCGTCGCCGACACCTGATCCTCGCCGCGCGTGCTGGCAATGTCGAGGATGCCGGATGAGCTAGGCGCTCGCAGCTGGGGATGCACGATGTCGGCGCGCCGTCCGCGGTTATCTCATGGCTAGTGCTCGTGCGGAAGCTCCCACCAGGATACGTGGACGGGTCCTCGCGCAGGACATATCGAGGACTTATTGGAGGGAGGCTTTGGTGAGCGATGAGGATCATCGCGGTTGCGACGGAGACAGCAACGCAGGCCGGGAAAACGTCGTGCCGAATACTTACGAGCGTCCAGAGCGACGTGGGTGCGACTGGGCGAATGGAGCTTTGAATGGATGTGCCCGGACTGGTCGTCGCGGAGATAGAGGTACGCGTTTTCCTCATCGCGCTGTGGACATCGTCCTTATTCCCTTTCCTCAGATCGCCCTGGTTTCTTGCGAGGTGCGAAGGGACTATGTAGGCAGTCATATGCTACGGGGACCGCCCTCGAATTGGTGCGTCTTCTTTCTTTCCTCCGATGCGCCTCGTTGCTAACTGGTGTATCCAGCCATGTCCTCTTAATCTCGCAGTTGCCGCCTAGTCTGCCATCGACGTCCCTCATCATGTCAAGCCCATGGTCATCGACACGTCCACTCGCAGTGGCAGTGCTCCATTCCGATCGGCTCTCGCTCTTTCCATCCCGATCGCAGTATAACACATTTCGTTGGCTTACTTACGCCGCACGACCACCCGCGCCATCCACCACCAAGTTTCCCCCCTGAGACTTCGACGATGGAAGCCCACAACGAACAAAGAACAAAACACGAAGACCTCGCGACGCACCGCGTTTGTGACCCCGGCGCCTATTCTCTTTGATTCTCGCCGCCACACCACACCAGCCCGGACGATGGCGTATCACCACCCGGCACCCGCGCCGCTCTTCGAGTACTCCGGTATCGCGGCCGACGGCCGGGGATGCGACGTAACGCTGATGAACGGGCACGGATTCTGCGCCGCGCACGCCGCGCAAGGCGTCTGGACCGCGCCGCGTGCGATGAACATCACCGGCGCGGAGCGCCTGGCGCACGCACAGGCCCGCTGACGCTGAAGCACGCTGCGCTGTGCAGGAATAATCCGGGGCAGCGGTTTGCGTTTTTGCCACTTGCATCGCGCGCAGGCGGGGCCGGCGCTGGTGCGGGCGGCGCTGGGCGACGAGTGGCGGGAACGGGCGGTTGAGGGAGCGGCTGAGGCAGTTTGCGCGGATGAGGCAGGAGCATGTGCGGGAGGGGACACGGCGGCAGGAGGGAGGAATGGGCGGCGAGGCAGCGGGAGGAGGAGGCACGGAGAGCTAGGGAATCGCAGCAGCGACAAGAGGAGGCGCGTAGAGCTAGGGAGCAACAGCAGCGTCAGTCCGAATACGACCAGCAATGACTGGGAGCGTGCGTGGGAGCAACAGCGCGAGCCGCAGCAGGAACGCGATCGGGCACGACAGCAACAGCAACAGCGCGAACGCGAACAACAGCAACAGCGCGAGCGCGAGGCTGAACGGGAACGACTGCGGCGGGAGCGAGCGCAAGCGCAGCGCGCCGAACGGGAGACCCAAAACCCGGCTGACTACCTCAAACACCATCTCGACCGATGCGCCGCCTTCGATGCGATGGTCTTCTCCCTCAACAAGCCCTTCGCGCACATCCCATGGCCGGTGTTCGCGCGTCCGGACGGCACGATCCACATTGAGGACATCACGGCCCAAAATGTGCGCGACTTTTACAATCCGAGCCGCTGAGTGCGGAGGACGGCGGGAGAGATCGATGTGATCTTGAAGAACGTTCCATTCGGATCGGTTCAATGTGCGCAGGGCTGTGGTGTCGACCATTGTAGACGCGAGGGAGCGCGCACTGATCATTGAGGCGGCGGAGGTTGTGATCAAGACGGTGAATAGCTGTCGAAGCCAGTAGCCACTCTGGCTGGACTGGCCCATCGGAATATGCGTGCCTATGTATCCTGCCGCTTCTTTCTGGAAGTTTGGAATCTTAGCGTACTTTATTCTCTCTTCCGATTACTTTGTGATGTACGACGATATTATGCTATCTACATTTATTACTCTTGCGACTCTTTTGCAAGATCATTCTCTTTAGTAACCCAGCCTCCGCAATATAAAAGCCTCCTCTTCTTTCGGACTGATTGGCAGTTTTTAACAGCTTTTCGTGGCTGCAAAATGACCACCACGAATAGTACGAAAATACTTCCGAAATGCTATAAAAATTGACACATCGTATCGCATTATAATTATCAGCTCGTTTACTTCCCGTTCCCTCCACTGGTACTTTGGCAGGTGAACTCATATGGGCATACTTCTCACGACGTCTTTCTAGATTTTTTGGGCTGCGTTGTATGGTTATATTTGAGCATATTCATATAGTTCGTCTCAACTATCGGAGCAAGGCATTCACAGGAATCTACTGATTATTGAGTGCCGCAGAAGGTGGCATTTACTCCGCCCGCTTCCTGAAGTATACTTGGGCCGTAGTGTTCGGCAATTGTGCGAACCCAATGATAAGATCTGGAGGGCGGACACCGACCGCGGACTCGTCGAGCTTCACGTCGTAGTTCATTACCACGTGCGCCAGCATCGCCTTGAGCTCTGTTGCAGCAAAGAATCTCCCGGGACACGCATGGCGTCCGTGTCCAAATGGCAGGTAGTCCACGCCCGTAGTCACCATGTGCTGGTGGAAGATGTGTCCCTGCTCTTTTTTCTCCTGCCGGACGCGGGAGAATCGAAAAGCGTCGAACTCACTGGCATCTGGGTTGTCGTATATTTCTACGGAATAGATAAAGACTGAGGGTATTCCAACATTGTCAAATGAGACGCACCTGTATTGTAGTGTGTTCCTAGCGTCGCGATCTGCATGTAGGCTCCATATGGGAGTTTCTGCCCGTCAGAAAATCTGAAGCCTTTGGGATTTACCACTCTGCGCGCCATCGAAGCTGGGAGGAATTTAGCTATGTTTGAATTTGGATGCTGAGAAGCTCTGACTTAGGCCAATCCCGTTCATGCGCTGGGACTCGCGGAGGAAACTGTCAATCTGGTGCATGTTCCCCAGAGCTTCTTTGGTCCAGCCCTCATCAGACACTATGCGCTCGACCTCCAAGCGTAAGGGGGTGATGTATTCTGGATGCGCGGCGAGATCAAATAATGCGTGAGTGAACGCCTATCAAATGGCTTGAATTGCATGTGCACACTGTCCGGTGAATGCTCACCGCCGAGGTACTGTGGATTGCGGCAAAGTTAACCGAAAGAATCCGTTCAAGAAGAGAGGGGATTGTCCTCTCTTTTTCAGTAGCCGCGTCCAGTAGCCACGAAATGAAGTCGTTCTAATCTAGGTGGTCAGACCCGAAGTCAGTGGGGATGATGAAGGGACGAGCAGGTCTGGATTCATCGTCCTTTGAATTCAGTCTGTCTTCCAACAGAGAGCGCGCTATTTTATCCGCTTTCCTTAGATTTCGTTTGCGCGAGGTGATAAGTGGAGCAAATATTCTATATTTCGACCTTAGCAATGCATACACCCTGGAAGGAATCCTTACGGCCTTAGGAAAGGGGGGAGCATGCGGAGCATTTCGGCAGCCATTACGACGTCGATGGTGAAATGGATGTTGAGCTTCAACCATTCAGGATTTCTGCCTAATTATGTTCAAAGATTTTGAGCTACAGCGCGGTATCGACACACTCACAAAGCGGTAATCCGACAAACAACCGGTTGCTAGTCCGGCAGACCACATCCATGATCGCAGTGTGTGCGGTTATAGCTTTCCATTCTACGATAATGAAGATGGACGTTCGGAAGGAAGATCATACTTACGATTCCCTTCCAGTGACAGAATATCCTCAAAAGCCGAGCATATTTCATTTCTGACCTCGGGAAAGCACCTCGGCAGATTCCGCGTGAGAGTGGAGCGTATCACATTTAAATGCCACTCCGGATGCTGGCTTATGTCTGGGCCCATAGTATACTCTGTTTGAAGAATCTGCAAAATATATAGAATCAATAATTCCAGTCTCGGAGATGCAGGCGCACATAATCAGACGACTCCGGGAACGAAAGCTGGTCGTCCGGCGCCGCTACGACTTCTAGCGTGCGGCGTCTACCGCTCACGATGTACTCCCAGTGCGTGAGCATAGGGATACGAAAGATGGAGTCGGAGCACTTGTTGCATCCCTCTTGGATCATGCTCCGTCCTTGCGAGAAAAATCTCAGTGCGCCCAAGAATGAAGATATAGCCCCAGAAGACCCGATAGCTGGGATGGAATCGACCTGGTATACAATTGAATTAGTTTGGATCCGAGGTACCAGAGCTGCAACCGAGCGTACCTGGCGGCGAAAAAGTACACTGTAACTGATATAGAGTAGCGAGAGCGCTGCGAAACAGTACACGACATTGAGATCGACCATTGCGGGGTAGAATCTGGCGATAGCAGCTTCGTGCGAGGGCGTGTGTGACGGTCTCACGGAACTGGCGGACTCAAGGCGGACTGATGAACAGAACACCTGCAACTGGCCTGAAATGATGTTCGTTCTACCAGGGCGAGGTTAATGTGACAAGTTCCCACTAACGGTGGGAAAATGGGCAGGAACGAGACAGTTAATGATTGTTGAATTTCCCCATACCAAGAGGGTGAGGGGCATCGAAAGCCGGAACCATCGGTACGTAAGGAGAAGTCGAGATTGGGACAGCATTTAACGAGCGGGGCGGTCAAAGGGAAAATCAGAACAGTCGTCAAAGCCTCAAAAAGTCGACCGTCTCTCCTGAGCTCCCACTGTAAATAGCTGCAGTAAGTGAGATTACGATGCAGAATCAAGTGGACGACAAACGCCTGGCTGACAGGAAGAGCTTTAACTCGAATAGTGTCAGAACAGAAGACGGTGAGCAACGTCTTTAACTCTGGATTTGATTTGGCCGAGTCTGCGTCAGTAATTAATTTAACAGAAAATCCGGCAGCTGTGGCGCTTACAGAAAGTGTCGGATTAGGAGTGTGCGTCCCTGGAGTGGGAAATTTTGAATGCCACTAAATTGGTAGACTCGAGGCAGACGCTTTTCATGCCAACTTAAAATTGATGACAGTCGATCAATACGCGAGCAGAAAAGCGACTGGAGCAATCTAACCGGTAGCTAGTACGACCAGAAGTTGCCGTGGTCGGTTGTTTTGACTTAGAAAATTTTCGTGAATGTGAAAATTCAAACTTTTGCAATAAGAATTCTAAAGAGGCAGTTTTTCACAGAATTCCTCTACCAGAGCACTCTATTGTATTTTATGAAAATTCCTCCAAAACTGAGGGCATTGGAAGGAAAATGAAACCCACCGTTCCACATCGGGACTGCCCGGCAATATTTCGGGTGTTCTCGCACCATCCAGTCTATCGCATGGCATGATGGGCACTGCTCATCTCACCTATTTGTCCAAATACCACTTTCATTTCTTCACTTTTAGTGAAAAGGACCACCTGCGCGAGCTTGTGGAACAATTCAGAACATAACTGTCTCTTCAGAATTTTGATTCCAAGAGTTTGAATTTTCACTTTCGCAAAATTTTTCCAAGTCAAAACAACCGACCACGGCAACTTCCGGCCGTACTAGCTGCCGGTTAGATTGCTCCAGCCGCTTCGCCAACACCGTTTGATCGACTGTCATCAAAGTCCAGTGCTGGCGTCTGCGGCTGGGTTCAAGCCTACTAAATTGGATTGATCTCAGACTTGGGATGGAATCCAGCATAACTAGCTATAGTCGTCCTCAACATAAGAAAATGTGTCGGAAATGTATGCGAGACTTGGAATGCTTACCGCGGTGGATTTGGATGCAAAGTGAGCTCCGACCTTGAAAGAGAGCCTCAAGTCTAGGAACAAAGCGGATTTTGAGATAAAAGTCTGATTGAAGATGTAGGATGACTGCTGGTGGACGACGGCATGTGCTCCGATGGGACTCATAGAGTGATCGGCAACAGAAAGCCGAACGGAGGCCACTGAGGTCCAGCCCACTCGGCCATCTTCGAACTTAAGGATGCAAAAAGCTTAAGTGACGTGGGAAACTCGTTTGATCTGATCGCAGTGACAGTGACTCCGTGCTGAAAACCTCCATGTGCTCGCTGGATTTTGTTTTCAGGTTCACAGCTTTGATTTGGCTTTCGGCAAATTGCGACGGGTCGGGCCATATACCTAGCCCGCAGCTTTGGATCCTCTAGGATGCTTTAACCCTCTAGATGCGTCGCAACTATCTCACTTTGGTCTCACTTTCCCTGTACTGTAGTTACTATATCCGCCCACTGCCGTGAACCTGGACCTCTCCTCACGACTTTCCCTTGTCTTGGAAATTATTTCAGGCTAGTCGGTTGAAGAGTACTTCCGCGATGCTTCCGCATCTGAAAGTCCGAGTCTCGGCCTCCAACATGTCTCGCCAAGGATACAAAACGACACGTCCCGATGCCGCATTCTCCTACCTTCCTTCCCGTATTCTCGCTATGGCCCCACTTCCAGTAGTAACCCTTGTTCTCGGCGGCTAGGTAAGCTCGACGTATTGGGTGCTCCACGACCTCTGGACTGACTAGTTCATCAGGATCTCGCCACACAGGTGGATCTAATACTTCAAGGCCTCCTTTTTGCGCAGTTTACCCATTACTGGTCGCGGTATCAGTCAGATCACCTCCCACTCAAGCTATTCGTCATCGGTCTGTGCATCGCAACCACCGTCAAAAGCGCACACGGAATGTATGCCTGATCTACTGGCCAATTCCAACGTCGCCCTCCTATTTACTGAAATTCTTACAGTGCTTTAGTTTGGTATCAAAATGTTCAGTACTTCATGGATCTCGAGCGCGCAGGGAGTGTATTCGCCAACCCTTCCCTCGGCGGGCTGAATATCCTACTCATGGCGTTGATCACATTATACGTCCAATCTTTCTTCTTATACCGTCTCTGGGTACGTATCATTCTTTCCTCTGCCCACAATTCGTGGTGCTCAGTCTTTACATGCAGATGCTCTCGAGGCAAACGTATTATGTGTCCTGTCTTGCCGTAATTTTCGTGTTTTCCGGCATAGCAGCGATTGTGACTGTGTGCTTTCAGCATTATACGTAGCATATTATTCTGACATGTCCCCCGCAGGTTGTGTATGCGTATGCGGGCACCCTGACCGACGATGATCAAAAACTTAAATTCAACGCAAACGGAGTCTGGAGTAAGCAGCCGGTGGACTCTACTCCTCTACTGCTAATTTCACCGTAGTCCCAATCCAAACTGCGACGGTAGTCGCCGGCGACGTGCTTGTATGCGGAAGCACCATCTACTTCCTGATGGTGTGTCGTATACATAATTCGCTCTCATCTCCGTTGCTAATTATTCCTCCCGTCGCAGAAACAATCGCGAAACGCACTCCCCGAGACGGTGGGCATTTTGCACCGGCTCATGAGAGTCACCTTTCAGGTATGTAAAAAAAATGTGCACCTAAGGAATCCATTTCATGAATCACAATGTTCCCTCCAACAGTCCGCAGCGCCTGCGGCCCTCTGCGCCACTGTCTCGCTGTTCTGCGACCTGTACTACAACCTGCTGTGGCGCCTGGACGCCGCGATCCCGCTGCTGCTCATCGACAACACGATGGCTGCGAAGCTTTACGCTATATCCGCGATGTGGACGCTCAACTCGCGGCGCGACCTGCGCGCGCAGCTCTCCACCGTCGTCAGCACCGGCCCAGGCGCCGTGTCGGAGAAATTCGCGAGTTCAGGACAGACGACCGATATGCTTCAGCTGCGCTCGGATGAGAGGGCTGTGCATCCGTCGGTGCAGACTGGCACTGAGACGCTAGCAGGGACATTGGAGAGCGCGGAGCAAGCTGGCAGGTTTGGCCAGGGCCCAGTGTCATATTCCGAGGATGTTAATCAGCCCAAGTCATCGTGCAGTGGACCATAAATCACGACGCATTTCTGTATTTCAAGCTCGAAACAACTAAAGTATATTAGCTGCCATTTATACCAATATATATCCCCCAGATTTCGGCAAAGTTGGTTCAACCTATTCTTACTCAGCAAATAGATTCGCCATACCGACATCTCGACCAGACGGCACGGCACCAGCGCTCGGTGGATGATGTCCTTTTATTGCGGTTAGTTTTGCACATCCACCATTGCCGCAGATGCTTTCTCCCCAACTGCGCGGCTGTTCGGAACCCGCCGAACGGGAATCACCGACGAACATTTTTTTTTTTGAGTAGCCCCTGTTTCCCCGAGTATGTAAACTGCAATTGTACAGGTGCTATTTTCCCTGAATGAATTTAGAGGCTGTGCCTAAATTCATTAGACACAGCCACTAAAAAGTCCCTCCACGTTTGCCATCTCTAATGAAAAAAGGAGTTTTTTTGGTGCCCTGGAGTTTGAAAGGGACAGTACATATTACATAAGTACTCGTAACGGTGATCGAACCGTCGTTATCCGTGGGAAAGCTATCCGTTGTTATCCACCGTTAGTCGTTTGGACCTTTCTGTAGCTGCAACTGTGGTTTATTGAGAGTAAAATAGTCTAGTAGTCTAAGTAATCCTACTTGCAAGTTTTCACACTCTCAGCATGATCCCTTGGTACTCACCAGCTGGCTTTGGCTGATGTCAATGATTTTACAAGGGACTTAATACTGAATACTACCCTGATCGCCCTTGAAATAATACTGGGGAGACATGTAGCTTAAATATGTGTTTCCATTTCCATTTCCTCCAAAAATATTTTTGGATGGCAGACGTCATGTTTCGAGGACAATAGGATGAAATCGATAGGAACAAACACCGATCCACGGCATCATCCGTCCTAATCCGTAACTTCACATCAAGAAAATACTCTGTCTTGTTTCTCTCCCAGAAGCGGCATCCAGTGGGTGGGCATGTAGGGAGAGATGTAATTACAACATTCACAGCGTCACCGGTTCACCACTGATACTGGGACGGAGGGTTGTCTAGCCCAGGGAGTTTCCCCGTGAAACCGAGTTCCGCTTTAGAATTGTCCTTGAAATTGATTTGAAACCAGGAACATCAAACCAGCGCTGAGCCGAAGAGAAAATTTCTCTCTGGCTCTTTCTCACCGGCTGGATTAACGCAAAATTTCCTTCTGAAGTGATTACTTACCAAGGTGTCAGAATGGATCTGTACTCAATCACTCACTGCGTTCCCTGGGCACCGAGGCAAAGGTCTGCGGCCCTGTGCTGAGGTGTGCCGAGAGCCCGAGGCAGGCCACGTGGCGATGACGGCGGCAGATCTCGGCAGATCTCGGCACAGCCTGTGCGTCCCTGTGCTGCGGCCCTGCCGCCATCAGCTGATTCAGCCCAAAGTTATTGCCAAACGGCCACAACGCCTCACTCAAAATGCGCTTTTTTTTCACTAGCATGGATTACAGTGCCGCACGGACCTTCCCTGGCCATGAACGGGGTCAAACGGAGCTTGGAAAAGGGAGATAAATATGCAGATCTCGGCACACCTCGGCAGAGCCTGTGCCTCGGCGCCCAGGGAACGCAGTGACTCCGCTGAAGGTGAAGGAACCGGGAGGGGCGAGGCAAGTAGACAGGGTATATTTGGACAAGTAAAAATAAACGATGTTGTGCCCAAGGACGTGTGTCAGGCCAAGTAATTGCGGGAAAATTTACTATCAGTTCTTTCAAGTGTGGCATCTAGTTTTTGCAATGTCGCGGTTGCACACTGGCGAACCCAAGAGTGCCGGTCGCTGGACCAGAAACGTCAATTTGCGGACACGAAGGAAAGATGTAAACCATACGTCGACAGCGCGACAATGTCCTCCCGTGGCACTATCGCTACCACAGCCTGCACCATTGACTCGTGCCTACATCAGTAAAACTGCAGTTTCGTCTTTGACGTCTTTGGCGTCTTTGAAAAGACACGAAAGACGCGAAAGACGAAATTTGGCCCAAGATGTCACGTCTTGTCAAAGTAGATTCAATTTCCCTGTGAAAGATGTTATGTCTTGTGCAAGAAGTATAAGACGGACAAGAGGTTGCTCAAAGATGCTCATAAGATGCTCAAAAGACACACGCAAAGAAGAAGAGGAAGGCATTATATATCATATTGCGCAGTTTAAGACATGATTTAGTATTACTAGCGACCGTGTCCACCCACTAACGAGCCTTTTCCGGCTACTCGACGCAGCTCCAGCTGTCTACGTGGGCCTGACCCATGGGCGTGCGGATGTCGACAGGAGGCTTGGAGAGTGGGAGGCGAGAAACGTGCCGTAAACGCGACCTGCATTGGAGTCACAATTGGAAAATTAATACAGTACGGATTCGGCTCACCGCTAGCACATGGAATGGGGAGCAGACTGTTGAATGCTTGAGTTCAGTAAGAGGTAGCATGCTGAAGGGTGCTGCTCACCTCAACATAATGTGCGGAGCGGATTAAAGAGTGGCTGGATCTGGAGGCAGTCAACAAACAAACGAGGCCACAAGCGGCGTAAGTGCAAACAGTGCACATGAGCCACATACGGCACAGAAAATGCGACGCAGCGCAGGGTGGAGGGACAGCCACAAGCGGCTAAAAACGCGACAGCGCGAAGGGGGGATCCGTAGGACGGGAACGAGCATAGTGTCTTGACTAGGTAGATAACACCGTAACTTGATGTCCTTGTAGATGAAGCCACAGACATTGAGTAGACCAGGTACCAGCGCGAAGGGGAGATCCGTAGACAGGACGGGAACGAGCAGTGTCTTGACTAGATAGATAACCAGTGTTCGCCCTTAAGGCCTTAAATTGACTTTTAAAATCTCTTAAGGCTTATTAAGGTCTTAAGGCTTAATTATAAGGGAGTATTTAACGCCTTAAATTCATTTTTTCTCCGCCAGTGTTCTAGTTTCCACTACATCTAAATCTCACTTCGCTGGGATGCACGGTTCACAAGATATGGAGGATATAAGTATTTTTTATTGTACAAAGCGCTAGCCCCGATATTCCTCGTCAGATGGACCTTCAACAGTGTTGCGAAGAGACGCTTGTTGGCCAAGGACCGAAGGGAGTTACTATATGTAATGACTGGAGGGGCGTGGAGGATCGTACCACCTTTGCCCATGATGGTGGGAGGAGGAATTTTTTGAGCGCCTGCGACACTACTGCATGGACATCTGATGTGGATTGATCTCTGATCTTGGGCCTGGCCTGATTGCGGCCCGAGGTCTTAAGGCCTTAATTGAGGTCTGGAAAAATCCTGAGAATTGTTAAGCCTTAACTTAAGACCTTATTAAGCCTTAATTCAGTTAAGGCCTTAAGCCTTAAGGCGAACACTGTAGATAACACTGTAACTTGATGTCCTTGTAGATGAAGCCACAGACGTTGAGTAGACCAAGTTCCAGCAACATAGGGGAGGCTCAGGAGGGACGAGGCGCGATGTCGCGGTGGGAGGAGAAGAAGGGCGACGTGGCAACCAACCAATCACGCCATACTGTATCAATCAATGATCTTTGAATCAGATGATGATGTGAGTCACGTCGGAGTTTGAAATGGACTTGTGCATTTCTGGTGAACTAATCCAGTTTGATTCCGATGCCAATCCGATGCTATAATTTTTAGAAGTGTGTGGGTGGTTGGGAATTCAATTCAACTCATAGATATTAGAAACTAGTCAAGCCTCATTCTCGAGGATATACAGAACTCGGCCGGCAGGTACATTCAATAACCCGTCACATTGAGATCAAGCGCGGTACATCCTCATCGATGTGCCGCCTTTGGCATCAAAGGCGGCACTTGCCATTTTGGAAATTTTCGTACGGGGGGACACGTGTCCCACTCCTGCTTTTTTCATCTTTTCTCCTACCACTACTGGCCACTGACCACCCATCCCCCGACGTGTCAATGCACTAATGCGGGAGCAGGTTCCAAACACACGAAGGCGGACCGAGAATACCTTGACAGCCTGTCAGCTCGTCATTTGATGAACCACAAGCCGCGACTACGTGCGTTTTCCCGCGGCATGTGTACACCTACATACTATTCTGACGCGCTAAAATAGCTTTTCTCTGCCACGTACATCGCACACAATGCCAGCAAGTTCCTCAACCATGACTGGGTGAATATTTCTCTTCTCTGCGAGTATGTTGGGCAACCCCAAAATTCTGCATTGCCTGACGCGTTCATCCACGATATCCGATCCTGTTTGCGTCAAAATCGAAGCGCCACTGCCCTCGGTGGTCGAAGCGGAGCCACAAACGATCAGATCGCCCCAAGCTTCTGCCGATATCAAGATGTGTACCCTGAATGAGAGGTCGAGAAGTTTTTGAGCATCTTTCGGATTCAGAGCCCGATGCAGACGATCCGGATTCGGACTTGGAGGTGATACGTGCACTCCAGCGTACGTCTCGATCTGTTCTATTTTTTTAGTTACATACATCGATTTCTAGTGGCTCGAGGTTGATAGAGGGGAGAAGATTCTTTATTATTTACTTCCCTCCTTATTAGTTCAAACAATTATGCACCTCCCATGAATATTCGCCTGTGAACCGCGCCTTCGCGTTGTTCGTTTTTATAACGGGGCGGGGATGCCGCCATCAAACCGGGATGGCAAGTCCCGGACACCTCATTTGGAATGTGCCAGGTTTCCGCACAAACCTGGCACATCCTTGGAAAAATGTGCCGCGTTTGAAGGAATATGCCTTGCATGCAGCGGAATGTGCCGTGCATGGAATGTACCTGCCGTCCGACTTTTGTTGGTCCCGCTCATTCTCTTACATAACTAGTAAAAATATCACGCTAAATATTGTATCAGTACAAAATACTAGCACGATGTTCAACTTTTACTTGACTGAGCGGCTGTTCAAGGATATTGAAACCCACACCATTTCAAAACATCAGCACCCAAAAAATTTCGGACTATGAATACTAGCATAAATTGAGTTATAAGAAGATTCCTCCCGAAGACACAAGATGCAATGCACAAGACAAAGACGCCGAAAGACACGGCTTCCAAGATAAAAGATTCAGATTTCAAGACTAACACTGATTGAGCAATTCAAAATTTTCATTAAGTTTTTCAGTGAAAAACTTCCTTCATTTTTCACACATTTTTCACTTGAAATGTATCTGAAATTTTTATAACTTTTTCAGTACTTTTGTGACTTTGCTGAAAAACCTTTAAATTTTTCACAAAAATAGTGAAAAAGTTAACAGTCTTTCAGACACATTTTCAGTGAAAAATGTATGAAAAATAAAGGAAGTTTTTCACGAAAAAACTAAGTGAAAATTTTGAAATGCTCAACCAGTGTAAGATGCCCAAAGATGCACGCGAAAGATCAAAGCTGTCAAAGACGAAATTGCACTTTTACTGATGTAACCAGTTCTTGCAGCAACCTACACGTAGATAACCGTATCGTGTGGTCGTGTGAATGAAGCCCATCGAGTACATTGTCCAGCGCTTTCATGGCCACCACACCCTCAGCGCCATCTCGCCATCTTGCCATGTAGGCAAGCAAGTTAATTACAGAGAGAGTGAGATTGAGCGGGCGACTATAGGGGTATTCACTGCGTGACTTTGAAAAACTCTGAAAATATGGAGAAAGTAAGTGGAGACGTACTGCCAGAGAGTCTCGAGCAAGTCATACAGCCGCATGTTGAGCACAGCGGTCGCAGTTGACTCATGGGATGCCAAGCTCTCCAGTATTGGGAAAATGTGCTTGTATAGGTCTGTGGGGCGAGATCTTAGAAGTTTCTCCATAGAGTTTAGTACATTCTGCTCTACAATGACTCTTGCACTGGACTCGTGGAGTACTAGGTGGGACAATATCTGAAATATCAGTAGATAGCGCCATTTTGGGGTATTCAGAGCTTTGAGCATGTCTGAAATGTGGTCCAACAGCTTTGCTTCGACGTATAATCCGGTCGTGACCGGCGGGAATTTGAGATGGGGAGCGCAAGAGAGTGCCCATAATGCTCCATCAACGACCTGGGAAATACCGCTGTCGCTAATAGGAAAGATGAAGGGCTTGGAAGCGAACACACTGAGGATATCTCACCACACGAGAGCCACAAGTGAACTGCAGGTCACCTCGGCGGTGGTATTATGCTGGGCGTCTAGGAGTTTCGTGATCACCAGATGCTCCCACTGCCACACAAGCACGTCAATCGGTGGGGGTACCATCTACACCTTCACTGGATGAGTTTCAAGTTGTAAACTTCTGGGAATGGTGCAAGTCAATGACGACGCACCGCCAGAGAGACCCAAACAGGTCAAGGGGAAGCATGCGGATGACGGCCATTGCAGTGGACTCATGGGATACCAAGCTCCCCAGTATCGGGAAAATGTGCTGGTATAGGTCGGTGGGGCGAGATCTTAGAAGTTTCTCAATAGAGTTTGGTACATTCCGCTCCACGATGACTGTTGCACTGGACTCATGGAGCGCTAGGTGGGACAACATCTGAAATATCAGTAGATAGCGCCATTTTGGGGTATTCAGAGCTTTGAGCATGTCTGAAATGTGGTCCAGCAGCTTTTCCTCGACGTATAATCCGGTCGTGACCGGCGGGAATTTGAGATGGGGAACACGAGAGAGTGCCCATAATGCCCCATCAACGACCTGGGAAATACCGCTGTCGCTAATAGCAAAGATGAGGGGCTTGGAAGCGAACACACTGAGGATATCTCACCACACGAGAGTCACAAGTGAACTGCAGGTTGCCTCAGCAACGGCTTTATGCGGGGCACCCAGCAATTTTGTGATCAGGAGATGCTCCCACCACGGGTCAATCGGCGCGGCACGGTGACCACCGTCGACATTTTCACTGGATGAGTTTGTTAACCTCTGATGAAAATTCTAAGTTAATGGAGAAGTACCGCCATAGAGTCCCAAGCACGTCAAGGGGGAGCATGTGGACGACGGCCATCACAGTGGACTCATGGGATGCCAAGCTCTCCAGTATCGGGAAAATGTGCTTGTATAGGTCGATGGGGTGAGATCTTAAAAGTTTCTCCAAAGAGTTTAGTACATTCTGCTCTACGACGACTCTTGCACTGGACTCGTGGAGCGCCAGGCAGGATATTATCTCAAAGATCTTCGAATAGGGCCGTTCCAGAGAGCCTGGAGCTTCGAGCATACCCGCGATGTCGTTTAGCAGCGTCGCTTCCGCCAAAGTGTCATACTCAGCCTGTGCTCTCCAGGAAACCCCAGAATGGTACTCTTTGTCGACGCCGAGACATATTCGCATCTGAATAACAAATCAACTCGGAATGTCCCATGTCTTGCTGGATGAACATACGATAAGTAGCTTCCGTAGATCTCTGCGTCCACTGCAGACAGCAGAATATCCCGATTATTTCTGGCGAACTCCAATGCTTGTCGATCATACAGGAGCTTCATCAGCGGTTTCGCCGCTGCGTGGAGGTTGATGGTTGAGCCACGAAGGTGGGGATTTCTGTCCGACCACCAGCTGCGTACACTTCCGAACGTCTGCTGGCGAGTCATAGGCCCGCTATGTCGGGCGTTTAGCAGTGTTGCCTCCGCCAAAGTGTCATACTCGCCTGTGCTCTCCGGGAAAGATCCCCCAGAATGGCGCTCTTCGTCGACACCGAGACATATTCGCATCTGATAACAAATCAACTCTAGGTGCCAGATGTCTCGATGGATGAACATACGGTAGGTAGCTTCCGTAGATCTCCGCATCCTTTGCAGACAATGGCATACCATCAATCTTGCCGATGAATTCCAATGCTTGTCGATTATATAGGAGCTTCATGAGCGGCTTCGCCGCCGCGTGGATGTTGATGGTCGGGCCACGAAGGTTAGGATTTCTGTCCGACCACCAGCTGCTTAGACTTTCGAGCGTCTGCTGGCGAGTCAGTGGCGGCATGGCGGGTCGGTGGAAAGGAGTGGGGATACAGCTTTGTACAGGGCTGTACAGCAGAGTATTCTGTCGGTGATTGGGAGGGATCCTAATTTAGGACGTAAGCACTGGCGGCGAGAAATGGGTTGATGCACCCGCGCACTCTGGGAACACAGCAAAAGCACGAAAATAAGGGCGAGGAGTGACTTGAGGCCACAGAAAACATCAAAGTGAGGCGTTCAACAGTTACGTGCCTCAATACTCTAAACCAATATTAATGATGGTGCGTAGAAATCTGGGAATGACGGAGAGCTTCCGGAATGGTGGGGGGGATGGACAGCGGCACAGAAAATGAAAAAAACTCAGCACGGACACTCCCCTGCTCCTGGTCCTCGGCGGAATCCGAATGCTAAGAGCGTAAGCACAGATCCTGAGGGAGATGACTGCGACAGCGTCCTGTTGGTGTATACCGCGTCAGAAATATAAAAAAATCAACAAAGAAAGCATCGTAGGAATGATATTATGATTATTCATGAGCCCTTCGGACGCAATCAAGATTCTGAGCTCGTGCCATAGAATGTTAAGTGTGGGCACCAGAAGAAGAAAAGAATCCGCAGAAAGAATTGCGAAAAAGAACACTCGGAGAAAAATTGGGCTCATTTCATTGCCGATGAGTAGACCCGCCATAGAATTAAAGAAGCCCCGCAGGAGAAGACAATTTTGTGGCCCGAATACTTGTCGAATACAAGAAATAATATCAAGGTGAAAAAAGGTTCATGGTGAACAAGAAGGGTTGGAGAGCCGAAGGATAGGTGAGACTCAGAATTTCAGTCAGAAGGCAGTTCCGAGTCAAAGGCGACTTGCAGAACTGAGTAAATTTAGACACAAAGAAAGGGAAAACTAGGATGGAACAAAGACTTGAATTGAAGTTCTAAGTGTAGCCATACTGAGTCGAAATTCACTCAAAATCGATGGTGGTTGTGGCAGTACGGAAAGAGATTTTATTCATTGAATCGGAGCTTCTGGACTGAGGATTAAAGGGGCCCCGCAGTTGAAGAAAACGATTTGACCCGAATTCGGAAAGAATTATGTCCAAAAATTAAATTCAGGGCAGACGGTAGAAATGGTACGGCTTAGAAGGATGGACGATAGGCAGGACCCAATATTTCAGGCAGTGAGAACTTGAAATAGCATTACGTGTCGAGCTTCAGCCTCAGGCTCCAGGGATTGTAGAGTTCATTATAAGTAGAACTGTGATTAAATTTGGACATAAAGAAGGGAAACCGGGATTGAACAAAGACGCGCATTGAGATTCGAAGCGTAAGCAGACTGAGCGCAATTGACCAGAGAGACAAAACGGCAGTGGGGAAAGGGTGCGCGTCACGCGTTACCGCTGTGACAATGATGAGGCTTTTTTATTTCTCTTGTTGCCGTCGCTCCTTTTGGTTCTCCTTCCTTTCGCTCCGTAAATTCTTGTCCGCGATGCCCCCACTCTCGGCGCTCACTCACCTCCCTCCACGGCATAGTGTAACCCCGTGGTCCTCCTCCCTCCCCGCCCCTTTCCCAGCCTCCATCCTCATCCTTGGTTTCCCTATCTACCTCCCTCCGCTCAAATTCTCCTCGTCCCGCCCTTCAACTGCCTTACGCCTACGCAGCCCCACGGCCTGATTATCGCCCGCATACCGACCGGACAAGCGCGCCTCTTTCGGCCAGAAGCGAGCGCCAGCCGCGAGTGAGTCTCCTAGCCCCACCGCGTCCCGATTCCGAGACTGATTCGTCTCGTGTCAAAGTGTGCTCTGTATGGCGCACGCAGGTCCTACTCGGATCTTGACTCGGGATGCTACCTAGCCTCAAGCGCGATGCTACTTACGCCACGAAACCCATGTAGTGCACCATCGGATCGATAGGAAGGACGCGTCACGCATGCACGTCGCTGTATCCTCGGCCCACTGGACCCGCACGCCTCTTTCGGCCGTAAGCGCCAACCGCAAGTGAGTCTCCACGCCCCACCTCATCCCGATTCCGAGACTGACTCGTCTCTGTCAAGATGTGCTCAGTATATATGGCCGTACGCTATTCTCGACCGACGGAATCTCCTGCACTCGCCGTCCGCTGGCGCAGACGTTGTGACGAATAGTTCCGGTTCTCCCTCGTGTCTTCCCACCCTCCTACCCCCATCCGCCTCCGCCTCTTGCCTCCCCCACACTCGCGAAGTGCCATCGAGGCGGCATCACCCATACCTGATCCTCGCCGCGCGCGCTGATGTCGAGGATGCCAGAGGAGCTTGGCGGCTGGGGAAGCACGGTGTCGGCATCCTTTTCGCAGTTAACTCACTCATGGCTGGCGCTCATGGGGAGAAGACGACGAGGCTCTCGGGACCCACACCGATACGCGCACGGGTCCGCGCAGGACAGAGCCACACGACCCCCATCTTCCGCGACGCCGTGACCCCCCGCCGGCTCCGCTGGGAGAGGAAGCAGGAGACGCGCTCGCCGCGCCGTCCGTGACCTTCGCCGCAACTACCACCGTCCTCCGTAGCGCCCAGCGCACACTGCACATCCACCACGCCGCTCCTCGTGGGGGTCGTCACTTATTGCGTACCTGCCTTCCCATTACCCCGAAAGCGTCCGCCTCCGCTGACAACCCCGCCAAGATCTTCCACGCCACGCACCCCGGCTCACTTATTGGAGCTCGGCCAACCGCCATGCCGGTCGCGAAGGCGCGATCAAGCTGCTACTGGTGGGCAAGTGGCGTGGCTCCCCTGGCGCTTTGCGCGAGAAACACTATGATTTAGCCCCGGACGCGCTCGTGACGGCGCGACTCAGGCGAGGAGGGGGTTTGTGCGTGCAATCGAGGCTCGGGCGCGGGGTGGGAGGCCGACGTTGGCATGTCGCGAATATGAGGTATGAGCATATTTCGTCGCGGAGGTATGGCTTTTCCTGATCACGCTGTGGAAGTGGGGCTCAATCCTCGACGGGTCGCAGGTGGGGAGTCAGAGGAGGGCTGGAGTAAACTTTTGAAGTGCTCAGACCGCAACCTCAAACTCTTTCCGGCTGTTATCGTACACGTTGGATGGGATACAAGCCTTGATGTACTAATTTTTTGTGAACCCTTCGGCGTCTTCTCGTCCAGAATCAAGAAACTGAAGGATATGAACTGGCGATTCAACTCGGAATCATTGAGGAACGAGAAATCGATGTCCGTCTTTTATCACTGGTGCACGCCCTCACTGCAGTTCCCTGTTTTCATGTAAACCAAAGTGTTAAACATTCTGAACGGACTTCCTTGCTGTATACCAGCTTTAAAGACCTTTAGTGTCTGAATTGACTCGAGGAAAACTGCAAAACAATATTTATTTCCAAAAAAACTGCGCAATTGATAGTGATACCGTTCCCACCCCCGCAGCTATTTATTTAAATACTCCTGGAATACTACCTGTCTGTTCCCATATGTTCTAGATTTTTTCATGAGTGCGGCGGACAGTTGAACCTTGTTTTGACCCATCAAAGAAACTGGTATGCCCTGCTTCTCTGCCAGAACCCGCATCCGGCGGGACCGTAGTTTAAGAGAGAATGTATATAGCTCACGTAGGTACGGTGGAATATTTTGTGCAAGCAGAGCGCAATATACAAGGTGCTATCATACCGACGTCGCCGATACTTGGGCGTTCCTCAATATAATCAATCATCTTTGAAATTGATTTGAAAAAAGGCATACGAAGCCAGAGCTGAGCGAAAAGGAAAGACTCTTTCTCTCACTCTTTCTCTCTGGCTGGATTAACGTAAAATCTCCCTCTGAAAGAGATTTTACACACCTCCGTTCAATGATGAAGAGGTTACTACCGAGGCGGTAGAATGGTTCTGTTCTCAATCACTCCTCTGGAAGGCGAAAGGACCTGACGACGTAGACTCGTAACCAGTCTGTAAACAAATTCCGAAAAAATGCGGCAAGCGCTTTCGGTGTTTACAGACTGGTACATCTCGGGAAAAGGGATTGAGCTGCCAACGGAGTTTGAAAAAATTGGCAGGTGCCGCGATCGGCCGATAAGCGAGCCATCAAAATCGATCAATTCTGCCCCCAAACTCGATGGCCTTTCCTGCTCTTCCATCCGCAATGAAAAAAAATCTGAAGAGGCAAATGTACTTATTTCTAGCATATGAAAATTCATGACAATTTGAATTTCCTTAAATTTTAAAGTGCAAGAGAGAACACGGGCCTCAGCCAAATTTTAAACTCCGCTGTCAGCCCAATGCAACGTCCCGAGTTGTACCAGTCTGTAACCACCGAAAGTGCTTGCCACATTTTTCAGGAATTGGTTACAGACTGGTTACGAGTCTACTGACGACGCAAGTAGACGGGGTATATTTGAACAAGAAAACATAGTAGATCCTCTGTTCGAGGGCTCGTGTGTATAAGCCTATTGATTGCGGGAATTACTATCAATTCTTTCCAGTGTGGCGTCGAAGATTTGCAATATCTCGGCTGCACGGTTGCGAACCTTGTAGTCCCAGTCGCTGGGCCAGAAGCGTCAATTTTTCAGACAAGGAAGAAAGATGCGAACCATACCTCGAGAGTACCTTGATATCCTCTCGCGACACTATCGCTACCACCGCCTGCACCATTGACTCGTGCCCAACGAGTGCTCGCAGCAATTCACACGTAGATAACCGTATCTGAGGGTCGAGTGAATGAAGCCCATGGAGGACGTCATTCAACACTTTTGCAGCAACCATCCCCTCAGCGCCTTCCCGCCATCTTGCGATGCGAGTAAGGAGGTCAATTACAGCACAACTGGGTATGCGCTTATGACCATTGGGGTCTTCACTGGGTGACTGTAAACATCTCTGGAAATATGGACAAATGGGGGGGAGACGTACGACCAGAGAGTCGCATGCAAGTCGGACAGGATGGTGAGCACGGCGGTCGCAGTTGACTCGTGGTAAGCCAAGCCCGCTAGCATTGGGAAAATGTGCCGGTATAGGTCAGTGGGGCAAGATGTTAGCAGTTTCTCCGCGGAGTTTAGTACGTTCGCCTCCACGATGGCTACTGCACTGGACTCGTTGTGGAATGTGAGGTGGTATAATATCTGAAATATCACTGGATAGTTCCCTTCTGAGGTATTCGAAGCTTCGAGCATGTACGCAATGCGGGTGAGCAGCCTTGCCTCAACAGATACTCCAGTTGTGACCGGCGGGAACTTGAGATGGAGAACATGAGATAGTAACCATAATGCCCCATCAACGACCTGGGGCATAGCACTGTCATTAATCACAGATATAAGAGGTGTGGCAGCGAACACACTGGCGATATCTCACCAAGCTAGAGCCACAATTGAACCGCAGGTCGCCTCAGCGGTGGCTTGACACGGGGCCTTTAGCAATTTGGTGGTCACCAGATCCTCCCACTGTGTCGCAAGCCCGTCAATCAGCAGGGTATCAATGATACTCTGACTGGATGAGTTTGTAAACCTCTGAGAAAATGTGTAAGTCAATGGAGACATACCGCCAGAGAGTCCCAAGCAGGTCGAGGGGGAGCATGCGGACGACGGCCATGGCAGTGGACTCATGGGATGCCAAGTTCTCTAGTATCTGGAAAATGCGCCAGTATAGGTCATCGGACTGAGATATCAGAAGTTTCTCCATGGTGTTTAGTGTGTTCGCCTCCACGACGGCTATTGCAGTGGACTCGTGGGACGCCAAATTTGATATTATCCGGAGTATCTGCAACTGGTGCAATTCTAGGGTGGATGAATCTTCGAGCATATCCGAGAGGCGGTCCAGCAGCTTTGCCTCGACGGATACTCCAGATGTGACTGGCGGAAATTTAATGTGGTCAACTGAAGATAGCACCGACAGTACTCCATCAACGACCTGGGGCACATCACTGTCACTAATAGCAAATATGAGAGGTGTGACAGTGAACAAACAGGTGATATATCACCACAGGAGAGCCACAAGTGAACTGCAGGTCGCCGGAGCAGTGGCATCACGCTCTGCCAACCCTCGAAGTATCGTTTGTACGGCCTCCCACATCCTCGTGTCCATTGCTATAGGGCCTTCAAGTAGCTTGAGGATATCATGGAATATGTGTGTGTGCACCACCAATGCTTCAGGATCATAATGTGATTTCTGGTATATGTCCTCCAGAATGGCACTCTTTGTCGACGCCGAGACATATTCGCATCTGATACCAAATCAACACTGAGTGCCGGATGTCTCGATGGATGAACATACGATAGGTAGCTTCCGTAGATCTCCGCATGCTTTGCAGACAGTGGTATCCCATCAATAGTGCTGATGAACTCCAATGCTTGTCGATTATATAGGAGTTTCATGAGCGGCTTCGCCGCCGCATGGAGGTTGATGGTCGGGCCACGAAGGTTAGGATTACTGTCCGACCACCAGCTGCGTAGACTTTCGCGGGTCTGTTGGCGGGTCGGTGGCGGCATCGGAGGAGGTGGAAAGGCGGAAAGGTGTGGAGACACAGCATTTGCATTGCTGACAACACATATTGACGTTGATTGGCAGGAGATCCTAATTTTGGAAAGAATCAAGCGCTCAGTTGGCATTCGGTGGCACTGGCCACACTGTGAATAGGTAGATTTCAGCGGGACTGAAAATGAAACTGACAATATGTTTCTCGGTGCAGTCTGAAAGATGCACTGAAATATATATTTTCAGATCCCCCGAAAAGTGAGCCGAAAATAGTAATATCGGTACAACTTTCAGGGGTAGCCGAAAATACTATTTTCGGAACAGTTTTCAGCCCAAAGCTGAAAACACTTTTATCAATATCATTTTCAGCTCTGCTGAAATATAGGGTTCTCTCAGACAGAAAATCCCAATGCCTGAACATACTCTAGCTGTTCATAACTATCTTTCAGCTGCACTGAAAATGATACTGAAAAAAATCTTTTCAGTTGCCTGCTGAAAGGGCTACTGAAAATAGTAATTTCGGTGCAAACTGAAAGTGGTACTGAAATTTCCATTTTCAGCTCGTTTTTCGGCGGATCTGAAAAAACTTATTTCAGCTCACAGGAGGCTCCGAAAAAGGTAATGTCAGTGTCATTTTCAGTGTGACTGAAATCTACCTATTTACAGTGTGGGCGGCCCGAAGTGCGGTGATGCAAGCGGTGTTAAGAATCTAAGCTATCTAAGATTGGTAGAGTTAGGCGTGGCTGAAGTTGTATTGTAACACCCAGAAGTCGAACCACAATGAAATTGGAAACGATCATCACGGTTCAAGTTGCGCAACCGAGATGGAATAATTTATAAAATCAAATTTCGGTGCATTCGATGGTAAATATCATACTGCCAAAAAAAAAAAGAATCCTTCGCTGAACCAATTTCAGGATACACACATACTCTTCTGGAACACAAAATACTGCAACTAAAAATTGTGCTGAAGTAAATAATAACAATCGGGGCTCATATTATATTTGCTTATCACCTGGGCTCGCGTCCTCAGCCACAGCCACGACCATGAGTGCCACGGAGAATTTAGTGACAGGTTTCTTGAAGAAATCGGCAAAATGACGGCAAAATGACTTGAAATCGATTGAAAATGACCCATTTTTTTATCGACCAAAGGTCACCGGCTACTGCCGAGCATGCGGTCCGGTGACGGCCCGGCACCTTAAGGCTTAGCCAAACTTGGGCCAGCCCTAAGCCTTCGCCGGATTACATAGGGCTTGAGCCAACACTGGAATTAGAGAAGCCCCGCAGAAGGGGAAGACAAATTTCCCGAATACAAAAAGAATTATCGCCAGGTGGGACTCAGTATTTTAGACAGTGACAAGTCGGTTCATAATGGCGACCGTAGTCGGCGACTCGGCGTATGTAGTGTTGATTTGTAGAACCCATTGTACAGAACTGAGATTAAACTTGGACACAAAGAAAGGGAAAAACAAAACTTCACAAAGACGTGAATTGAGGCTCGAACTCAGACTACGCTTAAGAGAGTCAGAATCCGCCCAAAGACAACATCGATGATGGCGGAGCGAAAGGTGGTACGCGTCACGCGTTACCGCCGTAACTCGCAACCACCACCACCAACCACCAGCCAACCACCACCGGCGCTAATCTACTCAGCTCTTCTTGGACCCTTCCCTTGACTTCGTCTATTGTCCATAACCAACAAACTGGAGGACGTATTTAAAACAGATATGCACCCCACCTGTTGAATCGTCGAAAACTTGTCTGAAATCCGGAATCCACAGACAAGAATCGGATTTTACTAGCTTTTATTGCGTGTGGGCTTCGAATGATTTTGTGCGATACGCATGTACGGCGCCATCTGATTTACAGGGACGACCCTCGTGCGTCGCTGCATTCTCGCCTCAACGCATGGCTTATTATATTTTGCTGCAGGGATTGTTACGCCGCTCATGCACTACGAGGTCCACGCTTCGATCAATGCACGTCTACTTTCCTGTGAAAGCGCCGCTTCTCCGCGCGTCCTCTTGGATATTCTTTTTCCATGTCGCCGAGAACCTCCCGTGTATCGCGGAGGACTCAGTACTCTCGACGAACATGGGTGTACTTCTATTTCACTGCGTCCTTGTTCTCCATCCTCGATCTGGCCTTGATTTTTGTTGTTGATGCTAACACCTTCACTAGGTTCTTACGACCCACCGCACCCGGCTTGCTAGCGCCTCCAACCTTGGCCCTATTGCAGCTATCGGTGCGTATTCCTCTTGTTGCTGTCGCTCTTCGTCTCCTACTGGCTCTCCCTCCCTTTCGCTCCATCAACTTCTGTCTACATCGCTCTCATCCCATACTGCCGGCGCTCCACCTCCTTCCTTTACCAAACCATGCGCTTGCGGCTCCTCCGTCCTCCGCCTAAGTGCATGCCTCGGCATCTTCCGGGTAGGTGTCACACGGCGCGTTACGCGTCACTGCTGTGACACGCATCTCTCTTCCTTTTCTTGCTGAAGAGAATCTTGAAGGGCGTAGTTCACCGAGAACGCCCTTAAACTCCCAACCCCCCCAGATACTCGACCGCCACGGGATTCAATGAAGGCGAAGCTTGTGAATCTCCTCAGCTCTTCACGGACGGTGGACCCCTCGACCTAGTCCAGGTCTCTGTCGGCTTTTGTGAAGGCTAAGCTACGATATTACGCATGTACCGCGCCGTCCGATCTACAGGCATCACCGAATTCTCAGCTGAGCGGAAGTGTGTACAGTCCACATTTCAATGTACGTCTACTTTCTTGCTCTCTGTTCCTATTTCCCATCTCGTACTCCCCTAAACTCCCGTCCACATCGATCTAATATCTTACTCCCGCAAGGGGTCTCGGAAACCTTAATTCCGGATATTGACATGCTCGCAGCACGTGACAGGTGGCCGGGGTCTTTGCTTACATCACCTACTGCGAAAGTAAGTAGATTTGAACAAGTAGAGCACAATGGAAGTATTTAAGGCACAAGAGATACAAACCAGAATGAGTATAAGTACTGAGGCACCCAAAATTGCATAAAAATCTATCACTGGCCCGTTCTCTTGCCATTCTCAGCACTCACTACAGAGTTTCAGAGCCAAAATTAGGCAGCTGGACACTTCGAGCCTTTGGGTGAGTTAGATGCAATCATGAACAAGAATACTAAGATACATTGGCCAGTCTGAGCTGCAGCACTCTAAACTACACCCAGCTACCATTGCCGAGACCAAAGCGGAATGACAGTTTCCATACCTGTGAGTGTTCGGGGTCCTGATGGATGTTAGAGGGAGTTGATGCCGCAAGTTAGGTTGTTACCACCCCTTGTACTCCCGTCGCTCCACCCCTCCGCACTCCGCTTATTCCTCTTCCAATCGCCTTACGCCTACGCAGCTCCACGCCAGGAACACCACATCCGCCGGCCCCGACTTGCCTGCACTCGCACACTTCCGACCTCCGTCCACAACCGAAGATGCGTGGATGTGCTCCTTCATTCCGCCGGGACGATCTCCCATCTTCGAGGAGGCCCGCTACACCGTGACGTCCAGATCTTCCTCTGGAGGATAACGGAGACGCGCTCTCCGTCGTCCGCCACCCCCTCCGAGACCAGCCCTGCAGCAACGACCGCCTTTGGACGTAACGTCCGCCTTCCACCTTGCTCGCGCCCTCCTCCGACGACGTTCCCCGCTATCCTTGACTGCACCGCGCTACGGGACGACGATAGCGCCGCGAGGAAAGGGACGATGTAGCTCGTTATACTTGTCCGCTGCGAATGTGCATTACCCCTCCCCCACATTGTACACTTCCCGTATAAAGCTCGACGGCGTCATCTCTTCCGCTGTTCCTCCGCGCTGCAATTCACCGCGGCCAGCGCCATCTTCCAAGCCGCCGACTCCACTGTGACGATTTTGGAGATTCAGAAGAACAAGATCCGGGTTTTACAGCGCGATCAGCACCACGAGCGGCGCCATCCTTCAACAACTACCCCCGTCCTCCGTAGCGCCCGCACTGCACCGCTTGCGACGGCGCAAGGCGATGCTGCTGGCGGTAGTCGCTACTTCACCTCCACCGGCAAATGTCCCCTCTACAACCATGACTGTACTCAGCCCGATTTCGCGTTACGGGACGATGAAGACATACAGAGCAGCTTACACTGTAACATCCTCGCCCTCCGTACCTTTCCTCCACCGTAACCACCCACATCCTCGGCAACCGGACCATTGCGACGATCGCTCTGTCGTACGGTATTTCTGCGTCACATGTAATCCGCTCCACCATTCGTGAAGGCGCTGCGGAGCTACTGAGCCTGCGGCACCGGCGACACATTCCACCAAGGACATCTGCTCCGTTGCGACTCGTAGGGGCAAAGAGTATGACTTGGTACTCCCTCCTGGTTTCCTCCTCCTCTATGACGGGCACAATCTCCAATAGAGCCCGCATCGACACCTGCTGGATGACACTTTCTTGATACCCTTTCGTCTGTCCCTACTCGCACCTCCGACGTCCATGTCGCATTCCTGTTGGCAAGGGCAAGCACGGCGTCGGGATGTTGCTTGTGCTCGGGTGGCTGGCGCTCGTGACGAGGGAGCTGAGTGGACGTGCCGATCCGTGGATGGGTGACGCGGTGATGAGAACCTCGCATTCGCGACGGGGAGGGCGATGCAGACGGGGTGGAAGTTTGTGCATGGATCCGCGAGTTGCGAATGGGGGATGTGTCGCGCTTGAAGGCGCTGTTCGGGATGGATGGTGTGGACGTCGCGCTTATTCTTAGATATATCGCTGGTGAGGACTCGGAGAATAAAGTGCTCACACCACGGCCAGTTATTATTGTGGGCAAATTGCGGCCATTATCCTGCTGTTCTATAGCTAGCCCAGTTTTGCTGCTTAAATATAGACGCTGGTATTGATCCCCGCCCAATGTGTGATTTAGCATGCCCAAGCAGTGTTTTTGAGAGGGGGTGAGAATTCGAAGACGTTGTAATAGGATGAGAATTTCAGTGCATCCCTTACGGTTTGTATATCAAGTTCGTGTTTCATAAGATCCTCTGGCATCTCGGCTATGTTGAAATTTCGGGAATGGGCCAATTAAGGACTAGAATAACGCCTATAAGAAGCGAATTTACTTAAATCAGATGGTCTATTTGTGCTTCAAATGGTACTCCCACACGCTCATCTTGTGCAAATCTCCGTCATGTTTTCAACTATTTTTATACTTCCTGTTCACAGTGCTCATCGTGTGTGCACCGATTATCCAGGGAACAAGTGAAGCTGGATGATTTAAGATCTGTTAAATACGAAATTCCAGTTCGTAACGAGGCCCTCAGCCTGTACTGCTGCCTCTCAGACATCTCGGGGATGCCCAATTTGGCGGATATACCAGTTGAATCGCAGATTATTCTTTTCTGCTGCTATTAGTAGCCTTTATCGTCCCTTTATCGTCGAATACCCGTCCATCTTTTGCGCAACTTTTGGGCCTTGAAATTTGGAAAGGCCTTTATTGGATGTCTTGCCATTCCTAAGCTACAGTATGATGCAAGGAACCGCACCTTTTGAGGTCTGACTGGTGGAATTCGCATATTTGAGCTCAACCCTCGCCCCGGCGATTATTCCATACACGTGGCCATCAGTTGGTTTGATGCGCTCCGGCTTTCCATCCTTCGGCGCCTTCTCATCTTCAAGCAACTGGGACATGAAATTGGGATTATTCTAGTGAGGAACCTTAAGGGTTAAGCCCTTCGAATGAGACTTCTCATTGCTGACTAGATTTTCGATGCCTAGGGCGAACACGGCATCTAGCGGGTCCACACCCTGAGAGAACATTTATGTAGCTATGGCAGTAAATTTGCACTTTAAATAAAGAATTTTGACTTCAAAGTAACGGGATGCTGGCCAAGAAAAAAGTAGTGGGACTTGCGACTTTCGCAACACTTTTTTTTTTTGACCATTTTGAACTTTCAAAGTAGGGGGGAATGGACTCAAAATATGAATAATAGCGTGATTTCGGGAAAAAATGGAAAAAAAGTAGCGGAACATTACAGCATTTTTCAAAATTATGCGGAAAAGGTAAAATTTTCCGGCTGTTTGGACATGTAATTTACATGGCCCCTGAACAAAATTCTGATCTGGCTTCGTCTGGCACTTCGGATGGGCTCCAGCTCATTTCTTCGAGTAAATATGCATTTATTATGAACATATTGCCATTATACGAGATTGGGGGCATATATGAGGAACGGGGACACAATCAGAGCCGCGGCGCCTGCGGCCCTCTGTGCCACTGTCTCGCTGTTCTGCGACCTGTACTACAACCTGCTGGGGCGCCTGGACGCGGTGACCCCGCTGCTCCTCATCAGCAACATGATGGCTGCGAAATTGTACGCCATATCCGCGATGTGGACGCTCAACTCGCGGCGTGACCTACGCTCGCAGCTCTCCACCGTCGTCAGCACCGGCCCAAGCACCGTGTCGGAGAAGTTCGCGAGTTCAGGACAGACGACCGATAAAAGCGCAAGAATCGTTTTGAGAATCGTCGATCAGAATCGCCTCCAGAATCCTTACTCTGACCGCCCCTAATGGGTATGGAGCTCATTCCCCCCCTGGTTGCATCGTTTTAACTATTTCACAGTTTTAAATCCCGCTATCGAGCTCAGATGGCTACGTGAAAAGCGCTGGACGGCTCAAGACTTTGATAATGCCGAGTCATCCATTTGTAGTGTGGGCTCATTATTCTGAGTATATGAATTTACTCATGGATCACTTGATGTTGGAGTATCGCAAAGATTTTCGAGAGATCTGAGAGAGAGAGAGAGAGATCCAAGTCCCCACCTCAGCGCCGCGTCTCACGAACACGCCACCTCCTTCGCAAGCAGCGCGTAAATACATCAGGAAAACCGCATGATGCTTGACAGCGCCACACAGCGCTGCATAGCCCCATAGCTCCATACCTTCATCCCCTATATGCAGCGCTGTGAAGCACTATGCAGCACTATGCAGAGACCTCGCTTGGATTTCGCCACACCATATACCAGTGGAATCTGGGGCATTTCTGGGCATTTTGCTCTCGTTCAGCCATGATAATACTAAGCACAATTGATATATTCAGTGAGGTATGGATTACAAGAATCTAACGAGAATGGGCGGATGCCTAATACACGAATGGGCGGATACCTAATGCACAAAAACCGCTGCTACACTTACCGTCACTTGCGCTCGGCCAGATTTGTCTAGGATATGATTAGGACGGGCATGTGTGACGAGAAAGGAATACCAATGTACGAAGGTGTAGATATACATGGTTTCTTGAAGCCAGACACTGGGATTGTAGTAAACATAAGTTAATTAAAGTGGATAATGGTGAACCATTTGGACGACGTACATAACGGCAGCAGGAACATTGCGACCTGCTACGAGGTGCCCATGCGGGGGCAGGAGTAGACTGGTGTAAATATGTATGAGCTACGAACATGTCGGCGGCTCAACGACGTACTTTAAGCGGACTGGTCAGGGCACTGACCGGGCAGGCAACGCTAAAACGGGATGACGTGCGCAAGCGGGGCAGGTTAGGACTAGCGGTGGTGACTGTGGTGGTGGAGTTGGTTAGTGGTATTGCGGAGGCGCTTGGTAGCAACATACTTTAAGAGTGCCACTGGCGAGGCGGATCCATGGTTTCGGTGCATGTACAAAAGAAGGGTGATCAGCTAGCTGCACATCACAAAATGTAGGGGAACACTTGCCTTCACACTGTCATTATAGCCACTGTGCCCGTGAGTCGCCAAAAGCGTGGAGCACGGAAGGTATGGAGCGACTGCCACACAAAAACTACCAATGGTACACAAATGGTGTAGTTGTGGGGCAGAGAAGACGGGAGACGTTATATTGCGCAAGCTGGAATGAAAGAAGACACAGGACTTACCGTCATTCACATCCGTGTCCATCTCATCCACTGCCTGTAGACGTGCTAAGTCATGAGCACCAGGGTGAGTTGTGCCAGAGGCAAACCATACAAGGGGTGAGTCCCAATTGTCTTGATGGGACGAGGTAGCGGGGAGAAGACGAGGCCGTCTAGTGCGAAGATGGTGGAGAGAGGCAAAGAGACGAACCCCACGTGCCGCATGGCGGAGTTTGAACTATTTTCTCACCTTGTCCTTCGTCTTCTGCTACGGCCGAGTACATGCCGCATTACATATGCACTGCATAGCAGTTACGGGAGAGCTTGACAGCGCTGGGTAGTGCTCTGAGTGCTATGGAACGCTATGGCGCTATGGCGGGAATATGGCTCGGCTACGGTTTTCCTGATGTAGGTATCCAGCTTTGCTCGCCTCCAGACTGTCCGAAAATCGCTATCCGGCTCTCGATACACCACCGAGTTCACCAACATCCAACAAATTACTGCGCAATAGAAGGCAGAGACAGAGTGTCATTCCATTATTGATGACAAGCACATCATTGGCGAAGAGCTGGCAAATTATGAGGTCGAAGGAATTTTCCGGATCCGAGTTATATACGCGCCACGTACAAGTTCGCCGGCGGCCACCAGTGGTTTTCGCTGGCTATCAGCAACCAGTGATGGATAACGGTTGATAAGATAAACCACCGTTGATCAGTGTCAATCACCCATTACTCGTCCCAATTGAGTTCGCAAAGAATCCTCACGGTTTTCGCTGGCAGGCAGTGGTTTTCGCCGGCATCTACCGCATGTATTTACTTTTGTTTCATTTATTATATGCAATAGAAACTAGAAATAACGACGAGTTCCCATCAGCACTTATCATTTGGCACGCGGAAAAACCCTAATCAATGGGGTCGAGAAACGACTGGCTCCCTTGTTGGTATCACCAGCAAAATAGCCTCTATCGGCATTCCATTTTATTGAATGCCAGTGATTTCCAGTGGTTTTCACTGGTTACTCGTGGTTATTCTCCCTATAAAACCAATATATCCGTGATAGAACCTGGTGGTTATCCTTGATGGTGTGGGCCACGAAGGTGAGGATTACTGTCTGACCACCAGCTGCATAGACTCTCGAGCGTCCTCTGGCGAGTTAGTGGCGGCATGGGGGGGAGGTGGATGAGGGAAAGACGTGGGGACACAGTATTCGCACATGGCTATACCGCCATCTTGTCGGCTGTCCGCCAACGACGCTGGTATGAGTATGTACCGGTCTGAAAGCTCTCCGTAAATCGCACAATGCTACTCGACGGTCCACTCCATGTCCTTCATCATCGCTCCGCTTTCAGTATGTGTAGCCCATACATGTATATGTCGCTAATCTTGGTGTCGCGCCCAATTTTCTTAGCAATATTCGCAATATTCACTGCGTTCCGAGGCGATGTCGGCAGCGCTGCCGGACAAAGGCTGATGTGTGCCGACCTGGGTCAGCACTGACTGCCGAGTATGGCATGAAAGCCGGCCGGACCTTAGCGCTGGATTCTTTCCAGATTTAGGATCTCCTCCCAATCACAGGCACAGAAAATGCGAAACTCACCATCACCGCGAACACTCAGAGTCCCCTTCCTATGCTCCTCCGCGGGAGAGCTTCTCACGCAGTACTACAGCCCAGATTCCGAGGAAGTTACGACTGAGTCTGCGTCCTGTCAGCGAATATCTCGTCAGAAATATAAAGCCATCATCGAAAGAGACCAGTGTGCAGACAAATTACTCAAGGCCTGAACGAGAGAAATATTCCATAGGAGGTCCCGAAGTTGGGGCTTTACGGCGCAGTTTGTACGCCAGAGGGAATAACAAGTCTGGAAAATTCGAAGCCTGCGTCCTCGCCCAGTACATCCGAATCGTCGTTAAAAGGCGCGGGGGAATCAATTAGAACGACCGGAGATGAAGGAACCAGGGAACCGACAGACTTGGCCCAAAAACATGCATCCATGGCGGAAGAGATTGAGGGTGCAGCCTGGAAAGACGGACTTTGAGAAAAGGCTAAATTGCGTAAGTAGTCGGCCGTCAACAAGTAATTCTTCTTCGGCAATTTTTTCCGAGGAGTGGAAAATCACAAGCAAAGGCAATTGGACGAAGTATTGGAACTGTGAAGCTTGATTATTGGCGCAAGAGAGCGAAAGCCGGAGATGGCTTGTGCGTGGTGCGGGGCGTTGAGTAGCATTCTGGGATTGACGGAGAACTTCTGGAATGGGATGTAAGCAGCCTTGCTTGCGTTCGGAGAAACAGAAGCAGAAACCCACCATCACCCTCCTCCGCAGGAGAGGTTCTCACGCAGCAGTGAGCGCAGATCCTGACGAATTCACGACTGATTTTTGCGTCCTGTCGGCGTATACATCGCTAGACATTTAAAGTAAATCACCAAAAGAGAAAAGCGACTAATGGTGAACTATTTAAGCCCTTGCATGAAGTACATATGACTCGCGGGTTGGAAGTATAGGCTGAACTGAAATATACCAGTACGAGTTCCGAGGCCCACGAGCTTCGAGACTACAAGCAGTAAGTTATTCTTTGGACGCAATATTGATTCCGTAAAGCTTCGCGCTTGCTCCACCGTAGCCTAGTATATCGCCGCTAAGACCACGAAGCAGACCCGCCTAAGGAGTATGAAAAAACCCTGCAGAAGAACAAAACAGTTTGGCCTGAATATATAAATAATCATCGTTGAGAAAATGATCTAAGGCGGGAGGGTGCGACTTGGAAAGATGGACGACAGATGGGACTGGCTGGGATCAGGCAAGTTTGGGCCAAGTCTGAAGTCAATAGAACCTATTCCCACCGCCTTATACGCCACGCTCTCCACCGCGGACACCACCATTAGTGCGCTGCTGACGCCCGCATCGTGCGTGCTTTATCCAGCACCCTCGCGTATTGAGAGATCCTTCCCAGCCACTCCCTCCTACCCCCGCTCGCGCCTGACACCGAGCGGCGCTTCTTGCTCTCGCATCCGGCGTTAAGCGGCGCTTCCTGGTTCGGGGACGCCGACGCAGGAAGCAGGGCATTAAGAAACACTTGTGAGCGCTGAACACAGTGATTGATGGGGAGAGGCTATTTCTTGCAATTATTGGTTTTAATAGCAGACAGCACTCCCTGGGAGTTACATACACATCTGTTCCTATAATTCCCAGATTTTTCCAAGGTATAGTGTGAGTCCAGTGATCCTACTGAAATAGTTTGCCCATTAAAAGAATGGTACACTTTTTTCTCTCCCGTACCGGCATTCATCGAGTCCATACATCTATTATACAAATGAAGGCGGTCACGAGAAATATTGATCGACCAATGAGATCGCTTGAATGTCCCTCACTGCCTAGTCCTGTTGCCATCACGGGGTTCCGATTGGAGTGCGGCCTTGTTACATAATCTTCGGAGTTTGAAATTTCGTCGCGTCGGTTTCGCGACGCAGACTTCATAAAATGTGATATTTTGGATAATTGAGACTTTCAGACATATATGACACATCTAGTCTCCTTAGATATTCAATCATCCTCTCAACAAGTGCTGAAAACATTGAGCTCACGGAAACCGCCGAAAGCTGATGGTATCAGTTGATGTTTCCCACAAGCGCAAAACTCCAAATGTATGTAGCAAGCTCAGAAAAATATCATAGATGCATAGAACACATTTAACAGCTCACCAGGCTCTCTGGGCGAGTTCTTAGGGTTTTAATTGTCACAAAGATGGCACAGCGCGCGTTTGTATCGAGATTTCAAACTCCGAAGATTATGTAACAAGGCCGCACTCCGATCGGACCCCCGTGATCACTAACAGACTTCAACAAAACGAGGCACGAGTTGATACCTTGTTGAAGTGTCTGTCTAGGAGAGACTACTCACTGCCACAGGACAAACATTGAGACAAACAACACATACTTCCCTCTCACCCCGCTCGCTCCTTTGTCAACATGGTCAACATGAATCCCATGGACCCTGAATGGATTACCCACCTCCCACTGACCTCGACCCTCCTGATGATCAGAACTAGCAGCCTTCATGACGTCCAGAACAGGTATCACTTTACCTGTAATTTGTAAACTCTTTATTAATAATATCTTGAATTTGACAACTGAGTACAGCCTTTCAGCCTCTGAAACTGTTCAAGCTGACCCTTTGAGACCTGACATGGGAGCCAGGAGGAGCCAACCAAAGGTTGGCGACGAGTGGTGTATCAATTATGATTCCCATGTTAGGACATCTCTATTTCATTGACACAATCTATTGTTACTTCAGTGACGCAGGTGAGGACCCTTTCAGCCGACTTTTTGAAACTGACACGAGTGGTGTATTAATAATGACTCCGGCGTCAGGACATCCCTATATTTAATTCACACATTGGATCGCAGTTGAGGGTCTGAGACATGGTACAACTACCGTAGCGAAGCACGGGTTCTTGCTAGTCAAGAGAGAAATGTATATAGCTCACCCAGGATCGCAATATACAAAGTGCTATCCTACGGGCATCACCGATACCAGGGCAGGGGTTCCTTGAATATAATTATCCATGAAATTGCTTTGAAAAGAGGAATATCAAGCCAGAGTTGAGCCAGAGAGAAAGACTCTTTTCATCTGTTTCTCCGTAGTTGGATTAACGTAAATCTCAATCTCTTTCTAAAAGAGTCTAAAAGAGATTTTACCCAATTGTTCGATCCTGAAGAGGCTACTTACCAAGGCGGTAGAATAGTTCTGTACTCGATCGCTTCCTCTGGAACGCGAAGGGACCCGGAGGGGCAGGGCAAGTAGACAGGGTATATTTGGAAAAGTAAAAATAAATGATGTTATGCTCGAGGACACGTGTATAGGCCTATTGACTGAGGGAATTGCCATCAATTCTTTCCAGTGTGGCATCTAATATTTGCAACGTCGCGACTGCACACTCACGAATATCATTGTTCCCCTCACTGGGTCAGATCGGTCAATGTTTTGAAAAGCATGAGAGAGGTTTGGACATGCCTCCACAGTGTGCGTACACTGATATCTTCTCGCGGCACTATTGCTACCACTGCCTGCACCGTTGATTCATGCCCAACGAGTGCTCACAGCAATTGACACGTAGACAACCGTATATAGGGGTTGAATGATTGAAGCCCATTGAGGACATTATCCAGGGCTTTCATGGCCACCACACCCTCCGTGCCATCTCGCCATCTCGCCATGCAGGCAAGCAGGTCAATTACAGAAAGAGTGAGACTGAGCGGACGACTATAGGGGTATTCACTGGATGACATTGAAAAACTTTGGAAAGGATGGGAGACGTACTACCAGAGAGTCGCAAGCAAGTCGTATAGGCGCATGTTGAGCACAGCGGTAGCAGTGGACTCGTGGGATGCCAAGCTCTCCAGCATCGCGAAAATGAGCTTATATTGGTTGGTAGTGCAAGATTGCAGAAGTTTCTCCACGGGGTTTAGTATGTTTGCCTCCACTATGGCTACTGCAGTGGACTTATGGAGTGCTAGGTGGGATAATATCTGAAATATCACTGGATAGTGCCTTTTTGAGGTATTCGGAGCTTCGAGCATGTACGCAATGCGGGCGAGCAGCCTTGCCTCCACTATGGCTACTGAAGTGGATTCATGGAGCACTAGGTGGGATAATATCTGAAATATCACTGGATAGTGCCTTTCTGAGGTATTCGGAGCTTCGAGGATGTCCGCAATATGGGCGAGCAGCCTTGCCTCCACAGATATACCAGTTGTCACCGGCGGGAACTTGAGATGGGGAACACGCGATAGTAACCATAATGCCCCATCAATGACGTGCGGCACATCACTGTCGCTAATCACAAATATAAGAGATGTGGCAGTGAACACACTGGTGATATCTCACCAAACTAGAGCCACAAGTGAACTGCAGTTAGCCTCAACGGTGGCTTGACACGGGACCTCCAGCAATTCTGTGATCATGAGATCGACACGGTGACTACCGTTGACATTTTCACTGAATGAGTTTGTTAACCTCTGAGGAAAATTGTAAGTTAATGGAGAAGTACCGGCATAGAGTCTCAAGCAGGTCGAGGGGGAGCATGCGGACGACGGCCATTGCAGTGGACTTGTGGGATGCCAAGTTCTCCAGCATCGGGAAAATGTACTGGTATAGATTGGCGGGCCGAGATCTCAGAAGTTTCTCCGCAGAGTTTAGTATATTTGCCTCCACTATGGCCACTGCAGTGGACTCATGGAGCACTAGGTGGGATAATATCTGAAATATCACTGGATAGTGCCCTTCTGAGGTATTCGGAGCTTCGAGCATGTCCGCAATGCGGGTGAGCAGCCTTGCCTCCACAGATACTCCAGTTGTGACTGGCGGGAACTTGATATGGGGAGCGCGAGATAGTAGCGACAATGCTCCACCAACAGCCTGCAGTATATGACTGTCACTGACAGCAAAGATGAGAGATGCAGCAGCGAACACACTGGGGATATCTCACCACACGAGAGCTACAAGTGAGCTGCAGGTGGCCTCAGCGATGGCTTTACGCGGGGAACCCAGTAATTTTGTGGTCACCAGAACCTCTAACCGGCTCGCAAGTACGTCAATCGGTGTGGTATCCTCAAAACTTTTACTAGATGACTTTGTAAACTTCTGAGAACATGTACAAATCAATGGAGACATACTGCCAGAGAGACCCAAGCAGGTCGAAGGGGATCGTGTGGACCACGGCCATTGCAGTGGATTCATGAGACGCTAAGTTCTCCAGTAATGGGAAAATGTGCTTGTATAGGCGGATGGGGCGAGATCTCAGAAGTTTCTCCACGGAGTTAAGTGCATTTGCCTCCACAACAGTTACTGCAGTGGGCTCATGGAGCGCCAGGGTCGATACTATCTGGAATATCCGCGAATAGCGCCATTCTGTGGTGGACGAATCATTGATCATGTTGACAATGTGGTCCAGCAGCTTTGCCTCCACGGATGCTCCAGATGTGACCGGCAGAAATTTAATAGGGGAAACTTCAGATAGTACATAGAGCACTCCATCAACGACCTGTGGTGGATGACTGTCTCTGATAGCAAAGATGAGAGTGTTGTAGTGAACAGTATAGGTGATAGCTCACTGCAAGAGATCCACAAGCGAACTGCGGGTTGCCGCAGCGGTGCCTTCACGCTGCGCCAAGGCCACGAGTATCATCAGTACCGCATCCATTGTTGCCGGTACTTCAAATAGTTTGAGGATATCATGAAACATATTTGACTGTATCGTCAATGCTTCAGGCTCAGAATGTGTTCTCTGGAGAATCTCCTTCAGAATGGCACTTTTCGTCGACGCCGAGACATATTCGCATCTGGATAACAAATCAACTCGGAATGTCCGATGTCTTGATGGATGAACATACAATAGGTAGCTTCCATAGATCTCTGCATCCTCTCCAGAGAGTGGAATAGCGTCAATACTTTGATGAACTCCAGTGCTTGTCGATCATACATGAACTTCATGAGCGGCTTCACCGCCGCATGGATGTTGATGGTCGGGCCACGAAGGTTAGGATTTCTGTCTGACCACCAGCTGCGTAGACTTTCGAGCGTACGCTGGCGAGCCAGTGGCGGCATAGGGGGAAGTGGAAAGGTGTGGTGATACAGCTTTGTACAGAGCTGTACCGCACAGTATTCTCTCGGTGATTGGGGGGGGATCCTAGTTTGGGACGTAAGCGCTGGCGGCGAGAAATGGGTTGATGTACCCACGCACTCTGGGAACATATCACGAACAGGAAAATAAGGGCGAGGGGTGACCTGAGGCAAAAGAAAACATCAAAGTGTGGCTTTCAACAGTTACGTGCCTCAATACTCTAAACCAATATTAAATTATTTAATGATGGTGCGTTGAAATCCCGGAATGACGGAGAGCTTCCGGAATGGTGGGTAATAAGCCGGCGGGAGATGGACAGCGGCATAGACAGCGTGGAAACTCAGCGCGGACACGCCCCTGCTTCTGGTCCTCGGCGGAATCCGAGTGCTAATAGCGTAAGCGCAGATCCTGAGGGAGATGACTGCGACTGCGTCCTGTTGGTGTATACCGCGTCAGAAATATAAGAAGCATTTTGTAGGAATGATAATTACAATTATTCATGAGCCCTTCTGACGCAATCAAGATTCTGAGCTGCCATAGAAGGTTCAAGTGTGGGCACCAGAAGAAAAGAATTCGCAGAAAGAGTTGCGAAAGAGAACACTCAGAGAAAATTTGAGCTTGCTTCATTGCCGAGGAGCAGACCTGCCATAGAATCAAAGAGCTCCGCAGGAGCAGAAAATTTTGTGGCCCGAATACTTGCCGAATTCAAGAAGAATTAATATTAAGGCGAAAAAGAGGCGTTCATAGTGAACAAGAGGGGTTGGAGAGCCGAAGGACAGGTGAGACTCAGTATTTCAGTGAGAAGGCAGTTCCGAGTCAATGGTGACCGAAATAGCACGTCGAACAAGTGTGGAAGGCTTTGGGAAGGCTCCAAAGATTGTAGATTGGATAAAGGCGGTGCGCGTCACACGTTACTAACGTGTGACGCGCACCGCCTTTATCCAATCTACACAGTTACCGACGTGACTCGCAACTACCACAACGCCCTGGTGCAGCTTTTCGTGCTCTTAGAGCCTCGCAGATTTTTTATTTCTTGTGAAGGTTGCATCACGATATGAATGTATTGCGCCAGAGACGACGCTCGTACATCGCTGTATTCCCGGCTCAACACATAGCTCTTCAACTTTTGCTGCAGGAGTGTTTTTTACAGCGCTCATGACACGACGAGATACACAATCCGAGTAATGTACGCCTACTTTCTTGCTGTGTCTCCTCAACTCGTACCTTTTCTCCCTCCCTTTCGATGCTGACCTCATCCCTTATATATATTCCCGCCGCTCCACCCATGAAACCACGGCGCCCCTCCGCCTTCCGCTTATTCCTTTACACCCCACTACGCCATCCTGTAAACCCTCTGCTTCTCTATGGTCTTCCTCTTACCCCCATCCTTCCTCGCCCTTTCCAATCCTCCCTCAATCATCCTTGGCTCCCGTATCCTCCCATCCGCCTCCTTCTGCCCAAATCCTCCTCGCGCCTATGTAGCTCCACGGCCAAATTAACGTCCGCATACCGACCGGACCCGCCCGCCTCTTTCGGCCAGAAGCGAGCGCCAAGTGCGAGTGAGTCTCGACGCGCCGCCTCGCCCCGATTCCGAGACTGATTCGTCTCGTGTCACAGTGTGCTCGGTATCGCCGTGCTTGTGCGCGCAGGCACTAGCGCAGGTCCTACTCACTGACAACGTCGTCGCCTCGAACGCGATGCCACCCCCCGCGGATGAATGTCACGGCGAGGAGCATCACATCCGGGAACATCACATCCCCGAATCGTATCTATATAAGAAAGGATGTCTTCCTGTGGGTGCGAGACAAGACAAGACAAACGTCAGATAACTTGATTGGCCGCTGGGGCACTGCATGATGCCAGTGGCTCCACGGTTCTACTGAAATCTGCTCAGATGTTGACTTTTGGGCTCATAGTCCATCACTGTGGTTATCTATCGATAGGTACTGCACCCGGGCTGATGGATGATCCCATTCTTGATCCACATGATCCTGACACCGCGTGCCGGCGGTTTCCGCATTTCTTAGAAAAACCCGTTAAATTATACCTGTGTAACTCTTCGGGGACATTGGATTTTGATAAAAATCAGATCTATGAATAGCCTCAAACCAGGTTCATGTTATAATTGTTTTTTTCCTGCATGCTTTCCAGCCAAAAGGATGAAATGTAAAAATCTCCCGCATAAGGCGCATCAGAAATTTTCAAAACCCAATGATATCCTGCAGTCCACAAAGCCAATAGAGAGTGGGAGAAACATAAGATTTGGAATAATTTCAAAACACGGCTCAAACGAGGTCAATTTATGTAATGTGAGAGAACGGTAGACCGGGAATATAAAGTCTTATAGCTAGATTTTATAGTGGGACACTGGGAGCCTTGGAGAATTCATGGAAAATGCCAATGCCCCAGCCTTTGATACACTGTGCCCGTATCACGGCCCAGGTCACTAAATATAAGTAGTGATTGAATAGAGAATTGATCTCGAGCGCAACCGTGAATAAGGAACCGTGATTATGGGAGTCCGTTACACCCAGTACTACATAGTAAAAATAAGCCAGTGCAGAGCATGCACGTTTGCTGGAGAGGTGCACATTATGTCCCCGTGTTGACATTCCGCTCCGGCTACATTAACCGTGACATGCGCGAATGTCCAGCGGCCGATGGTGTCAATTCTGGCTGCGATGCGGGTTTGGAGTGAAGCTGCATAATAATTCAGCCTACTCAGACCGCCGCATATGGTGTTTCTTCGAGTCAGGGTGCAGCCAGAGACTCGCGTGACACTGGTGCAGTTCTGGGGCTTGAAATTAGACTCTGTAGCTGTCAGCATTGCTTATTCTATACTACTCAATGGAGCAGCGCACTATCAATACAACTTTTTGACTTTGATTAAAAAAATATAGCAAACCTGCCGACTCGTAGAAAGGCAGAGTGCGCAGCACTATTTTGTCTTCTTCTGGTTTTTAAAAAAACCTCGGTGGTTCAGAATTTGGTGTCGGGCAGCGGCTGGGATTGAGAGGATCTGAATTCTGCAAAGAAAACCAGAGAGACTGAAATCCGACTCACAGAAAACATTTTTAAACATCTTAAAAATTTCTTGATTCAGGTCACAAATAATATAATACTCACGGGTTCCGGTGCTTATATGCTGTACAAGAGGCTCCAGAAGACAGTTAGATGGTGATATAAATTTCTCCAGATGGTGTCCGCAGATGAGGTGAAAAGAAAACGATGTCGTGGACGCGTCGCGCAATAACGGCAGCACGTGAGCTGATTTGTGAATATCTTGAAACCCATTGGCTGACGATAGGACGTTAACTCCGAAAGCGACAGGTCTTGAAAGCGCTGATCATCAGCGGAACAGCGGCTTTGATAGTGCAATCAAGACTTCGGGCTGCTTTTTGGGGCGGAACGGCGACGTGTGGGCTCGATTTTAGTATTTATATAGGCTCCAGATATCTAAGTAAATCTCTCTCCCTTTTCTTCTTTTTTCCTCCTTTTTTCAACTTGAAAAAACGCGTTTTTTTCCCAGAACCACAGACATAGTCCATGAGCCGACTTTTGCGTCGCTCCACGGTCCTCTAATTATAGCGGACACTGCATGATGTCAGTGGCTCCACGGTCTGAAATCTGCTGAGATGTTGACTTTTGCGCAGTCGCTCCACCTGACTGTTGAAGTTCTATTTATAGCTGTTCATTTGGTACGTCCAGCGCTTTCTGGCCTTTCCCCCCACCATGGACACCAAATTTCGGCCACTACTACCAAAGCCTCTTTCCCAGGCGAGGCCAGAGCCGTTCTTAATCAGCACAGCCTCAAACCAGTATGCATCAAGCCATCAGGAGACCACGGGTACAAGCTCTGCTCATGCATTGAGTGCCAAGGCATACGGCCGGGTTCGTGCATTATTAAAGATTATTGAGTTCATTTTTACCTATTATTTAACAGCTTCAGAGCGAATTTGAGCGACGCTCACTAGGTCAAAAGAAGCGAAGACAGAGAGAGTCAAAGGAGAATCAGAGCAACGTGAGTTTGTTTTGTCCATCTCAGCCCAATCTGTTAACACGATTTCAGCCCAAAGGTTCTAAGCAGATGAATCCTTACCGTTCTGCTGCCCAACGGGCCCGGCATCAACGCGAGCTTGCCGCTAACATCGAAGATTTATTACAGACCCGTGGGGGCGAAAATATTCGATCTCGAGCTCAAATATTACTATTACGAAAGAAAGTTGAAGAAGGAGAGAGGCGTTTGGAGTCAAACCCTGATTGTGGTATGTACGCATGCCATCTTTCATTATTTGATTCACCGTTCTGTCGGCAGATCCTACACAAGCTTTGGATCGAGCACTTGTTCATGAATATGATGTGAATGAGCCCCGACGTCAGGATAGATATCGGGAGAGTTATAGAAGTCGGATGCTTAGATATGTTGCTGAGCGTCACCACGCAAGTTAGGTATGCATTGTGGACTTCTGAATAAATTCTGGTTGAACAATGATACAGAGCAAAGTAGAACTGTTCTAAGGGGAAAGTGTTATCATACATGAGGCCGCGAGGAGCCAACCAGAGGTTGGCGACGAGAGGCATCTTTTGTTCTGCCAGTGGCTGCGAATCCTGTCCAGAGTTTGATGCCTTTTAACTCCGTAGCGAAGCACGGGTAACTGCTAGTAGATCTTAAATGGCTCCTGTTGTACCCCCACACCGCCAACTTCCCTCCCTGCTCGTCCATCACCGACGATGACAGCGTACCAACCACGCCAGGCGTACCCATCCTGCTCACCGCCGCGGACGACATCATCTTCGCAGCCACCACCATGACGCCCGCGCTACGTCGCAGCTCCACAACGTCCCTGGATCCTGGGTGTACTTGCTGATGCCGTCTGACACAGCGCGGGGCTTCTGGATGGGGACGGCGATGGCGGAAGCAGGACGAGGAGGCTTCATACCACTACGACGAGCCCAGTCTAGCGCAACGCCGTGCCCAGCGCGATGTCCGCAGGCTTGATCTTCGCGCTATCTGAGTCGTGCCGGCGCGGGAACGTGTCGCGCAGCGTGTCTTGCGCCGGTAGGACTTGATCATGAGCCTCGATCGCGACGCTAACGCCTCGAGAGATGAAGGCGAGGCCGGGGAGCGCGGGGACGGTGCCGTGATAACCCTGACCCTATTTCGCCCCCGCCTCGGGCGCGCCCACCTTCCACAACTGACGTCCTAGCGCTACGGGAGCTGATACATCACGAAGAGGCGATGCGGCGCGAAGTCCATTCACGGCGTCCAGCCCACCACGATCTTCCATCGCGACGGGTCTGCTTTACGCGATGACAACGCGTCGTTACCTGCGCGCGACTGCAATCTCGACCGAAGCGCGTCCGACAACAGCAACCCTGTACCCTCCCGCGATGCCATCCTTCCCCCACACCGCTCCCGCAGGCGCAGTGGCGAAGCTTCCGCGTACACCATGCTCGACTGGATGCTCCTGCGACAAGTCACGAATGGGGTGGAAATGGGGGATAACCGGATATCTTCGCGGAGAAGGTACGCATTTTGCTGATCGTGCCGTGGACGTCACGCTTATTCCTCAGCTCGCCCTGGTTTTGCTGAGACCCCAATGCAGTTGTGTCAGTACCTGCGCGCGCTCGTACCAGCCCATCGAAAGGCACTCACACGCCTCTACCTGTCTTGCCACACACTCGGAATCGAGCTTCTTCGATACGATGAGCGTTATCGTGTACGGACTCCCCAGGAATGGAGATTGTGCCGATTCTGCGGACGAGCCGTTGAGAGCGAAGGCCATGCCTTTATTAGCTGCCAAGGAAACTCAGACCTCGTTCACCTCCGTGCTTCCTTCTTGCGGGATGTGATTGAACTGATGCCTAATTTCCCTCGCCAGGCGGTCTCAGCAGATGCTTTCCTCCATAAATTGGTGCTGTGCAGCAATTTCGACGTTACTAAACATCTCGCCAAACATACCTTCGAGGTTTTTAAACTTTATGCCACACATGATGTTTTAAAACCTGCAGAGTACTTGTTTCATACGCTGCAATAATAACACCCGTCTCTTATCGTGCTCAATGTCCGAGGCCTAACTGCCCTGGGGACTCTCTCGGACCTTCTTCTGACAGTTTCAAGTTTATTTTTTCCTTGTCTTCAGAATAGGATTTCCGAAATGGTAGCTGAGGTGATCAACCGGCGGAAGATTGAGGGTACCCATAGCATATATTCGGACGCAATGTATGTAGTACGGACACCGGCTGTTTCCTGATGGGACCGCATTGGAATATACCTACCTACCTACCTACCACAGGCTAGGAGATGTCAATGACCTAGGGTATTTACCCCTTGGGTGATGCGTCGCCCCATGAGTCACCTCCAATTGCCGAGATTTTTGGTGGGGGATTAGGCATGGGGTTCCCCCCTCCTGATGCCAAAAAAATTAGTCAAGACACTCTTTCCCGCCGTCTCCGGCCCCTTCACTGAAAACCTGCAAAATCGAGGTGGGCAGGCTTTCTGGAAGAATTCACCAAATGTCTTGTGATCAGTCGATGCGCACGGTGGTCCTGACCGTAATGAAAAAGAAAACAAAAACAGGCCCGACACCAGTGTACTTCAGTCTGTACAAAAATGCATGTCCAAATTAGTATATTAATCAAAGGCTCCATAGGATTGTTTTTATGATGGCGTTGGGCGATGTTTTTGCATGGATAGGTCTGTGCAGTGGTCCTGACCACGATGCAAAATAAACAGCTCCGACGCCACTGTACTTCGGTTGCTACAATATTTTTACTGAAAGGTGCATTTCCAAAATTATCGAATAAATCAAAGCAGCCATAGGAACGTTTCTACGATGGCGTCGGCGATATTTTTACATGGGTAGGTGTGTGCGGTGGTCCTGATCACGATGAAGAAAATAAACAGCTCCAACGCCACTGTACTTCGGTCGCCAGAATATTTTTAATGAAAGGTGCATTTCCTAAATTATCAGATAAACCAAACCGCCATAGGAACATTTTTACGATGGCATCGGCCGATGTTTTTACATTGGGGGTGTGCACAGTGGTCCGGACTACGATGCAAAAATAAACAGGTCCGACGCTACTGCACTTCGGGCGCTATGAGTTCTTTATTGAAAGCGCACTGCCAATTGACTGGAAGCACTAAGGCCACTACTTTTCGGCGGTTTGAATTTTATTTAATCTCATATGGATAGTACACACCCAGGACAGAGTTCTTTCGACCTAGGTAAAATGGTGGGGAAAAAGTTTACATTTTTACAAGCCTTTTCAAATGTATCAAAAGATTCAGTTTTATTTTAAATGAAAATGTATAAAAATAGGGCAACTTTTCACGACGCTTTCAGCAACTAAGAAATTATTTACTTTTGTCCATAACAAAAGTAAATAATTTCTTAGTTGCTGAAAGCGTCGCGAAAAGTTGCCCTATTTTTATACATTTTTATTTAAAATAAAACTAAATCTTTTGATGCATTTGAAAGGCTTGTAAAAATGTAAACTTTTTCCCCACCATTTTACCTAGGTCAAAAGAACTCTGTCCTGGGTGTGGTATACCGTTTCCATCCAATATTTGGTTAGTATTGGCAAAGGTACCACACCACTATGGTGACACAGCCGATGTCAGAAACAGGGATTGATAAAAGCGTGGGGGTGGGGGAAGAAAGACATGGATTAGCTCCTAGCGGCATTGTGCCCTTTAATAGCTGTCTGTTTGATCCGGGGCATCCGAAATTTTAACAAGTCTGCCGTCTGTGATCCCAAATCATTAGCATGCGACAAAACTGTAGTGTCTTAAAATACATTGAAGGCACCTAGAGAATCAGAAGATGAAGAAGGCCTTGAAAATACATCGTGTATAATGAAGTGAGCCTCCATCTGCTTCCTGGATGTTGTCTAGCGTTATTCCGCCCAAAATTTGGAGTCTCCTTGTTAACTAGTATAAGTGGGGTTTTTCAATTGGTAACATATCTTGTAGCCTTCACAATCTTGTATCCGTTTTGGATTCTGCATCTTTCTCTCTACCAACTTGACCTCTATAACTCACCTCCATTGTGCTAAAGACCCCTCCAAAAATCAAACATTCCTGACTTAAGTGCCCAAATGGCCCTTAAACCACCTGGCATTGTGATTAAAAAACAACCTCGCTCCCGTCGGCTACGGTCCTGGGTGATGTCCTAGGATCATTCTCAACATCAAATACATCCCCTCCTCAAATTCTACCTCAAGCGCCTGATTATTGGCTACTCCACTAATAATCTTTGACAGACTTCCAAAACCTGAAATTTCATGATTCCCGCTCATGTAGCGTCCTTAAAAAAATACATACACACCTGTGCTCTCTATAGGAGGGAACCCTATAGAATGCACACGACGGCGAGCATTAAAATTACGAGTACTTATGTAATAAGTCTCGTCTCTTTCAGAATGCTCGATCAGCAAAATCATCGATTTTTTCCTGTGTTATGCTCGAAACGTTGAGGGACTTTTTAAGGGCTGTGCTATTGAAATTAGTTGCTAAGCTTAATTTCCATTCAAAAATTCCTATTGAAAATAGTGGCTGTGTCATTGTTCATGTTATTTTGAGATCATTGATGGATTTTTCACCGAGTCATCTTCTCCAAAAAAACTTTTTGTCTACCGGTTAATCGGGTAACTGGATGTCCGAGATCTATCTACGTCTTAATCTAATTTATGGATCATCACACCGGACCCCGGTCAGTTGCTTCGGCTTGGTAGATGAGCCGTCAATATGCTTGCGCCCTCATAGCTGTACTCTTTTGGAGTACACGGCCTCGTACTACGCGCCCTTGATTATCTCGTTGTACGCCCTCAGCACACCCTCCCCCTCGTCCTCCAGACCTGTGGACCACTCGGCTTTAGCAGCACGCACCTGCGGCATGCACACACCGGCCGCTGCGCAGTGCGCACGGCTATCGCGTTTGAGATTGTGGCCGACACAGACATATGGAGTACGCAATCGCAGGCATGCTCATCAAGGTCGCTGTCTTCTCCTTGGAGGCTAGCACAAGCCTGAGCGACATGACGCAGCAGAAGCAGCGCGGGAAAGCACGGTCATCACGCGGGGAGCGCACGCTCAAGGAGAGAAGGCTCGCACGGAGATCGACGGGGCACAGCGCGGGGAGAACACGGTTATTACGCAGCAGCTCAGAGAGAACGAGGCCATCTCTGCACGTGCGGAGGTCAATGGGGCGCGTATTTTCATGCCGTCTGACGTCTTCGGTCAGCACACATTGGGCTCGCTCAACTAAGGCGGCCGCTCTGCGCATGTACACAGTGTAGTTTTTGTAATTGTCAATTAATATTTTTTGGGGCCTTGCAGAATAATCCGATTTTCCTTTCATTTTTTCCCGCAAAATCTCGCCCCTGGTATCCTCCAGGACATGTAAATGCATACCTCATGCACGTACCTGCCAAAGCACTAAGAGTAAACGGAATGCTAGCAAGTTGCAGGGCAGTGTAATTATGATGAGAGTCACATTCCGGAACGATAGAAGAAAGTTTCTGCCTCGGAATGTAAATTCGTCCAGTCCATCTGCTCGGGGGAATGGTGATTCAAACTCCGCTTGAAACGGTTTGTTTACACCAACTTTGCGCCGGTGAGCAGCGCCTAAAAGCGCCATCGCGCCTTGAACGCGCTATCAAAATTGGTCGGAGATCATCTGAACCGAGAGATTCATGCTTAAACACATTCTCACCCGTTGCTTGGGATAGGTGCCGATTTCTTTGGGTGGGTAATTCCCGTGACTTTCATTGTAGTTCCCTCACATATGTGTGCGTAAGAACTGCCAGTGTATATAAACTGAGTACCCATCCAGCTAACATTTCGTCTTGAATGCATTTGTCCGATCCAACCCTGAGTCACTAGAAGAAGCAAAAAATTGAAACTCAGACAGAATAACAGTGCTTGCCTTCGGTCCGTACTTTTTCATGTGTCTGTATGTGATTTTATAGTCGCCGTAGAGCCTGGACGAACGGGTCCGAAAGTAGTTTTCAATTTTCAATTGATCGCAAAGTGCAAACTTAGATAAGTACGAGTTCTGCCGGGCAACGCCACGGCCCTACTACCCAAGTTCCAAAGCAAAGTATTGTATACCCAAAATGACGTTGAAAAAGTAATTAGGGGCCGAGCACGGGGGCTTCGCACAACTGTGTAGGCTCCGAATTCGAAGCCGCCTGAATGGCACCGAGGAGACGACCAACAGTCGCGAGCGTGATGCGAGTAGTTGGCTTTTTCCAACCCTCAGCAATGGGCAGGCGCTCTTCTCTGAAGAAAATGTTGACGAACCTAAGATGTGGTCAGATACGATTTATCTACGTTGAAGCAGATACGAACTTCTTTGGAGCGATGCCAGTAACTGGATCACCCATGACGCTGAGGTAGAATGCAGAGGCACCGCTGCGACCCTGGATCTCTTTGGGCGTGTTGGTAATGTTGGGATTCGTCGCAAGTGAGATCGCCAGCCGGTCGTGTTGAACCTGACCGGCGGAGGTGATGTTGTAATAGTCAACGGTGGGATTAGAGTTGGCTAAAGTGCTGAAGATTGTCTCATTGAAACGCAGATTATCTCCGAGTGCGAAATCCTCGCGTGACAAAGACGCGTCGCTCTCGAGAAGATTGTGGCTACAGAGTATTCGTAATTCAGTATCATCAATTCGTATGGGACTTACAGCTTCAGTGCATCCAAATTCAACGTCGTGGGCTCGGGACCGGACAAGAGACCGAGCTTCGCGGCGGAGAGAATTAGCTCCGGCGCCATGTTGAAGCCTTCTATGCACAGAACATGTCAGTCCAGAACAAAGACGTGCAGAGGTGTTACCCACCGCTGGCTGCCTTCAATATCATGGGAATAGAAATCTTTTTGCCATCCCTCGGAAGGTAGCCATGATTAGCTAGTCTGTCAAATTCGAGCGTTATGATTATCGACCGGTGAAAGGGAGCACATTTCACCCACGTGTTTAGTCCAGGGCAAGGGGAACGAACGTCGGTGGCGTTAGGAGCAATCCATTTGTGGTCGTTGTTCGAGTACCACGGAGTCGCACTGGTGGAAGCAATAGCGGCCAAAATGAGAGATGCAGCGAGAAGATACATATGAAGACCGGCGTTTCTGGGTAAAAATTTCGGTGGATTTATATAGAGGTGTGCCGTCTAAATTTAACACACTGCTGAAGTTCGCAGGCATCCGCAGCACCCTTCGGCGTGCACGGGATCTCCTCTACACCGGTGAATAAGCAGTAGCAATATCCCAAAGGAGGTGAAGTGTATTGACGGCATAATACATCGGTACCAAAAGATCGGCCGCGAATGAACAGCTTCAATGCCAAATGGGACACATTCCTCCGAAACGGCAACAGCTTTTCAGGCAGTTTCAGGCATTCTGGTGGTGAATGCGGTGCTTTAATCGGAAAATCAGGCTCTCGGCTTTGCCAAGATGGAAGTCGCAAGAATGGACAAGGTTGACAAATTCAAAATCAAGAAACTCTTTGCCAACGGGAGTGGGAGCGGCAACCGACTACCGAAAACTCCGTAAAATAGCTGTAGATCAAAGCGGTGCGATGGATGCATGGGGATATATCGTGAGAAAAACTGTTTCGTCGAATTAAATTAGATAATTCAGCGAGGCAAAAGGCATTTTTATTCATAAATACCTCGCTGATTTGCGTAGAGAGCAGCGTAAATATATATCTCACATCAAAACATTACCCTGCACCGGAAGCACGCTCTCATGGTCGGGATCACCACCGCTGGTGCTCCCAGCCTCTTGCCCTCCTTTTCGCGCATCACTCGCGTGGGGCATCGAAACCTTGTTGGCTGCGATTGCGTTCAGAAGTTGCAGTCCCTGTCGAGCCGCGCGACTGCTTCATTAGGGAATCTTGCTAGCGCAGCCGCATGTTGATTCCATCAGAAGCTTTGATGGCCGTTTCTTCCTCCCGCCGCGTCCTGGGTCCAACTCCAATTCCTACGCCCAGTCTAACTCCGATTCACCGCCGTCCAACGCTAGCGCCGTGAGCCTCAACGAGGGGTACTACCCGTACGCCAACACCGCACCACGTACAGCAACACCTCCCGTGGCGCAGGCACGAATGAGCGCAACCGTACGTTAGGGCTGGTGGCTTGTCCTGGAGCATTGTGAGTGGTTTATCTTCTGTTCCATCTCTTCCCCCCTTTTCTTGCCCTTCACTAACCATTCCTTTCGCTCTTTATTTCGTTCTCAGTTTTTCTTTCATTTCATTTCGTTCCTCCACCACTCAGTGCACCTCGTCGACGGCGCAGGAGGATGCTGCGCACGGGGGTTGCCGCTCACCTGCCCTCCCTCAACCTTGAACGCGCTCATGTCCGCCCACGACAAGCCCGTCAGATTTTTGCGCTACAGGCTGAGTACATGATGAAGGGGTACCGACGCCGCTCACCCGCCCCGCCCTACTCGATCTTCCGCTACACCCTTCCCTTGACGTCTACATCCCTCCCGTTATCGCACGACGCTGCTCGTGGGCGAGTGTCGCCACTGGCCCGTGCGCATCCACCACCGTCTCCCGCGACGCGCGCTGCACCCGCCGCCGCCACGCGAATGCGTGGTGAGATCGTCTCCTCCTCTCCATGTTGCCACGCCGCTCCTCCTCGTACCACCGAGACGCCATCGCGAACACCCGACCCCGCAGCGAGCACTGAAAGTGGCGAGGATGCCGGATGCGCCATGCGCACTTGTTTGGAGGCGGCCTGGAGTGAGTGGTACGCGATGACGCGGCGATGAGAACCTCACGACGACGCAGGGTGGGTGAACGTCGCGCATGGATACAAGCGTCCAGCGCGGGGTGGGTGTGACTGGTTGTGAAGAAGGACGTGCGTGCAATTGCGCTGTGGATGTCGGGCTCATTCTTCCTCGACAGATCGCCCTGGCTCCTCGCGATGTACGGATCCGAAATTGCTTCGCTACCCCCACCGCCTTAACCGCCACGCTCTCCACCGCAGACACCGCCATTAGTGCGCTGCCATCACCCTGACGCCCGCATTGTGCGCACTTTATCCCGCACCCTCGCACTATTGGGAGATCCTTCCCAGCTGCTCCCTTCCATCCTGCTCGTGCCTGATACAGAGGCTTTTTGCCCGCGTTCTGATATTAAGCGGCACGTCCTGGGTGGGGACACCGACGGAGGAAGCAGGGCATTGAGAAACGATTGTGAATGGGCGCCTCACATCACGACGACGACCCCCATCTTCCGCGACGCTGCGACCTCCACCGGCCCCGGATCTTTGCGCTGAGGAATGAAGAACGAGAGGAGATACGACCTCCACCGCAAATACCATTGCGCGCCCAGCATACCTGTACATCCATCGCACCGCTCGTGACAATGCTCATCGCTCCCTGCCGTCCCGCTGCCCCGAACGCGCCGGCTTCCGGCAACAAACCTGCCACGGTCTTCCCCGCGCCTCATTCATTTGGGGCTCGGCCATCCGCCGCGGCGCGATCGCGCTGCTGGTGGAGGGCGAGCGGCGTTGTCCCCGGGCGCTCTAGACGAGAAACGCTAGGATTTAGCCTCGGACGCCGTTCATGACGGCGCGACTCGGGCAAGGAAGGGGTTGGTGCGTGCGTGCATCCGAACGTGGGAGGCAACGTCGACATGTCGCGAATGGGTCCATGGGACTGGATGGAGAAATGAGCGGATGTCGTGCGGGGACTAAGTACGCTTCTTCTTGATCACGCCGCGGAGGTGGGGCTTCTTCCTGGACAGATCTGGCGAGGAGGGGCCAGAATAAAGTGCTCACGAGTCACGCCACGACCTCGATTTCCCGCCGTTATCTTACGCCTTGGGTATGATACAGCCCTTGAATGTATTATAATATTTGTGCGCATCTTCTCGTCTAGAATCAAGAAACTGAAGGACAGGAACTTGCGATTATATTCTATAGAAGAACGTCGGCGGTTTCTCTGGGAGAGGTTTTCCAGAGGAAGGTGTTTTAAATTCCCACCACCGGTGCGCTTTTAGACGGAGTATAAACGAAGTGCTTGCTGTGCTCAGGCTTCGCAGAATTTTTGTGTAGGAATTGACTTTGAGGAACACCGGTGAAATAATATTTAAATCACCAAAAAAAAAAAAAAAAACAGCGCAATTGATAGGGAGGCCGTTTTCATCCCGCAGATGTCGATTTAAATAGGAGACAACACTCCTTGGACGTTACCTATCCTATCCCATACGTTGTAGATTTTTTCAAGGCATAGTGCGAGTGCGGTGAACCTGCCGAAAAGAGTTGAACCTCATCTGATCCCATCAAAGAAATGGTCCGCCTCGTTTCACTCCCAGAAGCGGCATCTTCAAGAATGTGTATAGCTCACAAATTGATGGTAGAATATTCTGGGCGAGCAGAGCGTCGTATACAAGGTGCTATCGTAATTACAACATTTGATATTCCCAATTTGGGGAGTTTCTCTGAAAAACCGAATTCCTCTTATCCTTGAAATTGATTTGGAAACAGAAACATCAAGCCAGAGTTGAGCCAACGAGATTTTTTTTTTCTGACTCTTTCTCTCTGGCTGCATTAACGTAAATCTCTTTCTGAAAGCGGTTTTATCCAGTTGTTGGATAATGATGAGGTTACTTACCAAGGCGGTAGAGTAGTCCTGTACTCAATCACTCCTCTGAAGGCGAAGGGACCCGGAGGGGCGGGGCAAGTAGACAGGGTATATTTGGCAAAGAAAAAATAGACGATACGGTTATGCTCGAGGACGCGTGTACGGGCCTATTGACTGAGGGAATTACCATCAATTCTTTCCAGTATGGCATCTAATATTTGCAACGTCGCGACTGCACACTCGCGAACATCATCGTCCCATTCGCTGGGTCAAATGGTCAATGTTCTGGAAAGGACGAGAGAGGTCTGGATATACCTCAACAGTGCCAGTGCCTTGATATCCTCTCGCGGCACTGCTGTAATCACCGCCTGCACCGTTGACTCATGCCTAACGAGTTCCCGCAGCAATTCACACGTAGATAACCGTACCGAATCATCAATCGAATGAAGCCCATTGAGGACATCATTCAGCAGTTTCGTGATCACCAGGCCTTCGGCGCCTTCCCGCCATCTCGCGAAGCAGGCAAGCAGCTTAATTACACGAGTGGACGGAAAAATCTCGTGGAAGTCTTCACTAGATGATTTTTAAAACCTCTGGAAATATAGACAAATGAGGGAGACTTACCGCCATAGAGTCACGAGTAGGTCGTACAGGTGCATGTCAAGCACGGCGGTCGCAGTGGACTTGCGAGACACCAAGCTCTCCAGCATCGGGAAAATGTACTTGTATAGGTCGGTGGAGCGACATCTGAGATGGTTCTCCATTGAGTTGAGTATGTTTGCTTCCACTATGGCGACTGCGGTGGACTCATGGAACGTTAGGTGGGATAATATCTGAAATATCACCGGATGCCGCAATTTTGGAGTATTTGGAGCTTCGAGCATGTCCGCAATGCGGGTGAGTAGCTGTGACTCGATGGATACTCCGGTTGTGACCAGCGGGAATTTGATATGGGGCGCGCAAGATAGTAGCCATAATGCTCCATCGACGACCTGTGGTATATCGCTGTCACTGACAACAAAGATGAGAGATGCAGCAGCGAACACCGGTGATATCTCACCACACGAGAGCCACAAGTGAACTGCAGGTTGCTTCAGCGGTGGCTTGACACGGGGCCTCCAGCAATTTTATCGTCACCAGCCGCTCCCACCATGTCGCAAGCGGGTCAATCGGTGCGGTAACGTCGGCACTTTCACTGGATGAGTTTGTTAACCTCTGAAGAAAATTGCAAGTTAATGGAGAAGTACCGCCATAGAGTCCCAAGCAAGTCGAGGGGGAGCATGCGGACGACGGCCATCGCAGTGGACTCGTGGAACGCCAAGTTCTCCAGCACCCGAAATATGTGCTGGTAAAGGTCGGTGGGGCAAGATCTCAGAAGTTTATGTACGGAGTTGAGTATGTTTGCCTCCACAAAGGCTACTGCTGTGGACTCGTAGAACACCAGGTTCGATATTATCCGGAGTATGTACAGCTGGTGGGATTCTGCAGTAGATGAATCTTCAAGCATATCCAAGATGCGGTCCAGCAGTTTGGCCTCGACGGATACTCCAGATGTGACCGGGGGGAATTTAATAGGGAAAACCCTAGATAGTACTGTTAGTACTCCCTCAACGGCGTGTGGCATATGGGTGTCACTAGTGGCACAGATGAGGGCCATGGGAGCAAAAACCAGGTGTTATTCACCACAAGAGTGCCACAAGTGAACCGCAAGTCGCTGCAGCAGTGGCATCACGCTCTGCCAACTCTCGGAGTATTGTTTGTACGGCCTCCCACATCCTCGTGTCCATTGCTATAGGGCCTTCAAGTAGCTTGAGCATATCATGGAATATATGTGTGTGCACCACCAATGCTTCAGGATCAGAATCTGATTTCTGGTAAATATCCTCCAGAATGGCACTCTTCGTCGACGCCGAGACATATTCGCATCTGATAACAAATCAACTCTGGGTGCCAGATGTCTCGATGGGTGAACATACGATAGGTAGCTTCCGTATATCTCCGCATCCTTCGCAGACAGTGGTATACCGTCAATAGTTCTGATGAACTCCAATACTTGTCGATTATATAGGAGCTTCATGAGCGGCTTTGCCGCCGTATGGAGGTTGATGGTTGGGCCACGAAGGTGAGGATTACTGTCCGACCACCAGCTACGGACGCTGCCGGACATTTGCTGGCGAGTCAGTGGCGGCATGGGGGGAAGTGGAAAGGTGTGGGGATACAGCTTTGTACAGGGCTGTACCTCATAGTGATTGAGAAGGGATCCTAATTTAGGACGTAAGCGCTGGCGGCGAGAAATGAGTTGATGCACCCACGCACTCTGAGAACATAGAGTCAAGAACAGGAAAATAAGGGCAAGGAGTGACCTGAGGCAAAAGAAAACATCAAAGTGTGGTGTTCAACAGTTACGTGCCTCAATACTCTAAACCAATATTAAATTATTTAACGATGGTGCGTTGAAATCCCGGAATGACGGAGAGCTTCCGGAATGGTGGGTAATCAGCCGGTGGGGGATGGACAGCGGCATAGACAGCGCGGAAACTCAGCGCGGACACTCCCCTGCTCCTGGTCCTCGGCGGAATCCGGGTTCTAATAGCGTAAGCGCAGATCCTGAGGGAGATGACTGCGACTGCGTCCTGTTGGTGTATACCACGTCAGAAATATAAGAAAATCGACAAATAAAGCAGTGTAGGAATGATAATTACAATTATTCATAAGCCATTCAGACACAATCAAGATTCTGAGCTCGAGCGCGTGCCATAGAATGTTAAAGTGTGGGCACCAGAAGAACAAAAGAATTCGCAGAAGAATTGCGAAAAAAAGAACACTCAGAGAGACAAATTGAACTTATTTCATCGCCGATGAGCAGACCCGCCATAGAATTAAAGAAGCCCCGCAGGAGCAGAAAATTTTGTGGCCCGAATACTTGCCGAATACAAGAAGAATTAATATTATTAAGGTAAAAAAAAAGCGTTCATGGCGAACAAGAGGGGTTGGAGAGCCGAATGACAGCTGAGACTCAGTATTTCAGTGAGAAGGAAGTTCGGAGTCAATGGTGACCGCAATAGCGTGTCGAACAAGTGTGGATTGGTTAAAGGCGGTGCGCGTCACACGTTACCGACGTGACTCGCAACTACCACAACGCTCTGGTGCACTTTTTCGTGGACCCCCTTGACTTCCTCTCTTGTCCATAGACATTGAACTGGAGTGGATCCCTAATTCTGCAGGCTGCTCTCCATAGTGCGACCTCTTCTCTTAGAGCCTCGCAGATTTTTTATTTCTTGTGAAGGCTACATCACGATATGAATGTATTGCGCCAGAGACGACGCTCGTACGTCGCTGCATTCCCGGCCCAACACATAGCTCTTCAACTTTTGCTGCAGGAGTGTTTTTTACAGCGCTCATGAAACGACGAGATACACAATCCGAGTAATGTACGCCTACTTTCTTGCTGTTTCTCTTCATCTCGTACCTTTTCTCCCTCCCTTTCGATGCTGACCTCATCCCTTATATATATTCCCGCCGCTCCACCCACCTTCCTTCATGAAACCACGGCGCCCCTCCGCCTTCCGCTTATTCCTTTACACCCCACTACGCCATCCTGTAATTGCTGTAAACACCCTCCGCTTCTCCATGGTCCTCCTCCCTTCTCGCCCTTTTCTCAGCCTCCCTCAATCATCCTTGGCTCCAGCATCCTCCCATCCGCCTCCTTTCGCCCAAATCCTCCTCGTTCCGCTCGCAGCTCACGTACCCCCCTTTTCAGCTCCACGATCCTCCAGCTGCCTGACGCCTACGTATACGCAGCTCCACGGCCAAATTAACGTCGTGATGCCGACTGGACTCTTTCGGCCGTAAGTAAGCGCCAACGCCAACGGCGAGTGAGTCTCCACGTCCCGCGCCTCGCCCCGATTCCGAGACTGATTCGTCTCGTGTCACAGTGTGCTCGGTATTGCCGTGCTCGCGCGCCCTGGCACTAGCGCAGGTCCTACTCACTGACAACGTCGTCGCCTCGACGCGATGCTACGCCCCCCGTGGATGAACGTGACGGCAGGGAACATCGGGAGGGGGACCACCACACCCACCGGCCCGACTTGGGTGGATCTTAGCCTGCTCCTACACCCCCCACACCCTCACACCTCCAACCTCGTTCCCTACCTGTCTACCACCGACGATGACAGCTTGCGCACCACTTGCAAGACATACCCGCACATCCTTGCGAAGATCCCGCGCAGCCCTCCCGTTGCCCCTCACCCGCGACGTACTCGCCCCGCTCACGCCGCTCCCTGCCACGGACGACACCATCTTCGCAGCCACCACCACGACGCCCGTACTACGTCGCAGCTCCACGACGTCCCTGGATCCTGGGCCATGCAGATATACTTACAAACCTGTGCCTGGCGCAGCACGGGGCTTCTTGGATGGGGATGACGACGACGCGGAGGCTTCATACCACTACGACGAGCCCAGTCTAGCGCAACACCGTGCCCAGTGTGACGTCTCCGCGGGCTTGATCTTCGCACTGTCCAAGTCGTGCCACGCGGAAACGTGTCGTGCGTGTCTTGCGTCGCTAGGACTTGACTCGATTGCGACACCAACGCCCCGGGAGATGAAGCGAGGCCGGTGAGCGCGGGGACGGTGCCGTGATAACCCTAACCCTATTCCGCCTCCGCCTCGAGCACGCACATAGTGATGTGCAGGGCCCGGCTCGGCCTGGATGCCCGGGCTTGGGCCCGGCTTAGGGAGGCTCGGGCTTCAAATTCTCCAGGCCCGGGCACGAAGATCCGAGTCGGCTCATCAGGATATTTGCAACAAACCGAATACTGCATCCAGCGCGTTTCCAAAGAGAATATCGCAGCAGCAAAGAAACTAGGATGCAAAAAAATTGTGTGTTTTGTCTATTGAATCTCGCTGAAATCAGAAATTAACATAAAGGAATTATGGCCTTTACTAACGGATTATTCTATTGAGGAACTGGGTTCCCAGAAAAACACCTCAAATGAGGTGTCTCATCTCTGATGCCCGCGACCGCTCACAATCTTTCATGTAAACCGAGGCGCAGAACAGTATGGATGGAGAATAAAACTGATTAAGCTTAGAAATAGGAGATGCTGTGCTCGCGGAGGGGTGTGCCGGTGTGAAGACCTACTGACTGCGGAAATTATCATCGATTCTTCCCAATCTCGTGCCCAATATTTCCAATATTTGAGCACACTCATCAGGAGCATTTTCCCAGTTGCTGGGTTAGAAAAGTGATTTTTTGGGGGGAAAGGACGGGGAAGGTCTGGACATACCTCAATAGTGTGACAATATCCTCTCGCGGGACTATTGCTACTACGGTTTCCACAATCTCCTCCTGGCCAACGAGTACTTGCAGCAGTCGACATGTATGTAGCTGTAGCTGCTCGTTGACTGAATGAAGCCCGACGTCGTTTAGCAATTTTGCGATCTCCACGCCCACAGCAGTAGCGCCTTCCCGCGAGCTCGCCATGCGGGTAAGCAGGCTGATTACAGAGAAAGTGAGAGTGGGTCTGCGACCATCGGGGTCTTCACTAGATAACTTTGAAACCCTCTGAAAATATGGAAAAATGTGGTGAAACGTACCGCCAGAGGGTCGCAAGCACGTCGTATAGGCCCATGTCCAGCACAGCGGCAGCAGTGGAACTATGGGACATTAAGTTGCGTAATATCCAGCAGATCTCGGGACGTTGGGTGGCAGTCGGCGATCTCAACCGTTTTCCGAAATAGTGTAACATGTTTGCCTCCACGACAGCAACTGCAGTGGACTCATGGAGTGTCAGTTGGAACAATATCTCAAATATCGCCTGATTGCACAATTCTGTGGTGGATGAATCTTCCAGCATATCCAACATGCGGTCCAGCAGTTTTGCCTCCACGGATGCTCCAGATGTGAATGGCGCGAAGTCAAGCTGGGAAACGCGAGACAGTAGCCATAATACTCCATTAATGGCCTGGGATATATCACTGTCACTAACAGCAAAGATGAGAGATGCGGCAGTGGACAACATGGGGGATAAGTATCTCACAACAGGAGAGCCAGAAGTGAACCGCAGGTCGCTGCCAGTGCGGTGGAGGCTCCACGATTGGCCAAGGTATCGAGTATCCACCATATGTTCAATGAAATCCAGGTATCCCCCGTTCCAAACACTTCAAGTAATTGGAGGTCATGGGCTATATTTGAGTGCACTTGCAATCCTCCGTGCTTATGGTACACTCTCCCGAAAATATCGCTCGCAATGGCACTCTTCGTCGACGCCGAGACATAGTCGCATCTGTATAAGGAATTAACCCTGGATGGCCGATGTCTCGGTGGATCAACATACAATAGGTAGCTTCCATAAATCTCCGCGGCCGTTGAAGTCAGCGGAATACCTCGATTATTTCTGATGAGGTCCAGCACTTGTCGATGATACAGGAGCTTCATGAGCGGCTTTGCCGCCGCATGGAGGTTGATGGTCGGGCCACGAAGGTGAGGATTACTGTCTGACCACCAGCTGCATAGACTCTCGAGCGTCCTCTGGCGAGTTAGTGGCGGCATGGGGGGGAGGTGGATGAGGGAAAGACGTGGGGACACAGTATTCACACATGGCTATACCGCCATCATGTCGGTGATTGGGAGGAGATCCTAATTCTGGAAAGAATCCAGCGCTAAGGTCCGGCCGGCTTTCATGCCATACTCGGCAGTCAGTGCTGACCCAGGTCGGCACACGTCAGCCTTTGTCCGGCAGCGCTGCCGACATCGCCTCGGAACGCAGTGAATATTGCGAATATTGCTAAGAAAATTGGGCGCGACAACAAGATTAGCGACATATACATGTATGGGCTACACATATGAAATACTGAAAGCGGAGCGATGGTGAAGGACATGGAGTGGACCGTCGAGTAGCATTGTGCGATCTACGGAGAGCTTTCAGAACGGTACATACTCATACCAGCGTCGTGGGCGGACAGCAGGCACAGAAAATGCGAAACTCACCATCACTGCGAACACTTAGAGTACCCTTCCCATGCTCCTTCGCGGGAGAGCTTCTCACGCAGTACTACAGCCCAGATTCCGAGGAAGTTACGACTGAGTCTGCGTCCTGTCAGCGAATATCTTATTAGAAATATAATGACATAGAGACCAGTGTGCAGACAAATCACTCAAGGCCTGAACGAGAGAAATCT